>CAMZMU010000037.1:79494675-79825032 GCA_947311845.1 Poa pratensis | reverse complement strand
CCAAGTAATAAGAACCATTGAGCAACACCTTACTGACCACAAAAGGTCCTTCCCAAGGCGGGGATAACTTATGCAAGCCCTTTCTATCTTGGATTAGGCGGAGAACCAGGTCACCCACTCTAAAACTTCTTTGCCTCACCCTTCTGCTGTGATAACGCCTCAAACTTTGCTGATAGATGGCGGATCGCGCAAGGGCAACATCTCGTTCTTCATCAAGTAGGTCAAGGCCATCCTGTCTTGCATCTTCTGCGTCCTCCTGGACGTAGGCTTGGATTCTGGGAGAATCGTACATCATGTCGGTTGGCAACACTGCTTCTGCGCCATAGACTAAGAAGAAAGGAGTAAACTTGGTTGATCTGTTTGGAGTTGTGCGTAAACTCCAAAGGACAGACTGCAATTCATCCACCCAAGCCCCAGCCGCTCTGTGCAATGGTACTTCGAGACGTGGTTTGATTCCTTGTAGGACTAAACCATTTGTACGCTCTACTTGACCGTTTGCTGCGGATGCGACGGAGGCTAGATCTAGGCGGATACCATGCTTATAACAGTATTCCTCGACTTCGCCTTGCGACAAGTTAGTGCCATTGTCGGTGATAATGCTATGAGGCACCCCGAACCGAGAGATTATTCCCCACAGAAAGTTTGCGGCTGTGGCGCCGTCTAGCTTTTTGATAGGCTTAGCTTCAACCCATTTGGTAAACTTGTCTACAGCCACAAGTAAATGTGTGTAGCCACCAGGCGCCGTTTTAAACGGACCAACCATGTCCAAGCCCCAGACTGCGAAAGGCCATGTGATGGGTATTGTTTTAAGCTCTTGAGCCGGCATATGTGATTGTCTGGCATAAAGTTGGCAGCCCCTGCACCTTTTAACAATGTCTTCTGCATCTTGCTTGGCTGTCAACCAATAGAAACCTTGTCGGAAGGCTTTTGAAACAAGGGCGCGTGAGGAAGCATGATGTCCACATACGCCGGCATGTATCTCATCCAACATTCTCTGCCTTCTTCGGGCGAAATGCAGCGTTGGTAAACACCAGTGGTGCTACGCTTGTACAATTCACCTTTGATTATTGTAAATGCCTTGGCTCTTCTTATTATTTGCCTTTTCAAAACCTCATCATCCGGTAACTCCTGATTGATCAGGAAGTCCAAATATGGCGTCGTCCAATCCGGCTTTACCAAGTAGACGGCATAGCTAGCACTATCAACTGGTTCTGCCGACTCTGGGTCAAGGAGGTCTGCTCCTTTAATTGACGGCTTGTGTAGGTGTTCCAGGAAAACATCTTTTGGTACCTTTTTGCGTTCAGACCCCATTCTGGCAAGTGATCTGCCGCCTCATTTTGAGTTCTTGGGATGTGGCGGACCTCGTAGCCTAGAAAACACTTGGCGAATTCGTCAACGGTAGCTCGATATGCCGCCATTGTTTCGCTCTTTGTGTCCCAAGTACCACGTATCTGTTGCGCCACCAAATCTGAATCTCCGTAGCAGAGGACACGCTGGACGCCAAGTTCCTTGGCAATGTGTAAACCATGAAGGAGAGCTTCGTATTCAGCAACATTATTAGTTGCCTTGAAGTGAATTTGTAACACATAACTAAGCTTGTCTCCTTGAGGGTTTCTTAAAACAATGCCAGCCCCCGAGCCCTGAGCATTTTTGATCCATCAAAGTGCATGATCCAGTATGCATCTTCAGGGAGAGGTACTTCGTCCATGGCCTCCGTCCAATCAGCTACGAAATCTGCTAAGGCTTGAGACTTAATGGCCGTTCTGGGTTATACGAGATGTCGAAGGCGGCAAGTTCAATGCCCCATTTGGCAACGCGGCCTGTTGCATCTGTATTATTGATGATATCCCCCAGAGGTGCCTTGCTCACCCGTTATTGAATGTTCCTGGAATAGTGCCTTAACTTCCTGGCGGCGTAAAAAACACCGTAGACCATTTCTGGTAATGCGGATAACGCTGTTTTGAGGCGGAAAATACTTCACTGATGAAGTAAACCGGACGTTGTTCCGGCAAGTCTGAAATTTCCGTCTTGCGTTCCACAACCAGTACCACACTAACAAAAGTTAGTTGCGGCAATATAGAGCAGCATTGGTTCCTGCGAACGAGGAGCTGCCAAAATTGGAGCAGACGTTAACGCGTCCTTGAGTTGCTGCAAGGCGGCGTCTGCTTCGTCTGTCCACTCGAAGTTGTCGGATTTCTTCAGAAGCCGGTAGAGGCAGTGCCTTCTCACCAAGACGGCTAATGAAACGACTGACGGCAGCCGCCGACCGGCAAGTCGCTGCACGTCCTTCAGGTCCTTGGGCCTGGATATGTTGAGGATCGCTTTGATTTTTTCTGGATTCACTCTATCCCTCGTTCGGAAACGATAAAGCCAAGCAATTTGCCGGCAGGAACCCCGAAGACGCATTTTTTCGGGTTGAGTTTCATCCTGTATACCCGGAGGCTATCAAAGGTTTCTCTCAAATCGTCAAGCAAATCTGCCTTCTTTCTTGACATGACGGCAATGTCGTCAACATAGACGTGAACATTGCGGCCAATTTGCTCGTGAAGGCATCTTTGCATACACCGCTGATACGTTGCGCCGGCATTTTTTAGACCGAAGGGCATCGTGATGTAGCAGAAGGTCCCATAGGGCGTGAACGCTGTTTTGATTTGGTCGGATTCTCGCATTTTGATTTGGTGGTACCCGGAGTACGCATCCAAAAAGCACAGCAGCTCGGAGCCGGCTGTGGAGTCTATGACCTGATCTATACGAGGCAAAGCAAAGTGGTCCTTAGGACAGCACTTGTTCAAACCGGTATAATCAATGCACATTCTCATTTCCTTATTAGGTTTTGGAACCATTACAGGATTTGCCAACCAATCAGTGTGTACTACCTCCCTAATGAACTTGGCTTCTTGCAACTTGATGATCTCCTTCCCTATTGCTGTCCGCTTCTTCTCACCGTAGCGTCTTATTCCTTGCTTCACTGGTTTGGCTCCTTCGTAGACGTTAAGAGAGTGCTCGGCAAGTTCCCTCGGGACACCTGGCATGTCAGCTGATGACCATGCAAAGATGTCCTGATTCTCACGGAGGAACCTGACGAGCGCGCTTTCCTATTTGTCGTCCAAGCCAGCCCCTATGGTGACTTGCTTGGAGCTGTCACCTGGGACCAGATCCGCCTTCTTTGTGTCTTCGGACGCCTTGAAAGTGTTCTTTTGCTCAGCGGTCTTTACATGCTCCGGCAACTGTGATGTATCGAGCTCTTTCTTCAACATGGCTAACTCCTCTGCGTGGAGGACTGCCTCAGCGAAGGCGGCATTGCCACGCTCACACTCCTTTGCTTTCTTGAAGTTGCCACTGATGGTAATTGTACCATTGGGTCCCGGCATCTTCAGCTTGCTGTATATGTAACACGGGCGAGCCATGAATTTGGCGAAAGCTGGCCGTCCAAAAATGGCGTGGTAGGCACTTTTGAAGGGGACTACTTCGAACCTGAGATACTCCGAGCGGTAGTTTGTCTCAGGCCCAAAAGTAACCTCCAATCTGATGCTTCCCATTGACTTGCTTGCTTTCCCGGAAAATGCCATGAAACTTGACTTTGCTATAGTCAAGCTGGCTTTCCGACAAGTTCATGCGCTTCAGAGTGTCCGCGTAGATGATGTTGAGGCTGCGCGCCATCCATCAACACCTTGGTGAGCCTGAAGTTATCGACAATTGGGTCGACGACAAGGGCGTATTTGCCGGGGTGAGGAACGTGATCTGGATGATCATCTCTATCCCAAGTTATTGGCTCCTCTGACCAGTCTAGATACTGGGGAACGTCTGGTACTGTGGCGTTTAGCTCGCGCATCTCCGCCTTTTCTTCTTTTGCCGAAGGAGTGCCCAGGAAGCACACCAATTGGCCATGTACCTTGGGATATTTCCTTTCTTTGCGCATCAGCTTGGGTTCCTCATCCTCGGACATGGACATAGCCCCATCATCGTCTTCCTTCTTTGTCTTCTCAGCCTTTTTGCTCTTTTTTGATTTCCAGCCAACCTCGGGGTTTCTTGAAGTCCTCCATGAACCGGCATTCCCCTAATGTGTGGTTGACTTTGCCTAAGGACGCGTGGATTGGGCAGGCAAGGCTTTCGCCTGATCATACGTCAGGCGCTGCTTGCTGGAGCCGCCATCTTTACCCTTTCCTTTCCACTTGCGGTTGCGCCTTTGCCTTCGAAGGCGGCGGCGACCTCGTTTGATGGTCCGGCTTTGTCATCCTGGGGAGCCTTGCGTTTGTGACTTGCTCGCCTGTTTGGCGCCATATCATGTGCGCCATCTCCATCGCGTGCATCATCATCCGCCTGTGCGTACATGGCTGCTACTTCGAGCATGACTCCGAGATCCTTGACTTGCATGCGTACGAGCTTATGTCTGAGACTTGAGCCCTTCAGGAGGCCGTGGTGAAGGCATGGATTGCTTGATTGTCGTCTACGTTCTCGCAGCTTGCCTTTGTTTGAATCCACCTTGCCAAGAAGCTTGTAGCTGTTTCATCTGGCTTTTGCACGCAACGAACCAAATCTGTGTATGTATTGGGTCGCTTGTACGTGCCTTGGAAGTGCTGCGTGAACACCTTTTCCATGTCATGCCAGCTATGAATGCTTTTCTCCGGCAAGTTTTCGATCCAGCTTCGGGCTGTCCCCTCCACATGAGGGGAAGGAAGCGTGCAGCGACGAGGCCATTGCCTCCGGCAATTTCAACTGCCAGCGCGTAGTCCGACAACCATGAGTTTGGCTTGTCCGCTCCATTGTACCTTTGATGAGTTTTTGACACTGATGTCATGTCTCTGGGTACTTGAACGTTGCGGATGGCTGGGCCAAAGCACTCAGGTCCTAGATAGGCATCTTGCTTTCCAGCCTTGATGTCATTGAGACGATGTCTCGCGTCTTGCGGACTGAGCTGTTTGCCAGATCTATCAGCATGTGGCTCGTCCTGCGCTGCCCGGCTGTGCCTAGGCTCATTGTTGTGTCCCCGGCTTCCGCCTTCGTGCCTGGGCACTGGTGGTGGGGACTGTGTGCGGTCCCTGCTTCTTCTTGGCGGCGGGGCATCGTCGCGGTTGCCGCCACCCTTGGCGGCTGCTTGCTGCCCCTGCTTCCGCCTTCATCCCGCCTAGGCGGAGGGGTGAGGCCTTGCGCCTGTTGCCGGTCCTGGATGCCTCATCACGCTGCCTTTTGGAGGTGGTGATTTGCGTGGGTCTTTCTCCTTGTCCTTCCCTTTTCCGTGGCTACTGGACCGGACGGATCTTCGGGTTGCCACCGGCCGCAGCTTTGCAAGCGTTGGATTTTGATTCCAACTTTCCTCCCCTTGCGTCCGCCATGTCGGCGCGAGAATCAGCACGGGCCTGCTGCTCTAGAGCTTTGTGAGCAAGGATCGATGCGTAGTAGATCTTCTCGTCCTTGTCATAGTCATCATTGTTGAGGATGTCCAAGGCGGCGCAGTGTTGAGGACAGGTGTTGCGAGGATGACGTCCCCGTTCTTGTCCTTACGCTGCGGCGCTGTAGCCCACTCGAAACCAAGCTTTTGGGCAGGGGATTTGAAGGTGTCATGATCCCTGCCTTTCCTACCTCTCTTCTCCGCCACTTGTCCTGCCGGCTTGGGCAATGGGGTGGTGGTGAAAAGATTACGCTTGGGGTCGCACTTGGCAGTTATCTTGGCGTTTTCCTCCTTGGCTTCGTCGAGGAGGCTCTGGACCTCTGCTTGCTTGCTTTTGAGGTACTCAGTTTGCTCCACCAAGGTGTTCCGAAGTTTCTCCAAATCAGCCGGATTGGTTTTGTCGTTTACCGGCGTGTGAAGAACTTCCGCCAGAGCCGCCATGCTTCCTATCTTGCTGGGCTCGCCCTTCTCCAGATTTTCTTCTTTGGAGCCCCAGGAGGCTCTGGAAACTGTGGATCGGTTGCCGGGGTCCCCAGGTTGGCGGCGTCAGTTGCCGCCTTCTCTGAAGCTGCCGGTGACATCCGCCACAAAACCTGCTGCATGTTGACGGAAGAGCCCGTAGCCGCCTCAGATGGCGGAGGATCAGGTGTAATAAAACACTCTTGACCCGTTGCTCAAACATGCTGGCAGAATCTTCTTCGGAATCAGATCTACGTTGACGTGAACGGTAGATCTGGATCCGGCATCCGACATCACATCATCCTGGAGTGCAGGAAGAATAGATTCGGGATCTTGACTGTTGGGCTGGGAGTCTGATCCCAGTCCCGTCATGCCGACAAAGTGTAGATCTGAATCTGCGGACTCCTCAGAGGAGGCAAACTCAGATCCGTCTTGATTGTAGGGCGGGTGGGATGGCGAATAAATTCGCGGCAACCCATACGCCTCAGAAGTGTAGCCGATGAACACATCGACGCCGCCAAACGGCACAACTCCGCATCCGACAATGTAGTCGTCTGCGGGGATGTAGGACTCGTCGCAGCTGATGTAGTGTTGTCGCCGTAGCGAACAGCGCGGCCGACGGCGATTGTTTCGCCGATGCCGCCAAGAGTTCCCGCCTGGAACGTGACGCCTGACGCCTTAGGCCCCACGGTGGGCGCCAACTGTCGTCGTATCGGCATCTTGGATAGGAGACGGGGTCCTGCTAGCCGAGGGTGAACGTAGGGCAAGAAGGTGGACGTCGTCAAGGTCGGGATTGTACACGGCGGTTTACCCAGCTTCAGGCACCACGGCGGTGGCGGTGCCCTACGTGCTGCTATAACTCACTATAAGGCAATATCGCCGTGAACAGGTTACAATGAGTTGATTGTATTTAAGAGTTGCCCTAAAGGCGTCCCGAGGTCCAGCTTATATAGGCGGCTGGACCTAGGGTTACAAGGTGAATACGTATCCAGCAAGTATACGGAGTCCTAAACCTAGCCGGCAAGTATGCCGCCTTCCGTCTTGGTCTTGGTGGCTTTATGGGCTTCAGTCTTGGGCCTCCTCCTTGCCGGCATCCGCCTCCTTGGTCGTCAGCTATCTGGGCCGCCCGGTAGGCAAAGCCTTCACCACCACTGCGGGCCACCCTGGACTAGCCGGATTGATCCATGCTGGTGATACCCCTAGTAGGTATATCCCCAACAATAACTTTCTTGGTAACCTTTAAGAAGCGCTGGCTGAGGTCAGACAGATATACCAGTTGATCCTTCAAATTGGAGCGGGACACTGGGGCCTCAGGTCCTATGTCAAAGAAAGAAAAGGCAAGAAACAAGTCAGAGACTAACGATTGGTTACCCAAAATATGTATGATTAAAGGAATACAAGACCACCAGCAAGCTGCAGGACGGCTGATTTGACCATGGAGCCAAAACCCTCAAAGGCTTTGAGCAGCGAGTTATATTTTTCATCTCCGCGGCGAGTTCCTTTGCGTGGTCCCCCTTCAGGCGATCAATCAATTCAGATTTAAGAGCCAGTCCTTCTCGCAAAAGATCTAATGACCTCGTCTTTCTCCATGAGTCGCTGCTGCATATCAGCTTCAAGTTCTTTAAATTGCTCTTCGCAGGAGTCGAGTTGACCTTTGAGAGATTTTATTTCCTGATCTTGGTCCCTAATGAACTCATTATGCTGCTCCAGGCGAGACTGCATCATTTCAGGATGGTCTATGGAAATGCCTTTACCCTTTATCGAGCCAGAAGTATCAAGCTAGGACAGTTCACGCTGAAAACAAAGAGAGCAAAACGCATAGGTAAATTATCCAGGAATTTGGGGGCTCGAGATTTGAGGCCAGGAAAAGAATCAACACCCCGTGCGATAACACAAGGTTTTGATCCTTGGGGGCTACAGTATATGTACCTGGCGACTTGAAATAAATTGCTCAACTAAGCCGCGCAGCAGAGCAGCATGCTTATCTGCAGCAGAAATTATGGCATCTGCGATTGACTTAGAACTATTTCCTGGAGCTGGAATTCTATTTTCAGTAGATACCCTACCAGCAGCAGGAGTTGTGGATGGAGCTGCGACTGGAGTCACGGCAGGAGCCGCGTCTGCAATACCTTCCTCCAGGGAGGGCCTTGGTTGAGTCGCACATTACTGTTTCCCACGTTTTTCATCAGCAGCATCATCCTCGACTCATAGCTCGCTGAGAAGAAGTGGGATGGGAATTAGACTTGGGAGCCTCTTCAGACAAAGCCCTGCAAAACATTGATGGGTTAATAAGCTGACCTAGCAGAGCCGCAACATTAAAAGGAAGGCGAGCCATACCCAGAGGCGACACGGATACTCTTCATCAGGCAACCAGAAGAAGGAGAAGATAAACCTTGCAAATCTGAACCTACAGAGTATGAAAAGAAGTAGTGATCAGCAATTCCTTGCCAGAAATACGTAAAAACAAAAGAGAAGGAGGAGAGTCGCAAACAATTACCCGAGCTTATTGAGAAGCAATCCTCTAGGTCGCAGGATTTGGCAGCTCTTGTTTCTGCCACTAATGCCAAGGCTTTGCGACGTTTCTCAGGCTGCGTGGGGTCTTCTGAGCTCTGGCATAAAATACGTTTCGAGGACCTGCGAGGCACCTCAGGAAGTTCCAGGAAAGGTGTATTTGGAGTCGAGGACAAAGAGCGTCGGCCATTTGTTGTTCCTCTTCAGAAGCACTACCCTCGTGCATAACTGTATCTTCGTCAAAGGCTGCGGCTTGCCTTGACGACTCAGCCACGGTTCCTTGGTTCAAGTCGACGTCCTCTGAAGAAGAAACCAGAAATAGGGATCGATCTGAAAAGGAGCTCGGGTCAGAAATAATCAATTTTTGGGAAAGGAATTTTCGAGGAAACAAGTGACAAGTAAACATTACCACAAAAGGCTTGTGCTCAGCCCAGAAGGGAGCAAGTCCGACGTTGTCATACGAGTCAATATCCTCGTCCGTCACTCGGCGAATGAAATTTATCCACTCCCCTTTGTCCCAATCTTCAGGGCAAGTGCGATCGACGTCATTTGCATGACGAGTGAAATCCATCATAAGCCGCGAGCGGCGACTCACAGGCTGAACTCGCCATTTAGTCCAGCAAGATATGAGATCTAATCCAGCGAGACCTTGGAGTGTCAGCGCTCTCACCTTGTCTAGAAGGGATTCGACAAAGGGTAACGAAGAAGGATCAGGTTTGGAAGACAAAGCATCGGTAGCCTCGAAGGGAAGAGGAGACCAAAGAGGGAGAGGAATTTCACCCTCAGGAGAAGTGTTTTTACAACAGAAGAATGTCCTTTGCCACTCCTTGATTTTCTTGGCAAGAGTTAGTTTTGGGAAAATACTACCCCTACGGCGTTGGAAGGAAATGGCGCCGCATTGGAGAAAAGGACCATCTGTGGTTTCCCTTTGACTATTGCAATTGAAAGAGCAAGCCAGAAATCTATTGAAGGCGGGATGCCCAATAATCTTCGCAGAGGACGTGGAAGTTGCTCACTTGCAACATCGAATTAGGGCCAATATCATGGAAGCGGAGACCTAACCGTTGCATCAAGGAGCGGAAGAAGAGAGAGCCCGGTGGCTTGAACCCGCGCTCAACATGCTCTGCAAAAATCACTACTTCTCCTGGTTGAGGATTGGGGATTACCTCCTCACCGGCCGCCCGCCATTCGCATTGATCTTTTGGCGGAAGAAGGCCCGTGCAGATAGGGATTCCAGGAAATCTTCGTCGACCCACGAGCCTTCCCAGTTGCACTTGCGGCGAGACATTTTTCTCAGATCGATGGAGATATCCACCGAAGGATTGTGAGTACGAGAAGCGAGATTGGAGGCGGCGAAAAGGAGTAGCGGGTGCGTAATACAGGACTTGACGCAGAACGCTGGGGAAAACGATGAGCCAAGATAAATAACCTAGACGGGAAGACGTTTAGATCTGAAAATCAACCGTCAAGGCAGGATAAGTCGCGTTCTTGAGCCGCCAAGAAGAGTTATAGGCCGCAGATTGGAAATAAGAAAATTGGAGTTCAGCTGGGATAATTCACGTGCGCGGCTCAGGGGTTCGTTAAGGCGAAGGAGCCTTCACTCGAAATCCAAGCTAAACTTGGGGCTAATGTCGGGGAATACTTTCTGGATTAACCCGCGGACCAGTGCGACTTAACTTACTCGCACGGACGAAGGCCCACTTGGGAGCAAGCCCAATATTGAACCGCCATAAGGAGAAAGATCTAGAAGACAAATCCCGGAGGACGTGAAGACCAAGTAGTCTCCGAGTAGGCCTCTGTGGATGTATTCCTTATGGGGAAGTTTCCTTTTGTAACCTAGCGAGCCTCTGTGTATATAAAGAGGACTCGCAGGACTTAGAGCGGGTCAAGCAATCAAGCCCCAAACCCTAGCTCATACGGCGAGTACCAGATTGGATCGCCTCCATTGTAACACCTCAATTATCATATCAATACCAATCTAGGGTAGGCAGGAAGTAGGTCTTTTACCTCACATTGAGGGGGCCGAACCTGGGTAAATCTGTGTTGATCTTTGTTCCTGCGATCCCAAGCTCGGAGATGCTTGACTCGCATAATCCCACACCTACGAAGTCATCTATGACACCTGACGTGACAAACCCACGACACTCGGCGTTGACCTCTCTCCAGGGGAGATTTCCTTGAAGGGTTCAGGCAGCAGTTACTGCATCATTTGCGCGCCCGTCTCCTCACTCTTGACTTCTGCGTCCTGTGTGTCCGGCGCTCCTCCTCCTTCACCGAGCTCTCCGCCGCCCTTCTTTCTTCGACCATGGGTCCCAAGAAGGACAAGGCGGCAATGGCGAACGTTCCGGCTGAGGCGCAGCAGGAGCACGAGTTCGCGCCGGCGCTGGTGGGGACTCGCATCCACACGGCGGAGGCGCTGGACAAGATCCGGCTGACGGCCGCGGGCAAGAACAACGAGCACGGCGCCACTGTTCTCAAGGCGGCGCGCTTTGGCAAGCTCGCGGCGGGGCTGTATCCCATTTTCTTCCAGACCATTTTCGCTGGTTTGGTGCCGCCATTTTCCCCCTTCCTGGAGGAGGTTCTGGCCTTCTATCAGATCCAACTTCTGCATCTGCACCCCAACTCCATCTTGATCCTCGCCATCTTCGCATATCTTTGCGAGGCATACATCGGCATTCCACCCTCGGTGGACCTCTTCCGCAGCTTCTATGTGCTCCGGTTAACGGCGATCAAGGAGCGGTCAGGGTGCGTGTCCTTCCGCATCACCGATGGCATGAAGGGCACCTACATCCCCATCGCGCAGAACGGGGAGAACATTGTGACCAATGTGACGAAGAAGGTGCAGGACTTCCGCAAGCGCTGGTTCCTCATGAAGTTCGGAAGCCGGAGCGCCTTCTTCGAACTGCCCGAAGCGCCTCCGACGAAGAGGGCGAGCTGGTCTTCTAAGGCGCTCAAGGGAGCCGCACTCGGCCCCGTGGTGAGGCGCTTGAAGGACCTCCGCGAGGCAGGTCTCACCGGGCAGATGGTGGCCAAGGACTTCGTGAGGCGCCGCATTGCTCCGCTCCAGAGGCACGCGGATGCGATGTGGCTGTATTCCAACCAGAGGGACAAAATGCGCCTGAGCGCAACCCTCTTCACGCAGCAGGAGGTGCGCACCATCATGGAGACTCTCTTCACGTCTCCCGACATCCCCAAGCCCAGCGATAAGGCAGTCCCACTCCACAGGATCGATCTCGGACGTCGCGTCTCGCTCGTGCAGACAATGCCGAAGTTCGACCAGTGGGGCCTGGTGCCCAAGGGGCATGTGGGGCCTCGCGAGGATCCTGAGTCTGCGGCGTAGGGGGGCGCCAGCTGAGGGCGACGAGGAGACGACGGAAACGCCTGTGGAATCCGACGCAGGCGCATCCGGCGCCTCGGGAGGCTCTGCCTCCTCAGCGGAGAACTCGAGCACCTCGAAGAGCGCGGCGCCTGAAGTTGAGACCCACGAGGCCTCCTCAGGCAGCAGCGGCCAGTTCGTGGTTGCTCCCTCGCAGCGTGCTGAGGGGCAAGAGGAGAGCGACGACGACGGAGCTTCATCAGGCCACTGCGAGCCCCGCTCCAAGGCCATTCATGACAGAGCCGCCGGGAGCCCAGCGGGCATTTCTCTCAAGAGGAAAGCCGAGGCTGCTCTCGAGGGGTCCGGCGCCGGGGCCGCGCCGCCGAGGCCATGGCGGTCGTCAAACATGGTGTGGGTCGATTCCCGCGCCAAGACATCTGGGTAAGAACCGACTCCCTTTTCTGTTTGAGCTTATTCTTGCGTAGGCTCCTCGAGGAGTTTTTTGAGCTTTTACCTCTCCAGGGCCCCGAGGTGCCAAAACGGCGGAGACTCCGGAGGCTTGGAGAGATCCCCAGCGCTGCAGCGGCGTCTGCAGCGTGTACAGTCGACGAGGTGCCTCCCGAGGGCACTGCTTCTTCTCCTGAGGCTGCGGCACCGCCTCCTGAGGCAAGGAGCGCCGCGAGGAGAAGGAGGGGGAGGCAGAGGTGACGACGCCTCCGCCTATGCGGCCTGACGTCTCCCCCATGCGGCCGGAGGGGACGCCGGAGGTGGATGCGGCGAGGTTCACGCCGCCGGCGAAGGAGCGTGCCGCGGAGACAGGGGCGTCCGCGGGAGCGCGCTGACGTCGAAATGGAGGAGGCCGCCGCGTCATCGCCCCCACCGAGCGCGAAACTTGGAGAGGCCACAGCGGACTCTGAGGCCGCTGGGGAGGCGGCCTCAGCTGAGAAGGCCAACCCTGTCCCTGGAGAGGAGTGTGCTCCCCAGGGGCAGAAGAATGGTGGGGTTGATGGTGAGGGTGCCACGAGCCCCCAGAAGGCCTCCAGCGCGGGAGGCGAGGGGGGTTCTCATCAGAGCCCCCAGAAGGCCCCTTGTGTGGACGAAGAGGGGGGCTCGCACCAGAGCCCCCAGGCGCATCTCGAGGCCACTCGGAGCCCAAGGCGGGACGCTCCGGAATCCTCGGCAGGCGCCGGCGTTTCCAGGCCTTCCGGCGAGCCATGGGCCTTAGTTCTGCGGGGGCGGCGCCCCATTGCAGCTCGCCGTGGGGCTGTCCTCCGCTCGGCGAGGGAAATTCTCGACGGGCTTGAGGCCCAGCTTGCTGAGGAGGATCGCTCCAGGGCGGAGGAGGACGCCGAGCTTGCGCGGGGCTGGGCTCGTCTTCATGAGACCGTGGAGAGCTGCCGCCGGAAGAACGAAGCTGCCCAGGCGCAACGCGAGGCAGCGCTGCGCTCCGCTGAGGAGATCCGCATCAGCGTGGTCCGCGAGGTCGAGGAGACCCTTGCGGACCTGGGTGCTAGGCGCGAGGCTCTTGAGGCAGAGACCGAGGCCAAACACCAGGAGCTGGCGGCGCGCGAAGCGGCGGTCTCCGCCAAGCACAAAGAGCTTCTAGATCGCGAGGCGGGGATCGTTGCCGAGTCGGAGAATGTGCGGCAGAGTTTGGAGAAATTCCGTGAGAGCTTGAGCATTCGCGAAGACTTGATCGTGCAGCGCGGAGTTGAGCTCGACGCCCGCGAGACCGAGGCGCGCAAACGCGAGGAACAGGTTGAGCAGATCGAGAAGGATCAATCCGCGCAGCGGGAGCACCTGGAAGCCCGCGAGAACAAGGTCACCCAAGACGAGGAGTTCTACCAGAAGCGCCTTGTGCAGACCAACGAGAACCTTCGCAAAAAGGAGGAGAAGATGGCGGAGGAGTCTGCGACGAAGGAGAAGCTCTTTCGCGACAGCTGCAGGAAAGACTTCGCGGAGAAGGTCAAGAAGCAAGAGGATCGCTTCACGAAGAGACGCAACGAGCTTGAGGCTCGCATCAGGACCTTGAGGCCCAGAAGAAGCGATTCGACTCTCGCCTCCAGGCTGCCGCGGAGGCACGGGCGCGCGCGGAGCAGAACTTGCCTCTTGATGGCTGACATGAGGAGTTGACCGCTCAGGTGGGCCCGTCGTGGAGCGCGCTGAGGTGGCAGAGCATCGCGTGCAGGCGACACAGGTCCTTGGTGACCCGGGGGAACACTCTCGCGGGGCAGCTAGGAGTGGATGCCCCTGCTGTTCCCGTTCATGGGAACGCTGACGCCGCCACATACCTCGCCTACTTCGATCAGCTCTTCACCGCGCTCGAGGGCCCTGTGGCGGAACTTGGCGATGTTGTTGATGAGGAGTGCCGCAAGCTCTTGACCGTGGCGATCGATCGCGTCTTCGCCAACCTCCAGCGCCTTCAACCCGGCTTCGACTACGAGTCAGTGACCGAGCCCGTCGAGGAGGACCAAGCCTGGAGCTCTCCAACTGGTTCGAGAAGAAGTCAACGATTACGTCGACCGCTTCAAGAGGGTTGAGGCGGAGCAGGCCGCTGAGGAGGATGAAGGCGCCGAAGAAGAAAGGCTGAAGAGGACGGCGATGGTGAACCCTCTGCCTAGGCCACTCCTGCAACAAGATGCGCTTGACGCGCAATATCTTTGTTTTAAGACTTGTTTTAATTCATTCTGGCTTGTAAGATACTTTGATCGTATGCAAATGTGTGTGTGCCCCTCGATGGGCCTTTTATCCCTGTTCCATGTCTTTCTTCGCTCTACGTCGTCAGGACCCATCTCTTTGCGCTATGACACCGCCGCTGCGGTATGCCGGAGCGTGACTCGGCAAGGCCGGGGGGTGTTTAAGGCTTGGAGAGGTAAGGGCTCTCGAGTCGCGGTGCTCGAGGGCCCCCTTTGACGCACAAGCAGTCCATGGAGTGTGAGAGAGAAAAAACCCGCTCGAGGGACGACAGGTGCTCGTGAGAGGGAGAAAAACTCCTGAGGGGCGCGAGCGCTAGACTTAGCTTGGCGAGACTTTGGCCTCGTAGAGGGCGTTGGCTTGGCGTTGGTTCCCTGATGGTGCGCTCCCTCTAGGGGTCGGAGCGTGACTTCTCGACCTTGGGGAGGACTCTTGTTCCCTGTATTGGTTAGAGAGGCAAACCCAAAGCAGGCACATGGTAGTAAACACTCATGCGCGCTTATAGGCTTCCTCATGAGTATCTCGCGAGGAGAGTAAGTACCAAGGTCCTTTGGTGAGGTGGCGTGTTTGGGAGCAAGCCCATGGGCCAGAGCTCTTTGGGAGGTAACAGGCGTGAGAGCGTGCTCACGTGTTAGAGCTCGGATCCTTTGGATTTTGCGGTGCTGTTGGGGTGCTCTTGAGGCACAGTCACCGTACTCAGCCCCCGCTCGCGAGGTGCGCATGGGGAAGAATATGAGCGCGAAATGAACTAAGATGATGAAAAGTAAAAACTCACCACCAAAATATTACATAGCGGCGCCTCAGCGCAATGTTTCATTGAGAAACGAATTGGTTCATTACACTTGGTGTTACCAAGATAAAGTTTTCCATGTCGAGGCATGGGGACCACATTCAGTGGCTGAGACTCTTCACGGCCTGCGGCGGCACGTAATCAGGAGAGCTCAGAGGGGCTGGCCCTCGGGAGGAGAAGCTTTTGTGAAGCTTGGAGGTGAAGTTGTGTGCTTCCCTCTAGAGACAAAAAATGTCTGGCGTGACTATGATCACGGGTAGAACTTGCGTAGATGCGCGATGTTCCATGGATTCTTGACCGGATGCCGTCCTCCGTTTCGAGGCGTACCGCGCCAGGCCTGGCGATGTGTGAGACCCTGTAGGGGCCTTCCCACATTGGCGAGAGCTTGTGGAGACCTTCCCTGGAGAGGATTCTCCTGAGGACGAGGTCGCCTGTCTCGAGAGTGCGCGGACGTATGTGGCGGCTGTGGTAGCGTCGCAGGTCTTGCTGGTACTTGGCTGCCCTGAGGGCGGCACGGCGGCGCAACCCGTCAAGGAGCAGCAGGTCGTCGCTGTGGAGGTCTGCTTGATCGTCCTCGTTGAAGGCAAGGACCCGTGCGGATCCATGCTTGATCTCTGTGGGGAGGACTGCTTCAGCTCCATACACGAGGGCAAATGGCGTCTCACCAGTGGGCTTCGTGGGGTTCGTGCGGATGGACCAGAGCACGGACGGGAGTTCGTCTATCCAGCCCTTGCCGTAGCCCTTCAGGCGATTGAAGCTTCTTGTCTTGAGGCCCTTGAGGACCTCAGCATTTGCTCGCTCGGCTTGGCCGTTGCTCTGTGGGTGAGCCACCGAGGCGAAGCAGAGCTTGGTGCCGAGGCTCTCGCAGTAGGCCCTGAAGATGCCGCTGGTGAATTGTGAGCCATTGTCGGTGATGATGCGATTAGGCACACCAAAGCGGCAGACCAGGCCTCTGATGAATTTTACTGCTGCCCTGGCCGGTATGCTGCGCACTGCTTCAACCTCTGCCCACTTGGTGAACTTGTCGACTGCCACGAAGAGGAAGCGGTAGCCCCCTTGTGATCTCGGGAAGGGTCCCAAGATGTCTAGCCCCAGACCGCGAAAGGCCACGAGAGCGGGATGGTTTGGAGTCCCAGTGCAGGCTGATGGACTTGCTTGGCGTGGAATTGGCACGCATCGCAAGACTGGACGATGGTGGTGGCATCTTGAAGCACTTGGGGCCAGTAGAAACCGCTCCTGAAGACCTTGCCTGCCAGGGTGCGTGCAGAGGAATGGTGGCCACACTCTCCACTGTGAATGTCTCTGATCAGCATGCGGCCTTCCTCGGGGGGGACGCACTTGAGTGCAATTCCATTTGGGCGCTTGCGGTACAGGTCTCCCTCGAGGATGTAGTATGACTTGGCTTGTCGAGCCACTCGTTCCGCCTCCGCGTCTTCTTCAGGAGGACTCCCTTCAGCAGGTAGTCTTTGAGTTCGTCAACCCAGCCTGTCTCTTGATGCACCATAGCCAGCAGCAGACGCTCCCCTGAGGATGGACCGCAGTTGGGTGCCCCACCTACAGGAGGTGGTGGGAGTACTTCGTCTGTGCTTGTGGCTGCTGCTTCTTGTGGCTGCTTTATGGACGCCTTGGAGAGTCTCTCTTCAAAGACGCCGGCCGGCTGGGCCTGCCTTCGTGATGCTCGCTTGGCGATGTCATCTGCCTCCTGGTTCTCCTTTCGCGGGATGTGCATGAGCTCCATGCCCCTGAAGTGCTTCTCGAGCTTGCGGACCTCTTCAAGGTAGGCGGCCATGTGGTCGTCTTTAGGCGTGTAGCTCTTGTTGGAGAAGTTAACCAGGAGCTGGGAATCACCCTTTATGAGTAAGTGCTTGACGCCAAGGGCGATTGCGGCTCTGAGCCCGGCGAGGAGGCCCTCGTACTCGGCGATGTTGTTGGAGATCTTGTCTATTGTGAAGCACAGCTGGATGGCGTAGTAGAGCTTGTCACCTTTTGGTGAGGTTAAGACAACGCCAGCCCCACCATTGCGGCAGGCGAAAGCTCCATCGAAGTGCATGGTCCAGTGGCTTGGCATTGTATCTCCCGATGACGCGGTTTCTTCTTCGCGAGGCTCTTCAGGAGTTGGGTCTGTCCACTCGGCGACGAAATCCGCCAGCGCTCTCCCTTTTATGACTCTTGTGGTGTCGAAGCGCAAGTTGAATGGTTGCAGCTCAATGTTCCATCCTGCGACGCGGTCAGTAGCGTTGGGGTTGCGCAGGATCTGCTCCAGGGGGAAGGACGTGACCACCGTGATGGGGTGGCCCTGGAAGTAGTGGCGCAGCTTCCTGGAGGCGATGAGTAGCGCGAGGAGGAGCTTCTGCTGCACTGGGTACCGCTCGCGAGCATCTCGCAGTACAGTACTGACGAAGTAGACTGGATGCTCGACGAGGGTCGTTGATGGTGCGGCAGCGTCGGCTCCCTCGAGAGGCTCCTCAGGACCTTTGGCGAGGTTTGCCTGTGGAGGAGCCTCGGCAGGGGTGCTCGTGGTGGACTCGACTTGAGGCTGTGGGTCTGGCACTGGGTCTGGAGAGACTGTTCCCTCGTCGGGAGGTTCTGGACTTGGTGTGGCAGTGCTTTTCTTGGGGAGAACTGGCTCTTCTCTTTCCACCACCAGGACGGCGCTTGCAGTTTGTGGAGTGGCTGCTAGGTACAGCTTCAGATGCTCGCCTGCCCTGGGGGCTACCATGACTGGTGAGCTAGCCAAGTATTTCTTCAAGTCCTCAAATGCTTTGTCGGCCTCTGGAGTCCACTTGAAGGTGCCGGATTTCTTCATGATCTTGAAAAATGGCAAGGCTCTCTCGCCGAACTTGGAGATGAAGCGGCCTAAGCTGGCCATGCATCCTGCTAGGCGCTGCATGTCCTTGAGGCGGCGAGGTGGCTGCATGTCTTCTATAGCCTTGATCTTGTCAGGGTTTGCTTCTATGCCGCGGTGGGACACGAGGAACCCGAGGAGCTTGCCTGAAGGCACCCCGAAGACGCACTTGGCGGGGTTTAACTTGATGTTCACCTTGCGCAGGCTGGCAAAGGTTTCCTCGAGATCCTTCAAGAGAGTGTCTCCCTCGCGAGACTTGACCACGATGTCGTCGACATAAGCTTCTGCATTTCTTCCCATCTGAGCCCCCAAGGCGATCCTCATGAGCCTCTGGAAGGTGGCGCCGGCATTTTTCAGGCCAAAGGGCATGCAAGTGTAGCAATACACACCACAAGGGGTGAGAAATGCTGTTTTCTCCTCGTCTTCCTTGGCCATTTTGATCTGGTGGTAGCCTGAGAAGGCATCCAGGAAACAGAGGAGATCACAGCCGGCGGTGGAGTCCACAATCTGGTCTATCCTTGGCATGGGGTATGGATCCTTGGGGCAGGCCTTGTTTACGTCTGTGTAGTCGATGCAGAGCCGGCCTCCTCCATTGGGTTTTGGGACAACCACACCGTTGGAGAGCCAAGTGGGGTGGGCAACTTCTCGAATGATGTCTGCTGCTTTCAGCTTCTCTACTTCTTTGATGATGAACGCTTGCTTCTCGGGGGCTTGTTTCCGCGCTTTTGCTTTACAGGGCGTGCGTCTGGACACACGGCTAAGTGGTGCTCGATCACCTCCCTTGGTACACCGGACATTTCTGACGGAGTCCATGCGAACATGTCAGAATTTGCCCGAAGGAAGGCGACGAGCGCGCTTTCCTATTTGGGAGGCAAGCCAGCGCCTATGGTGACGCTAGCCCCCGAGCCCTCAGCCCCCGAGCCGCTGGTGCTCAGCGACACCTTCTTTGTAGATGCTTGCTCTTGAGTGAACAGCTGTTTCTTCTTCTTGGGCCTCTCGAGAGGCTCCATGTCCTCGTCAGCGGGGAATGCCATGGCAGCGGCCTTGTAGGCGATCTCGACAGCGCGCGTGGCGTCCTGTACGTGACCACGTATGGTGATGGTGCCACCGCTGCCAGGGATCTTGACCATGTTGTAGGCGTGGTGCGTGACGGCCATGAACTTCGCGAGGGCGGGGTAGCCGAGGATGGCGTTGTAGGGCAGGCCAATGTGCGCGACGTCGAAGTCAATTAGCTCGGTGCGGTAGTTCTCCTGCGTGCCAAAGTGACCGCGAGCCTCACTTGCCCCAGAGGCGAGATTGAGCCGCTGGTGACCCCGGTGAAGGGCCTGGAGGGCATGAGCCACTCGTAGGGCACTTGAAGCGTCTCGAAGGTCTCGACAGAGATGACGTTCAGGCCTGCACCCCCATCAATGAGCGTCTTGCCGACGGCGATGTTGTTGATGGTGGGGGTGCACACCAACGGGAGGGTGCCCACAGTCTTTGTAGACTTGGGGTGATCTTTGGCGTCGAAGGCGATGGTGTACTGGGACCACTTGAGGGGGCGGGACGTCTCGACCCCGGGAAGCGCTGCGTTGAGCTCGCGAGCGAACTGCTTGAACTGGTTGTTCGACTTGGGCGCCTGGGATCCGCCGAGGATGCATGCCATGGCACCCTTGGGGGCCTGGTAGCCTCCAGGCTCTTCGTCGGGAAGATTGTTGTTTTTCTCGGCGGCATTCGCCTGAGTTCCCTGGGCCTCTGGAAGTTGCCCTTGCGTCCACCTTTGCGGTAACCACGGCCTCTGCCGCGGCCACCGCTGCCTTCTTCTTGCTCACGCTTCTTGCTCAGCTGCTTGAGGTCATAGCAGTTCTCCGTCGCATGGCCGCGCCTGTTGTGGTAGATGCAGAACGGGCGGTTGTCCACCTTTTTCTCGCCAGCCTCTGGGAGTCCTCGCGAACATGCTTGGCGTCGGGTTCAGCTGCCAGGACTGCGGTAGGCTTGCGCTTTATCTCGTCACGCCTCTTCTGGGTCTTGGATCCCTCGACAGGGTCGTCTGTCGAGCCCACCTTGACGAAGAGGAGCCCTTCTTCTGCCTTGGCGCATTTGTCTGCGATGTCGAAGAGCTTCACCACGGAGGAGAGGGTATCATGGATGCCGAGCTTCTCGAGCATCCTGTGGTTGGTGACGCCCTCTCTGAAGGCCGCAATGACGTGCGAGTCCGGGATGTTCGGGATCTTGTTGCGGACTTGGCTGAAGCGCTGGATGTACCTGCGGAGGGTCTCGCCAGGCTTCTGGCGCACAGCTCGCAGGTCGTTGTAGGTGAGGGCGCGCTCGTACGTGCCCTTGAAGTTCGCAACGAACTGCTGGCAGAGCTCCTCCCACGAGTCAATGGAATCCTCGGGAAGGTTCAGGAGCCACGACAAGGCGGAATCCTTGAGAGCGTGGGAGAACCAGTTGGCCATGACCTTGTCGTCTCCCCCCGCAGCTTGGATGGAGGTGGTGTAGAGCTGCAAGAACTCGATGGGGTTGTTCGTGCCGTCGTAGCCCTTGGGTAGGTCAGGCCTGAACTTCTGTGGCCAGACGACGCGACGCAGGTTGCGGGTGAAGGCCGCGCAACCTGTGGCGTACGAGGCGATGCCACCCTGAAGAGCACGGCGGTTCTGTCGCCCTGCTTGGCCGATTTCCTCGACGATGCGCTTCTGGAGGTCCTTCTGGCGCTCCATTTCCACCCGCGCGTCTGGGGGTGTCCGCTGCACGATTTGGCAATCGCGCGGCGAAGACGCGTGGGATGCGGCCTTGTGCGCCGCAGCTGGAGGCGGACCTGGCGGAGGCGGCGGCGGAGGTGCGCCATGCGCGGTGGTTCCAGCGCCCGGAGTTGTGGTGCACCAGAGAGCGCGACGCCGCCGGAGCAGCGCGCGGTGCCGCGCAATGTCGACGAGGTGCTGGAGGCGGCCGAGCCAGTTGTCGTGCGCCTCAGCTGTGGGGCGGTAGCGGAAGAGCTCCGCGGCCATGAGCAGCGCGGTGTTTGGGCTGGGCGCTGGACGCCCAAGAGTGGAGGCGCTGTGGCGCTGGGACGGATGCGAGGACTCAGCGTCCTCGCCGTGCCCGTGGTCGACGTCTTCGTCGAAGCGGTCGTCGTGGTGGCCGTCGTCGTCCTCGGGGTGCTCCACCGCGGTTCAGCGGTGTTGCGCCCCGTGGCGCGGCTGGCACGGGGACGGCCGCGAGGGTTGGTGGTGTTGGCAGCGGGCTCGGTGGTGCCCTGCCTGACGCCCGCCGGGTGGCGCGAGCTGCGCGAGTGTCCGCCATGGTGCAGAGGTCGATGAAGGTTGAAGACGCGCCTCAGCCCCCTACCTGGCGCGCCAATTGTCGGAGAATGACTCCCACGAAACAGGGATAGTCAAGCTCACGAAGAGAGTTCGTGTAAGGGGCTGAACACGTTGGTCAAACAACCCTCAACCTGCACGGCGACGGTGCGTCGTCGAGCAAGTGGAGGGACATCACGACAGAGATGAACACCAGCCCGTACCCAGGTTCACGGCCCTCGTGTGGAGGTAACACCGCTACTCCTGCTTGTCTGTATTGCACTGCTTGTAGAGGTTACAGTACAATGAGCTTGCCGAGGGCTCTCTTTTGGCAATGGTGTACACGAGGAAGGGAAGCAGTGGTCTTCTTCTTCCTTGCGCGTAAGTGGCTATGCTGGAATGAGAATGCGATCCTTTGCTACGGTGCTGCTCCTCCTTTTATAGGCGCCCCGGCTCCTCCCTGCGCGCTACGGAAGGGCTATCACGTGGCGGCAGAAGGTAGAGCGTGCACCGCAGCCCGGCTGTCCATGGACGCGGTCCATGGGCGTAAAGCTGAGCCTGTGGCAGAGTAACCACCGTCCATGCAGGACGGCCAGCTGGGGCCGCAGAGGAACGTGGGGGTGCCCACGGTGACGTTGGCCGTGGAGCGTAGCGCCGGCCGGTCCCCTTATCACCAAAGAGGAAACCTTGTAGTCCGGTGCGACGGCGCAGCTTTGTTGACCCCTTTAATCACCAAAATGGCAACTGCGGCGTCGTCGTCACCGCGCGCAGAGGCGCGCGTCACTCTGCGGCCGCTGCAGAGCCCATGTGCGCTCTGCAGAGGTTGCTTTGCAGCGAAGCGATCTCCACGAGGGCTTGGATGCCCTGTAGAGAATTCGGCGTTGACCTCTCTCCAGGGGAGATTTCCTTGAAGAGGGGGCAGCAGTGGAGAGGGCCTCCGCAGGCCTCTGCTGCCTCAAAAGCCCTCGTGAGGCAATTCGCCTCGCGAGGCTCTCCAAGCCGGCTTGGTCCTTAGCGAAAATTTGCCATCAAGTGTCGAGGGCCGTAGAGGACAGGCCCAGCACACCCTGAATTTCACTGGGCCGACAGCTGCCGCAGCTTATAACTGGGATGCCCGAGATCAACGGAATAATTTGCGCCCGCAGAATGAGGAACGGTCCGCAATTGAAGGAAACAGAAAATTTCAGATGGAAAGGATGAGTCGCGCAAATGAGTCGCGGCTTTGAATCGCGTTAGTCAAGAGATTGGTCAGAATGCTCACAGTGCGGCTTAACAACTACCTCCAGTAACCGAGGGATCCTCACTGAGAAGTTCTAACCAATCTTGGGGGATAATGTCGAGGGAATACTTTATGGGTTAACCCGCGGCCCATGTTGATGAGTGCTACTCAACTTACTGGCACAATAAAGGCCTACATAAAAGTAAGCCCAATATCGCACCGCCACAAGGAGAAAGATCTAGAAGACATATCCTGAAAGACGTGAGGAGGAGTTAGTCTCCAAGTGGGTTCTAGTCGATGTATTCCTTGTGGAGGAAGTTTCCTTTGTAACCTAGCGAGCCTCTGTGTATATAAAGAGGACTCGCAGGACTTAGACAGGGTCAAGCTATCAAGCCCTAAACCCTAGCTCTTACGGCGAGTTCCCAGATCGGATCGCCACCATTGTAACACCACATATATCATATCAATACCAAGCTAGGATAGGCAGGAATTAGGTCTTTACCTCACATTGAGGGGCCAAACCTGGGTAAATCTGTGTTCGTCCTTGTTCCTGCGATTGCAAGCTCGGAGACGATTGACTCGCGCAAATCCCACACCTACGAAGTGATCCATAACATCTGACGTGACAAACGCACGACAGAGGAGGAGCGGTGGATGGTAGTTAGCTCGAGAAAGGAGAAGTGAAGAACGGAGGAGGAGAACATGGCGTCTCAACCGGACGCCGGTGAGCTGTTTGGATGGCCGATTTTTCTTTCCTATGAGAGAAAGAATGTGAATCTAAAAAAAAAGTGAGAGAAAGAAGGGGGATGAGTGTGATCTGAGCTAACGACATCCCATATATGACAGAGCACGAGTGACCATAGCAAGAGAAACGGGGCAGCCTATGGGTCGCAATGGTAGTGGGTCACTGCAGTGCTTCCATAGCCCACAACGACTAATAGAGTTTTTTTAACTCGAACCAACATGGAGTTCATCTCCACTGTGTAAGTAAAATCAAATGCACTTGAAAAAAGTAAGAAATCGTTATTTACCCTTAAAACCTAAGTTAGATCAATAATAAACAATAGATATTGGTGTAATTAATTCCGAACTCTGAGGTGATGAGGAGGTGGGGACAAGATCAAACTGGAGCGATGTTGTTCAAGAATTCTCTGTTAGGCTTTTAGTTTGTTCTTGCCGTTGCTCTATTTTCGCTATAAGTGTGGCTGTTGGTGAGCCTGAACTGACATTGTAATAAACACTGGTTGCATGTGAAAATGGAACCTGGGGGAGACACTTTATTTCTAATAAAAAAATTAATTCTGAACATGATCGAGAACAAAGAAACTTACCAGCAAATGGAGCTTGGCTCTGATGGTTGGGTTCCCTGTGGTGGAACCAGCCCACCCAGGTTCAATTCCTAGACTTGGCATGGGCGTTTGCATTTACCTGGATTTATTCCAGGTTTATCCGGCGCTATTCTTTCAGTGGTAGGTGGCATGCCCATCAACAGCGAGGCGCCTGTGGTGACTTCGTCAACCTCAAGATTTGCCGGCTCAGTCCTTCAGAGGTGCTCATAGGGGTAGGGTGTGCGTGTGTGCGTTCATTGGGGTGAGTGTACGTGCGTATTTGTGAGCGTCTTTGTTGTACTGTGTTCTATAAAAAAGAAACTTACCAGTATAAAGTTTTAAACATGCATTTATCCACCATAAGTAATTACATAGTAATTCTATACACATAGATATATAATTATTAGAAGACAATGTGGTAATGTTTACCGGAAGACATAGTGAGAGCCAAATCAAGAGTACAATGACAAACAAAAAGAGCTCGGTTTAAAAAATAATTCAGAATACGTATTCTAGAGTATCAACCTCCAAAAGTTGTCAAGGTTTTCTAGTAGAGGCGACATGAGGACGATTTCATCTTCAAGGGTTTGGCAATCTTACATCTATCAAGCTAGGGTTTGGCAATCTTACATCTATCATCTGCATCGACATATAGTTCTAGGGTTTGGCAATCTTACATCTATCAAGCTAGATCTTCCTCTTGCTTTAATTTGGTTGCTTTTCTCGGGATTATTAAAGGGAGGAGTAGAGCATCCTTTCGCACCAGTGAGAAGATGGGAGATTTGGGCGGCAGCCATGGCGAGTTGGAGAAAAAATCGACATGACGGGAGAAACAACAAAGATAAATAGGCGCAGATGATTGGCAGACTAGATCTGATGGAGAAGAAGAAGGAGACTTTGGTGGCGGACCATGAGATAATTGAGGATGGGAAAGGATATTCGCTCTGATTGGCAATGTTCTGTATAGAAGGGTGCTACACATTAGCACTATCTATTGAAGCCAGCGTGGGGCGACTCGAGAGGTTTATCCTTTCGACCTATGGGATTTAACGTGTTTGTGGCCAGATTTGAACACAAGACAATTGAGGATCACACCGTTGAGGGAGGCCCTTGGGCGGTAGGGAAGCACTATGCTTTTTTTGGAGAATTTTAACATATATTCTCGACCTCGTTTCATCACTTATAGCGGATTCACCCGTCAGAATCATGCCTAGCACTCATAAACTACACAATCAATGTTTTTTCACGATGCTATTAAGCAATAATGGTAGTATTTTTAGAAAATGGCATCATGATGGTTTTTGGAAACTGTGGCCCGAATTGTGGTGATTTTTGCAATTTTCTTGGTGTTAACCTACACTTTCACATGCCCTGATGTACCACGGGTCTAGCGACTGCTTGATTCTGAATTTCTGTAGCTTTATCAACATAAAAGGCTCATTCTCTATATGTGTGTTTAACGTGCATCTAATACCATATAATTTGAACCAGATCTTATTTACTAGGTACAGTGGAATGGTTGGGTGGGTGGAAAGGGGTCAAAAGGAGATTAACAAAAATGCAACTTAGGAAATTTCAAACAAGTTAGTGATCTAGTTTCCTAGAAACATCTACATAATATAAAGGGAAAGGTTTTAGAATATCGCAACCCTTTTGTGTCTGTCAATGTTGGATAGATACCGTCCATTCCCGCAAAACTACAGCCCTCATGATGTAGATCAACATTTCGGCGAGGACAGTATCAACGAGCACAAATATCCGAGCATCTCATTGCCCTTCCACGTGTGTTGGTCTGTACGGCGTCATCATGCGAACGAACATGCCAGATTTCGGCGAATATTTTCAGGATTATAAATTTATAATACCCCGGTTTAGAAAATATATTCATTCGCGAAGAATGGGGTGGGGGGGTGGGGGGGGAGTGGCTGGGTGGGTGTCGAAATGCTCCTCTATGCCGCCGGCATCTGGGATAATTTAAATATTGTCCGTTCAATTTTTGATCAACGGTCCAAATTGTTCCCATGTCGAGCACCAAACAACTTTAACCAAGTCAAACCTTTTTTCTATACTACTATTAAAAGAGCAAACATGTTGGAATACTTTAAATCTGAAGCGTCCAATTGTCAATCAACGATCCAGATTGTTTCCATGTCGAGCACCAAACACTTTAAATCTGAAGCGTCCAATTATTAATCAACGATCCAGATAATTTCCATGTCGAGCACCAAACAACGTTGACCGGTCCAACAGTTTTTTTGATCGATCCATATGTTCCATCTTTTTTGATCCTTATGTTCGATCCGATCCGTATATGTATAGGCGGAAAAGGCAAAAAAAGAAACCTAAGGTCAAATCCCGATGGAAAGAAAAGAAAGTAAGAACCAGCGAGCATAGCGTTCGGATCGGCGGCCGTCCTACTACTCCCCGTCAGCCATGACATGCTAGTCTTCAAGGCACTGATCTTCTTCATGTACAAGCCGGCGGCGCCAAGGGCTGCGACACGTACTGCAGGCAGAGCAGCGACCGTCAGCCAGGAGGTGATTAATGACGTACGGGTGATGAGTTGCACACACGGGGCTGGCGATGGACCAGCCGGTCGACTGTCGATGGCGTGCCTGGACGGAACGATCCACTAGGCAGTAGGCACTGATGATGCGAAGCATCTTCCGCCGGCTGCACATCTTGGTATGCATAATACTGCCTACACTGAATTTCGTTTATCTCAATTTTGATCTCTTATTTGTTGCGGATGCTGTATTAGATAGTGTTAAGTTGTTCTGATTTGGGAGCAGAGAGAGAAGTACGGCCAGATGTATTCTTGCGTTCCGTAAAACCAACAACACAATTTCATTTACTTGAGTTCACCTAGCTTACTGTTTCTGTCTCTGATGCTCACCGAAGAGCAGCAGCCCATGCTTGAACAGGCAACGCTGGGACACTTACAAATATGAACCAGGAAACTATTCCAATAAAGAAATAAATATTGTGCCACCAATCCTTCTTCCGGGACAAACTACCTTGCTACCAGCAAAGTATTCGATAAATAAATTTAAAGAAAAAATACCTTGTGTTATGCAGAGCGTTTACTCTATATTTTCAGCAAGCTGACAGTTTACTCTGAATTCATATTTTTCTCACACAAATCTGCAATTGGTGTCTTTGAAGTAATTAGAAAACATTGTGCCACCCCTGTACATCTAAACATACATACATTTTCTTGTATATTATTTTTACAGGCATGTGATTCATGAAATTGATTGGAATTATATGTGCACAAAATAATAATATTCTTCAACTGACTGATAGTAATTCTCCACTTCATGGCATATTTGACCTTACTTTCAAAGTAATTTTTTTGTCCACTTCATCAACATACACCTGCCCTGAGCATGCCTACAGCTACCGGGAGGCAAGAACATGCTATTTAACCCGATGGATTATTTGATTCTTCATAGATGTTAGGACTATTCTGCTGTGAAGTTTTTCAAATAGATATTCCAATAATATTTTTCTTTTTTCAGGTGTGTTCTTTAATTATGTGCTGGAAAATATGGAAAAAATTAAATAGCGTACAACATGGGTTTGCTATCAATCATCGCTAACCATCAATGGCTTATAAGGTGTAATTGTACATCTTGAAGGATTTTCTCTTCTAATTTGCAAATATATGATGACATCCCTTGGGTATTTTGTCCATACCTATGACATAAAAACTAACTTCATGTATGTTAAAAAATTATTATGTATCTTGACTTAAATAAACATCTTGCTATAAAAAAAGGGTCAAGGAAACTGCAAAAATTAAACCTCTTGGATCCCTTTGATTAGAGAAAAATAGATATAGAATTAATCATCATGTTGTGAGTAAATTGGCTTCACTACACTTTCATGCTTTTGTGAACTTTAAGTGCATTGATTTAAAGTAGAGCGTGTGTTGCACGTGCAAATTTACTAGTTATCCTAAAGTTGAAGAAAAGAAACGTAAGGTCACCGTTGTTCGATTCGTATATGCAATATGACCGTTGAGGCGATCGGGGAGGCGATCGCGGAGGCGACCGTAGAGGCGCCCGCGGGTGTGGCCGCGGCGGTGGTCGTTACCGCGGCGGCAGAGAAGACCGCGGATGTGCCGGCGGAGGTAACCGCGTTGGTGGAGGTGAGCACTGCGGCGCTCGCGGAGGCGACCGTGGAGGTGGATGTGATCGCAGCGGAGAAGGTGATCGCGGAGGCGCCCGCGGAGATGGCCATCAAGGTGGCTGTGACCGCGACGGAGGAGGTGACACCGGAGGTGATCGCGTTCAGGTTGGAGTCGCGTGCTAAGAAGGCAACGCCGGACGCAGCTCGTGTGGCGGCGGTATCGGCGGATGCAAGAGTTGGTGGTCGCTTTTGGGCTCTTGCCCTGGAGGACGATAGCGAGGTCTCGGATCTCGAAGGGCATGATGATGGCGCGTCGTACTTGGAACTGTGCTCCACACTGGCGTCGACATCAGGACGATCAAGAGCGACGTCGTCCTCTCGGGCATCAAAGAGATTGGCGAAGAGAAGGGGACAAAGGTTAGCGGCGCTGACGTTGTTTCCTTCATCATGTTCTTCTGCAGAGCGGGTGTCGCCGGCGTCGACAACCTGGCGTTTCCGCGTCCCCAAGAGGCCGGTTCTGGAGCCCACGTTCACTGTGGATGACGGCGAACTCGGCGGCTGGATTTCGGTCATCAGACGACGGAACCGGCGAACGTCCTCACCGCCGGTAAGTAAACACGCTAATCACGGATCTCGGATCCGAAGTTCAAAAAATCGATCGCTGGGGGGCTTTGGCCCTGCCCGGCCCGGTTTGCTTGCTAGCCCGCAAGGCCTATTGGGCTTGGGTTCAATTGCATCGAGCAATTCTATACGTGAACTACTTGGTGTTGGGGGAGGCTTTCGAAAGCTATTAGGGTTCACGTGGAGGCGTGCTGCCGCTTCGAGTCAGATCGATCTGAAGCGCGGCGACATGGCGTTCCGTGGTAGCGGACGCGGAGGTGCCGACCGGGGGCGAGGTTTCCCTCCCGGCAGAGGTGCTCACATGGGTGGGCGCTTCAATAACTTTGAAGTTGGTGGTCCTAGTGGCACCGCCGGTGTGCCGAACGACCCCGCTGCTTTTGGTGGCCATGGCGGTTTCGAAGGCTTCGCGCAAGGTGGAGGCGCGGGGTACCGCGGAGGTTTCCATGCCGGAAACGGCTTCCATCGAGGTGGAGGCGCAGGGTACCGTGGCGCCTATCGAGGTGCTGCTGGTTTCCATGGTCGCCATGGAGGTGGCTATGGATATGGCGGTGGTCAGGGAGGCTACGGTCGTGGTGTTGGCTATGGACGTACCGTCATGCCTGGCCGTGGAGACGCTGGAAGAGGAGACCGTGGGGTACGTGGACATTTCGACAACGGCTACGTCTTCGCCGCGGGCAGGGGTGCGCATCAACCTCCTGCTCGAGGCGTGGTGGCGGCGGTACCGCAACCAGCGCTGCCACCGGTGCCTCCCCAACCGGTGGTGGCTGCGGCCCCGGCCGCCGAGCCTCTGCTGGCGGCGGTGCCCGTTCAAGCGGTTCCGGCTGCTGGAGCACAGGTGGCTGGTGCACCGGTGTCGGCGGCGCACTTGGCGGATGCCCTTGATGCTGCTGCTCCAAAGAAGGGAAAGAAATGCTTCCGATGTGGGCAGACTGGGCATCTTCTTGCGGACTGTCCCGCAGAGGTGTGTGACATCTGTGAAGGACCTAAGCATGTGGGATCGGAGTGTCCGTTACTGTCGGCACCTAAACCACAGCTTCGGATTTATGGGTATGCCCATGAGGAGCTGCTCTTCTTCACGATGCAGCTGACAGCAACTTACAAACCGAAGCTAGAGAATGTCCGTTTGGCATCGGTTAGGGTAACTGGAGGGGTGATGACTATCCCTAGCATTGTTTCTCAGCTACAGAGACTTGTACCTTCGGATCAGTTTGTCTGGGACGTGCAACAAGTCGGTAATAATATGTACAAGGTACAGTTTCCGACTAGAAATGAATTAGATCGTCTTCGGGTGTTTGGCGCATGCAAGGTGCCTAATACACCGTGCGAGCTCATGGTTGATAACTGGGCACACACTCCAGAACCGATGGAGACGCTGCCAAAGATTTGGGTGAGGGTAAAATGTATTCCATGGATTCACCGAGGTGATTTTTTGGCTCTTTGGCCTATTGGAGATATGTTTGGTATGACCCTCAAAATTGACATGGCATATACAAGGAAGCATGGGGTGCTAAGAGTCTTGATCGGGTGTTTAAATTGGTCCAAAATTCCAAAGCATCTTCCCTTGTTTATCAAAGATGGTTTCTATAATCTCACTTTTATTGTTGACGGGGAAGACATTGAGGGTGCAGAGGATATGGACTTGGATGATCCAAGTGATGATGATAATGGAGATGATGGGAATGATGGTGACTTGGGAGATGATTTTAAAGACGCTCTAGCTAAAGAAGACCAACAAAATATTTCCAAGGAAGTGGGTGAAATTGGGGCTGCAGCTGAAACTGTTTTACCAACACAAGAAGGGGGGTCGAACAGTGAGCAGCCTTTACAGAATAGAAACATGATAGGAGTGGTGTTCTCACCAACGGTTCGTCGGGCCATCAAGCAAGCTAAGGAAGAAGTGGCGATTTTACGTATGAAAGAGAGCTTTGAAACATTCTCACACTTAGCTCATGGAGGTACTGATCAGCAGCATGCACTGCCTGGTGGCGTCGGCTCACCTGGTGTTTCTGCTGAGTGTCACGAACTGAGCCATCTACCGACGATCGATGGACCGGAGTCGCCGGTTTCTGATCTGGCGGATGAGGTGGGGGGTCTCGACGGCGCTTCTGGTGCGGCGGTGCTGACGCCGATACGTGCTGCGACTCCAGACTTCGCAGGCGAGGCTTGCGAGCCTGTCTCCATCGAGGCGACGACCGAGTGCTGCACTCCCCCCCCGTACTGTCGGGCAGGGGGAGGAGCAGCGATCTTCCGTGGTTTCGACAGTCCGCTCTCCGGGTATCCCAGGTGGGGGTATTGGATCGAGCGGGCTGATGCGGCCTTCTCTCGACTCGACAACCGGCAAGGTGGTGCCGGCGCCGAGCTGGATTCACCGCTCGGGTGGATTGGACGACGGCGCCATAAGGCGCAAGGTGGTGGAGTTCGGAGGGATACAGGATGGTGCGGTGCTTGGGATACGATCAAGTGGACGTATTCGAGCTCAACCTAATGCGGATGCCACTCAGATGGAGCGGGCTACCGCATTGGCGCAACGTCGAGATTCCATGCAAGGTAAAGACATAAACCCCATGTTTTCTATTATGTCTTTTTCGGATGATCAAATAATAGCTAGGGCTGCTAAGTTAGGGGTGTCTTTGGGTTCTTCTCACTTTGAAAAAATTGCGTCGGCTAAGACAATAAAAGACTCGGAACTAACTAGGACTATTCATATGTTGAATAAGAATGTTGGTGTAACTGATTTAGAGGACCCACAAAATCTGATTTTAAATAGAGCGGCTAGTCTTTCGGAGGATTTAGAGGAGGATGAACTAAATAGGAATTTGGAGGATCAGTTGGATCCTATTATTCCTGTTGAACTGATTAAGAAAAAGAGGACTAGAAAAGATTTTTCTAACTCGACTAGACGTCGGAGTGTTAGAATCCAAAAACAAAATAAAAAGCAATGAGTGGCCTAAAAGGGTTATTTTGGAACAGCGAGGGTTTTCGTGACCCCGGAAAACATCTTTTTATTCAAGAAACGATACGAGAAAAACGCCTAGATTTCCTGGCCTTGTCGGAGACAGGGAGATCAAATTTTTCGACACCTTTTTTGACTCATCTGGCCGTCGGGTTGGATTTTTCTTGGTTTTGCCTACCACCTCAGGGGAGATCGGGGGGGATGTTGATTGGTATTAACATGGCCACAATACAGGTTAAAAACGTAGATGTGGGTGACTTTTGTGTCAAACTCTACGTAAAATCAAAATTTGACGGTTTTGAGTGGGTCCTAGTGTCGGTCTACGGAGCTGCTCAAGATGATAAAAAAAGTCAGTTTTTGTCAGAATTTGTTAGGATGTGTGAGAATGAACCATTGCCGTTGATGGCGGGTGGGGATTTCAATATCATTAGAAAGCCAACCGAAAAGAATAATGATAATTACAACCCGAGGTGGCCATTTATGTTTAATGCGGTAATTGAAGGGATCGGTCTGAAAGAGATCGAGATGTCAGGACGGCAATACACTTGGGCTAGTAGGAGAGAAAACCCTACTTATGAAAAGCTCGACCGAATTTTAGCCGCGATGGAATGGGAACATAAATTCCCACTGACCACAATACAGGCGCTTTCTCGTACAGGATCGGATCACACTCCGTTATTATTGGATTCCGGAGTCCACGCTCATATTGGGAATAAAGCACGATTCTCATTTGAGCTTTCCTGGTTTCGGGCTGAAGGTTTTTTTGACTTGGTTGCAGCCGAATGGGCTGCTTTCACCAAAGGAAATACTCCTATAGAAATTTGGCAAAACAAAATAAGACACCTTCGACGGTTCTTAAAAGGTTGGGCAAAAAATTTAAGCGGGAAATATAAGAAGGAGAAAGAAAGACTCCTAAGAATAATAGATGAGCTAGATATCAAAGCTGAAACGAATCCACTCTCGGAGATGGAAAGAAGTACGTTGCGGGATGCTAATGATCGCATTAGCAATCTCCGTAGAGATGAGGAAACAAAGTGGGCGCAACGCACCAAGGTAAAACATGTGCAAGAAGGTGGAAACAATACGAAATATTTCCACCTCATTGCCAACGGGAAACATAGGAAAAAGAAAATTTTCCAATTAGAGCAAGATGAGGGAACCATTTTGGGGGATGAAAATTTGAAAGTTTATATTACAGAATATTATAAGAAGCTATTTGGGGCATCGGCTCCAAGTAATGTCTTGATGGATGAAAATGTTTCACATGATATACCGCAACTTTCCATCGAGGAAAACGAAATCCTTACTACTAACTTCACCGAGAAGGAAGTATTTGAGGCAATTTCACAGATGGAGATGAACAAGGCGCCGGGCCCTGACGGTTTTCCAGCTGAATTCTATAAAACTTTCTGGAATGTAATAAAGGATGATCTCATGGCTATGTTTGTTCAGCTTCAAGAAGGGAGTTTGCCCCTTTATAAACTGAACTTTGGCGTGATTACCTTATTACCAAAGAAAGAAAACGCGGTTCAGATTCAACAATATAGACCCATATGCCTTCTTAATGTCAGTTTCAAGATTTTCACAAAGGTGGGTACTAATCGGATTACTGGGATTGCCCATAAGGTGATTACACCTACTCAATCGGCCTTCATGCCTGGTCGACACATTCTTGAGGGGGTAGTGATCCTACACGAAACCATACATGAACTTCAGAGGAAGAAGATGGATGGGGTTCTATTTAAAATTGATTTTGAGAAGGCATATGATAAGGTTAAATGGCCTTTCTTGCTACAAGCATTACGGATGAAAGGTTTTTCACAAAATGGTGTGATTGGATTATGCAATTTGTTAAAGGGGGAAGTGTAGGTATCCGGGTAAATGATGATATTGGTCATTATTTCCAAAAAAAAAAGGGCTTCGACAAGGAGATCCGCTGTCTCCAATTCTTTTCAATATTGTTGCAGTTATGTTGGCCATACTTATTGCAAGGGCAAAGGAGGATGGCACAGTAGGAGGCCTTATCCCTCATCTGGTTGAGGGTGGGGTTTCTATCCTGCAATATGCAGACGATACTATTCTGTTCATGGAACATGATTTAGAAAAAGCGGTTAATATGAAGTTAATTCTTTGTATCTTTGAGCAGTTGTCTGGCTTAAAGATAAATTTCCACAAGAGTGAGATATTTTGTTTTGGTAAGGATAAGGAAGTAGAAGAGCAGTACAAGCATATTTTTGGATGTGAGTCTGGCTCTCTTCCTTTTAAATACTTAGGTGTTCCAATCCACTATAGAAAATTGCGAAATACAGAATGGAATCCAGTAGAGTGTCGATTTGAAGGCAAATTGGGCTGCTGGAGGGGCAAGTTACTCTCATATGGAGATCGGCTTGTTCTTATAAATTCTGTGTTAACAAGCTTGCCAATGTTTATGTTATCGTTCCTAGAAATACCCAAAGGGGTACGGAAAAGATTAGACTTCTATCGATCTCGCTTTTTTTGGCAAAGCGATGAACATAAGAGGAAATACTGTTTAACTAAGTGGAACATTATATGCCGTCCGAAAGACCAAGGTGGTCTCGGCATTGAGGTTTTAGAGTTAAAAAACAAGTGTTTATTAAGCAAATGGCTTTTTAAGCTCTTGAATGAAGATGGAGTTTGGCAAGAGCTTTTACGAAATAAATATCTTGGTAACAAGACTCTGGGGCAAGTTGACGTTGGACCAACGGATTCCCCATTTTGGAAAGGCCTTATGAGAGTTAAAGAGGAGTTCTTTAATAGAGGCTTTTTCAAAATAGGTAATGGGGAAGGCACCAGGTTTTGGGAAGATACGTGGCTAGGTGATACGCCTCTGCAACAACAATATCCATCATTATACAGCATTGTGCAGCAAAAAAATGTTTCGGTGCATGATGTTCTTAATGGAGCGCCCCTTTAAATATGAGTTTTAGGAGGAATCTAATTGGAGATCGGTGGGACGTTTGGTCAAACTTATGCCTTCGATTAATGGATGTTAACTTGACTGATAATGCAGATACTTTTGTTTGGAAACTTACCACTAATGGTGTTTTTACGGTCAAATCAATGTATGAAGATTTGATGAATGGACATACTAGGTTTTTGCGTAAATACTTGTGGAAGCTGAAAATCCCCCTTAAGATAAAAGTATTCATGTGGTTCCTCAATAGGAAAGTCTTGCTCACTAAAGATAACTTGATCAAAAGAAATTGGCATGGGTGTACTAAATGTTCTTTTTGTGGCTGTGAGGAGTCTATAGATCATTTATTCATCTCATGTCCTTTTGCTAGATTAATTTGGCGTGTCGTGTTCTGTACTTATAATATCCCTCCTCCCACTAGTGTTTCCAATATGTTTGAAAATTGGTTGAATGGGATTGATCATAAGACCAAGGCTAGAATTCGTATTGGCGTCTCAGCTATATGTTGGTCTATTTGGAATTGCAGGAACAATCTGGTTTTTAACAGGAAAACAAATTTTCATGTCTTACAGGTTATCAATATGGCGACTTACTGGATCCAGCTATGGGCTACCCTGCTTACTTCGGACCAGCAGGAGCTTATGGTTTCTGGATGCGCGCGACTCCTGTTGGTGGCACAGGAGTTTTTCTCCCGACATACGTGGCAGCATATTAGGAGGCTTTTGTAGTTGAGATTATGTTGCTATTTCGTTGGTTGATTCATGTCTCAACCCTATGTGATCGGTGATTTGTAATAAGTATTGATACTCGAATTCTTAATAAATAGCTGTGTGCATCACTCGATGCAGGGGTTCTCCCCATTTCTAAAAAAAAAACGCAAGTCCCATGGAAATAGCAATTCAATTCGGAACGATCGGTCGAGAGGCCACGATCGGCCCAGAGCAAAATAAGCCCATCGCTTAGCTCACATCGCCCTCTCTCTTTCTCCTATGTCTTCTGATACGACACGATCGTTCGATTTTTATACGCTTAGACGCTTCGTCGGTCCATCCCCTGAGATCAAACTGAGATAGGGCATAGCGCAATCCAGCCGTGCGGCGCGTCTTGCACCAGAGCGGCCGGCCGCCGTCAAGCCCACGGCCACTCGCCCGCGCTCGGCGTCCGCCCTGTTTAGTCGGCTCGCCTCGTCGCCTCACGCCTGAGTCGATGAGTCCTGATGCTGCACCAACGCTGCTGCATGTGCACAGACGAGCTATAAGGAACTGTTGTGAAGAAACCTCTCAACCAGCGTTGTGGAACCATAGCAGGCTAGGAGCAGCACGAAGTTAATCAGTCACCCACGTCCCACGCGTCCCTGAATCCCTGATCGAGCACAGTGACCACCCACGGTAAGAAGCGCTTCAAATTTAATTGCTGTTTTTATTTTCCCCAAATGAGATCAAAGGATGATACTTAATTAGTTAATTACTATCAATAATTGTTTCGTTCATGTGAACCTACGTATATTATGTTGGATGTGCAGTTATTGTGCGAGGCCAACTGGCAGAAATAACATAGCATTCAATTACTAAAATGATCAAAATCATATTTTCCAGGGCAACCTAGCTGTGTAATAGATCTTTGAATTCTGACATGCCAACGTCATACACAATTTCAGTTATTTCCTCAGGAGCCCTGGGTAGCTAGACAAGCAGGTTGTCGAAAATCTAGAAGGTGTCCAAGTCCAACCCGTTGTGTTTAGCTTTTCAGCACCCTTACTAAACATGTTTTCAGTGGACAATATAGATGAATCACTCTGAAATTATACACCCTTGATGATTTAAAATATGTAAAATTTTCATGGGAAAAAGCAAAGTTCGAGAACATTATAAAGTTTTGGAATATGTGATATGTTTTCATGGAAATTATAAACCATGTTGATTGAATTGATTAATGTATCTCATCCCGTGTATGGCTGTGTTATACACATGTGCCTCAATAACGATCACACTATATTTTTGTTAAGACGTGCGCTTGCACGTGCCAATTTACTAGTAAATATTTAAGATACAATTAGTCCAATGCATTGTTTCTTATGTGTTGTATCTACATTTAATAATTTGGGTCTCATGCATGCATATGATTGGGGTAGAAACACTTTTTGCCTATGGCCACGTGCAAGAGTTGTATGTTAGCTAAGCTACAACCTCACTCTCTTTCTTCATTAACTAGTATGCCACGTCAACAAAATGGCTATGAAACCGCGCTAAGAAACTAGCATTGGCACAGGCCTTACGGATGAACTAGCCAGACTGCCCCGCTATAGATCAACGGCTCACAACTAGCCAATCGTCTGCCACTAAGATCGACGGCTCACTTTAGCAGACTGCCCCACGCAATCAGTCAATCACAATCGCAAGCAAACAAGAAAATTGTAATTCAGCCTGTCACCCTATGGCTGCAAAGTATCGAAGTTGCCTTGTCGCCATCGCCGTTGGACTCTCCGGCGGCTAGGCCGGCTGCTGATCATCATCACCAAACGGCTGCAGCACCAGTTGCCTATCCGGTGGCCGCTAATCACCATCTTCTCCGGCCTTCATCTGTTTAGAAGTACACAATCATCTAAAAGTTGAAGGTACAGTAGTTTGGTTCTAACAATTTTGTGTTGCTTCAATTCACAAGAAAAAGTTACGAGACCTGCCGGCATACAGTACTTTGGTTAGTCAGATTTTGACTGAACCTGCAGCAAGATCAACCAGCACCGATGTGGATCACTGACCGGCTGATGCCTCTCCGGTGGCCGGGCCGGCTGCTGATCATCATCACCAAACCGCTGCAGCACCAGTTGCCTCTGAAGTGGCCCCTAATCACCATCTTCTCCAGCCTTCAGCTGTTTAGAGGTACACAATCATCTAAACATTGACGGAATACGGTAGTTTGGTTCTAACAATTTTGTGCTGCTCTTGCTTCAATTCTAACCTTTTTCCAAGCCTATTCACAATAAAAAAGGTGCGAGACCTGCCGGCACACAATAGTTTAACTGAACCTGCAGCAACTTAAAAGGATCCACAATTCAATATTTAGGTATCCATCGGGACACCCTTCTTTGCAGCCTCAGCCGCAGCCTTCCCTGCCGCAATCTCGGCAACATATATTCATCAATTTCAGTCTCCTCAAGTTGCCGGAGGCCATCCTCAACAACCTAAAACATGGTGTCATCTGTTAGTAATTGCCAGATCAAAAACAAAATTGAAAGGATCAACTTTAGTTATACTGCACATCATAACATTTTGTTTTTAGTAAATGGGACATTACAAGCTGAGCAAATATACAACAAAGATCAAGCAATTCCATTTGGATCCAGAATTTGGATGCTGACAGTGAAACTGCAACTGTATACCATCCCAAATTCTTTTGCGCATGATTTAGATAGTACTAATATTTAGGTATGCAAACTAAAATCAGAATGTATGCTGGTATGAGTTGCATCTCCATGAAGATATACTGGTGATTAGTACACCTGGCACGCACGCATGGAAATACATCGCAACAGAAATGTTTTTTCCTTTTAGAAATGTTGCAAAAATTTAATGACATGTGACCTATATCACACATAAATATGGAAAATAAAAGAAACGGGTCTCATGGCAAATTACCGCTCATAAAATTTGCTGTCAAAGTGAACATATGAAAGCAGTAGTGGTATTTTCAAAGTGCAAATAAACAAGGGACTGTTGAATTAACATAGTTCCCCAAGAGTCTGCTAAATAAAGACACACACTTGTGATATTTGGGGTTATGCATATATACTCTCTCGAGTCAGAGCAGAAGCCAGAGGAGGAGCACACAAATCGTGACAGATCCTGCTAAACATGTAACATCTATGAGTGGCAGGCAACGCCTTTCAGTTCACTCGGCACACACCAATACAGAGGGGAATTTAATTGGCATGTATGCCCCTCGGTTGCTACTTAATTCAAAGCTATACTCCTATTACGGCATGAAAAAATTAAGTAAATCTTCAGCTGCGTATATGAAAGGAAAGAACAAACAATTCAGTACACCGTCATATTTCCAAAGGCACCTCAAATAATGTGTGATCGATCAATTGTTGCTATAATTTGTAATTTCATTCATAGAATGGAATGAATCAGATAGTATTGTCTATTAAATAAGCTTCTCGGCACAACTAGATGAAAGCTGCACCGGGAGTACCTATGTAAATTCCTCGTCATAAGTAAAGTACCTGTCACAATTCCTCATTTTCATCTCCAATCCACTAGACATAAGGTTGCTAGGACAGAGAAACTATCACATCAACGAATGGCAAATAAATCTATTCAGTTAAGCCAGCACACCTAAGTACTTTTCATCGTTTGATCGGCATGTCTACCCCTCAGTTGCGATTTAAATTGAAGCTATACTCCTATTATGCATGGCAAATATCAAGTAAATCATTTATGAGTACATAAGAGAATAAAAGATTTCACACACTGACATAAGCTTTCATATGAGAAATCAAAAGAATAATACCGAAAACATACTCCGAAGGAATGGAAACAAAAGGCTTACATCTCTGTTTTCACTACAAGAAATACCGAGTATCATATCAAATGCCTTCTGCACCAACCTCTTTCTCATTATACACGACTTCGACTATGATAAAAAAAAGGACAAATCAAACATAAGAGCTTAACATTGGAATGCACAGAAACAGTAGAAAAAACTCACAATGCGGCAAGGGGAGACGGGCGCGGCTTGCGCCGGTGGTGGAAGCAACGATGGCCTTGCGCAAGGTGGGGGCAGCCTGGCTCGATATGCGTCAATCGCGTGCGAGTTCAGAGGGACGGAGGTCGAAAGCGCGGCGCTGGGAGGGACGGAGGTCGAGAGCGTGGAGCCGGAGGGCCGGAGTTCGAAGGCGCGGCGCCAGAAGTCGAGGGCGTGGCGCCGGAGGGCCGGAGATCGAGGGCATCCTGCCGGAGGGAGAGCGACGTCCGGAACCTGCGCTGTCCGGTCGTGGGCGCAAGGCGGCGAGGTTTGGATCGGCTGGGGGCGTGGGGGAGCCGACGGCGGGGATGGACATGGGGGCCGGAGAGCAGCCAACGCGTAGCCCGTGGAAGAAGAAGATAGGAGCAGAGGACTTTTTTTTTTACGTGAGCAGAGGACTGAGTAGTGAGGAATTGGGGATGGGAGCTAGCGAGGGCAACGGGGCAGAGAGGTTTTTTTTTTTTTGCGAATTGCTTGGATACTTTTTGCTGTTTTCTTTTTTACTAGTTGCTTTGCACGTGCAATCGCACGTCTCCAAAATATAACACGACACACTTTTTTTTTAATATCATTCCTGTTTTTAATGAGTTACTTTTTATGCATATGTTGTATACAACTCCGACAGTTCAAATGCACATGCGTCGGCGTCGGACCAAATTAAGCATGGCAATGTGAAGACAACTCCTAGAAAAATGAAAGAAAATATGCTAATTCACAAATTGTGTACCTACTTATGTGCATTGTCCCTTGAAAGAGAAAGAATGTGGCTACACCATGTTACACTAAATTACAATTAATGGGAATAACTTCACTTCTATGGAGAAAAATAACCAGATTTGTTGCAAACCAGAAGGACACCAAAATAATTCAGTGACACCATGTTTAGGGGTCCAGTTTACATGGCTGCTAGTACTATAATATTGACAATAGGTGAAATTAGAAATGCTACATAGTGTCGTTCTACGGTCTATTTGATCATGCAATATGCACGTGCAACCCACATCTTGATTAGTTAATGCACATCTCACTAAACACATATAACATACAATCCTTTATTCTGTGTTTGCTTTTGTATCGCTATCATCACTATTTATTTATTTCTAGACTACATTATCACTACATGGCCGTATTTTTTCTTTATTTCTTGGGATCAAATTCACCTCTCGACTCTATTTCAAATATAAAAGACATAGTTTATGATCCAGATGATTGTACAAAATATAAATCTAATTCACATGCAAACAGTACAATCTGTAAATGTTATTCACATGCAAACATTTACGCATCATATAGTTCGTCTGGTGTATCCATGGTGCATAATTAGATGGAGCTACAAATGTTAAAATAAATGAATCCATTAGTTGGCCTAATATATTTGTCTATCTGGCAAATAAAAACCATGTTATTTGAACTAAATCGCTCTTTTAATAGTAGTAGAGAGAGAAAAACCTTTCACCATGTTTTTCCATTTTGTTTTCCCATTATCTTAACCGAGGTAGCAAAATTAGGACACTACGAACACCACTTAGCCTAGCTAACAGAATTTCTAAAAAACAAATTAGATAGAATCGACTGCATATACAGTACCAAGCACTTGTTCACGTTTTTAAGGTTCTTTCAGAAACAACAAAAATACAAGAGCAAAAATGTAATGACACATATGGTGGACCAACATGCCCAGTCGAGCACGTCTCAGTTAGGAAAACTTGGCCCATCAGCCCAATAACGCTTCACTTCATTATAGCAGCATCTTCTTCTCCATCGCGACGAAGATCGAACAGGCGAAGCCTTTCCATGGCGGTGCCATAACTTCCTCTATGATCTTCTCATATGTTGAGCAGAATTAGAAAACTTAAGTTAGGTTGCCGGCTCCACCTTTCTTCACCACGACGTCTTCCCCTGATTGCTCGGCGCTTTGCCGCGCCTCGTACACGACGTACAGGGCGTGAACACGCGGCTGGCGAGGAGGCGCCTGAATCCACGGCGGCCATGCTTGGGCGACAACACGGCTGACCTTTTACCCACGCGCGAGGAGCGATGCCTACGCGTAGGCGCCAAAGGACATGACAAGAACGGCCCCGACCACGACGGCACATGCGTCGGCGTCGGACCTGCGCGAGCAGCCGTGCATACGAACCAGCGCCGAAGGATATGAGGAAGATGGCTCACCGCTGCGGACGCGTCGGCCTCAAACCTGTGCGTACGCATCACGACATCAAAGACGATGGACAGGACGAAGACGGCCACGGCCACGGCCAAGCAAAGCTGCCTCTCGGCTGATTTTGCTCTGGGCCAATCCAAACGCTCTGGTCGTGCGTGCGTGCGGTGTTTGATCGACATATCTTTTCTCCTCTATTTAGGGGTGGCAAATTCTATAATTAAAACAAAACTGAAAAGGTGTGTTGAGTTGTCAAACATTGAAGCGATCTGGAGCGTTGATCGGTTATTGAACGGCATAAATTTAATGTATCCCGAACATGTTTGCTCTTTTAATAGTAGTATAGACTACAGTATTTGGCTATTTCAGTATCGCATAGACGCTAGACATGTCCGTGCGAGTGCTTTCTTTCCCTCCGGTCCAATCATTTGCCAAACCTAGATTAGCTAATTTAGACGCACATATCTGTTTGATTGTTTTGTGTACCGAAAATTCTGTTATTAATTTTTATTTATATGTTTTCTAATTATATGCAGTTATGAAAAAAATACACACGGACACAATCGAAAGGAAAGCCATGAGAGAGCTATACAGTTGTGTTCTTTATATAAAAGTTCTATATTGCCATATTTATTTTTTTACTTTGTATGTTTTTATTTATGCTTTTTGTAGATCGTGTGTGATAGAAATAGATATTGTCGACAATCCGAAAAAATCTATCGACATAGACCCCGATGCAATGATGGTGGTTGAGACTAAAAACTCAACAAGTTCTACACGATCAAAAGTTGTGAGAACTGTATTATTTATTTTAATTTATAGATGTTCTATATATCAATATTATATTTACCACGTATGTTTCGGTAGATCGTGGCCATATCAAAATAAATAACGCCGACACTACTAAAGAACCAACGGACATAGATCCCGACAAGGTGCTGGTGGAAGAGACTGAAAACGCAACGAATCTCACACAATCAAAAGAGGTGTGTACTAAGATTTTTTTTTTCTATGCATACAAAAACTATGCTTTTATCCCGCTGCATTTAATGTGAGGTCAATGTTTGAACCATGTCAAATTATACATTTTGTCGACATACACTTCAAGTAAGTGGAATCTTATTCCATTTTTTAAATATCTTGTGAATGTCTTATTTTTACACATGAATTTTCGCATGTATTTTATTGACAAACATTACAAAATAAATAGGATCCGTAGCAACGCATGGACATTCAACTAGTTTGTAATTAATTGTGAGAAATCAACGGCTACAATAATCCAAAAGCGGTAGTACTGGGAAGTATTGGGAAGTACCTGCCAATCACTGTAAAAGCGCTCTCCCTAATTATCTCTGTTTTCATCCTCAAAGTTCTACTCATTCCCCATCTACTAGACGTTTGAGGCATCAGAGAAGGCACTATCTCCCTCCTTTAACTAATCCAGTTCCTCATTTTAATTCGTTGTGTCACTTAGAAGAGTGATACTGTTTCCAACCCTGATTGTTTCCTTTTCCAGCATGATGTTTGATGTAGTCCTTTTATCATTGCAAACAAATAATTTGTGGTGTGATTTATATAGTTTAAAGATCATGGATCTATGTTATGTACTGGATTGTTTTCTAATAAAACACATTCTAAATTTTATTTGGCAGCAAGGGCCCCTTTTTGTTGTCTCGCCCCGGGGCGTCGAATATGTATGGACCGGCCCTAGCGTGGGCGAGATGTTATGATACGGACAAGGTTCTCGTCGCTACACCGGAGTTGCTTTATATTGTGCAAATTATGTAGTGGACGCGTACGTGTTTACCAGTATTTTGGTACGTGGGAGGACACACAGATATTAGGGCGAATAGCTCACATGCGACATCTTTCTCACCAAATGTATAGACAGCGACGTCGTTGGTTGTAATAGCTCAGGCGCGACATCTCTGTGAGCACTAATTGCTCTGCTGCGACATGGCCCTTAAGTGTACTTTTCCCCACGTCGGTCAACCCCGTTTGACCGTTACATGGATGAGTTTATTACGAGTGGGACCTCACGCGTTCAGTCAGCCGGGGGCGTGCACTGTAGCGACCCCTGCCTCTGTTCATGGCGGAACCATCTCGGTTGTCGTCCATGACCTCCTGGCGACAGATATTCCCTGCCACGTGCCGCCGTCGAAATCAATCCTGGCGACGGCGGTAGATGGAGCGGGCGAGTCGAGCGGCGGCGCGAGAAGAGAAGCGGCAATCGGAGTCGAGCAGGCGGGCCGCGACGCAGGGCTTGCGGTCGCAATCGCAGGTAACGGCGACGAGGGAGGGTGGAGGATGGGGTGGTGCGGGTCCACGGTCACAGAGGAGACCGGCGGCCCGATTCGTGACTCGGGCAGCGGCGAGGGATCCAACCGCGGTCGAGCATTGCAAGCGATACCAGATTTCGGTGAATTAGGTGTTGAAGCAGGCGTGGCTCCGTCATGGCTACGGCGGCAAGGGTTTTCCACTTTGCTGTCATTCGCCGCCAAGGGCGAGACAGAGGTTTGCCTCGATGCGCAACATTGCTGCGGGCGACCAGAGCAGCTCGGGCCGGAGCTCATCGAGCAGGATTTCAACACGCGCAACCCCGATTCAACGCGAGCTGAGCCTGGACTTCGAAGTAGCGGTGACCCTAGAGGATTTCAGTCAAGTTGCCGGGCTGGCGGAGGACAGATTGGTGTGCTCAGAAATTCTCTGCGAGATGAAATTGAGCTAGAGGAATCAGCTACAGAGCCAGCTGCAACAACAGAGACAGCTCCAGGGCCATGGCGTTCGGAGGGAAGATGGACGCTGGAAGAATGAGCTGCAGACTGTAGTCCGGAAGTCTGGTGAATTTTGTTAGCTGCCTGAAACTCTTTCAGCCAGTGTTTGCCCAGCGCTGGGAGCGTGTGGGGGAGTACTTTTGAGAACTGGCCATGTAATCACTATGTCGAACACCTTGGGGGCGTGCTCTGGACATGCCGATGTTGGTATTCGCATGGTCCGGTGGGTGAAACCTTGTCAACAAGAGGAACATCTAGCTTTGACCTAACTTTTGTAGTTGCTTCACAAAATATCTGTTCTACAAATCTATTATGTATATAAGGAGACTATGTGCGTAGGTTTTTTCATTTTTTGATTTTTTTTTTAATTTTTTATGCTCATTTCAAATATTGGTCAAACATAACTTTGACCAACATTTAAACAAGTTTAAAACATGAAAATGGAAAAGTAAGTCTGGATCCTTCTTAGTCACTGCAAAATGAAGCTTTGGTGAGTTGTTTGGAAAATTTCATGTTGCAAATCCAAAACCACTTCTTTTCAACCTTATACTTCATAGTTTGAGTTTTGAGATATCACACCACATTCAAGCATATTTTGTTTGAATGTATCTATACCTTGTTTATCAATTGGAGTTGTTAGTATATGATATACTAAGACTATGTGCAGAGGTTTTCCATTTTTTTGATGATTTTTGAATTTTTTATGCTTATTTTGAATTCGGTCAAACCTAAATTTGACCAACATTTAAACAAGTTTCAAACATGAAAATGAAAAACCAAGCCTGGATCCTTCTTAGTCACTCCAAAATGAAGATCTTGTGAGTTTTTGGAAAATTTCGTGTTGCAAATCCAAAACCACTTCTCTTCACACTTGAGTGTTCGTAGTTTGAGTTTTGAGATATCACACCACATTCAAGCATATTTTGTTTGAATATATCTAGACCTTGTTTATCAATTTGAGTTGTTAGTATATGACAAACTAAGAACATGTGCACTGGTTTTTCATTTTTTTGATTTTTTTGGAATTTTTTATGCTTATTTTGAATTCGGTCAAACCTAAGTTTGACCAACATTTAAACAAGTTTCAAACATGAAAAAGAAAAACCAAGCCTGGATCCTTCCTAGTCACTCCAAAATGGTGCTTTTGTGAGTTTTTTTGAAAGTTTAAAGTTCCACACCCAAAACCACTTCTCTTCACACATGAGAGTCCATAGTTTGAGATTTGAGATTTCACACCACATTCAAGCATATTTTGTTTGAATGTATCTAGACCTTGTTTATTAATTGGAGTTGTTAGTATATGACATACTAAGACCATGTGCACTGATTTTCCATTTTTTTGATGTTTTTCGAATTTTTTATGCTTATTTTGAATTCGGTCAAACCTAAGTTTGACCAACATTTAAAAAAGTTTCAAAAATGAAAATGAAAAACCAAGCCTGAATCCTTCTTAGTCACTCCAAAATGAAGGTTTTGTGAGTTTTTTGAAAGTTTCAAGTTACACACCCAAAACCACTTCTCTTCACACATGAGTTTCAAATGAGCTTCAAAGGTAGGCTAAACAGCCCCATTTCTAAGCAAGTTTTTTGTCCACCATGTCTAAAACTGCCAAATAAATTTGAGTTGTTAGTATATGACAAACTAAGAACATGTGCACTGGTTTTCCATTTTTTTGATGTTTTTTGAATTTTTTATGCTTATTTTAAATTCGGTCAATCCTAAGTTTGACAAAGTGCTTACTGGTGTTATCTACACAAGCATGTAACTTTTAATCTAGGCATCCTAACAACATGAGGTAAAATTCTAGTGAAATTCTAGATCTATGTATTTTATTTCGAGTTGAACTGACAAACCAGAAACTGCCTAAACAGAAAAAGAACAAAACCTAGGGAAAAAAACGCTAACTGTGCCAGATCTAGCACTGTTCTAGGCCCAGCAGCAGGATTCGGCCCGCTAATGTTTTTTTCCGACCGCCTCCTGTTCCCCTCCCCTACTTATCCACTGAAATGTGTCCTACCCTAGCTATTCTCACTCGTTCCAGATCTGCGCCACTCTCGCCGCCGGCGACCAAAACCACGCAATCCAGCCCCGCCGCCGAAGAGGGAGGAGGAGGAGCAGCAGGGCTTGGCACCGCGTGCCGGGTACGTCGGCTTTCTGCCGGGAGACTACGTCGACGACGGCGACCTCGACTGGGTCACCGCCGAGGTGATGGAGCGCACCAAGGACGAGTAGCAGCAGCTCGTCACGCGCCGGGAGATGGAAAAGGAGCTCAACGAGTTCCGCTTACGCCAAGCTATCGAGGAATCCCGCGCCAACATGGGGTGGGGCGCCTCCGACTCCGACTCCGACTGAGCGGCGCCGCCGCCTCGTCGCCGCCGCACCCCTGGGGCTCAGGTGAGCCCAATTTTGGATGGATCGAACTAGGGATAGGAGCTGCGGTTGACGGACTACTCCGTCGTCCTCTGTAATAGCGTAGATCTATCGAATCGAACTACTCTGTGCCCGTGTGGCTTTTGCTCCGACGATCCCGCCATTAGAACTACTCCGTGTGTAATAGTATAATTATCTGCTATGTTTGCTGAATCCTATCTGTGTGTTGCTTGAATTCGGTTGAATGCTTGTAAAATTATCTGTTATGCTTGTCTGAATCGGAGCTCGCCGGCGTTGCCGTGCTTCGTCGCCGGAGAAGAAGAGGGAGGATGCGCGCGCAGGGGAAAACGATATAACGGTCGTCGCTGCTGTCTGGGTCCCACGCTGACGTGGATAAGCTGTGGGTCCCACCCGGCACCCCTAATCCTGACGGAGATTGCGCTTAAGGGTCATGTCGTGACTGGGCTATTTGTGTTCAGAGAGATGTCGCAGCAGAGCAATTCGTGGGAACGATGTCGCTTTGCAGCCAATTCGCTAGAAAGACCGCATAGGAGCTATCAACCCCAGATATTATGTGATGTGTTAGTTTGGTATAAGTGGGAATCATCAACGCCGTTTGTAATCTCTTTTCGCTCTTAATATATGTAACCGACTATGTAACCAAGTCGGTTAGTCTGTAAAACCGACTTGGACTCCGTGTACGTGTATGCGATCTCTATCGAAGCAATATAAATACACAAGCAGCGCTCGGGGTTCTCCACCGAGTAGCGAGTAGCGAGTAGCGAGTAGCGATTCTTTCTGTTGAGTTTTACACGCTCATCGATCGGATCAGGTAACCATCTCGGCGACCATGTCCGCCGCCGGCCCCGGTCGTCTGTCACGATCGGCCTCGAAAGTCGTGGTGAAGCCAGCGAACGGGTACCATCTACTGCGCATCGACGGCTACTCGCAGACCAAGACGCTCCTGCCGGGCCAGAAGCTCTCCTCCCAGCCGTTCAACGTCGGCGCCCACTCCTGGCGCATCGACTACTACCCCAACGGGCGCGCGGAATCCAAGTCCGACGCCATCTCCGTCTACCTCCAGCTGACCGACCACACCACGAGTCTCCAACAGGCGCAGTACAAGTTCAGCCTGCTGGACAAGGACGGCATCGCCGCGTACGAGCTCCAGGCCGAGACGGGTTCCTTCACCAGCGTCCCCACCGTCCACCACTACAACGCCGCCCAGATGGGCCTCGTCGCTGCCGCCGGCGAGGAACAAGGTCCAGGACGCGGCCACGAGGAGTTCATCCGGAAGGAAGAGCTGGAGAAGCGCCGCGGGGATCTGATCCGCGACGACAGCATCGTGATCCGGTGCGACGTGGGCGTCACGCAGATTGAGACCACGTACCTGGCGCAGGACGACATCCAGGACCAGCACTTCTACGCCTCACAGGGTTATGGGTATGGCCATGGCCCTCCTCGCCGGCATGGGCGCCAGCATCGCACGGATGACAACGAGTACGTCCAGTGGTGCTTGAACCAAGGAGCCGCTGGATCACGGGGCCGCCCCGACGGAGGAGACTATTACTGATAAACGTTACAGTAGAAATTATTGTGTTAGCTAGGCCGTGATTCCTCTTACTTCTTGTGTTGATCGTATTATCCTATGGGCTATGCTAATTATTTAGGCTTTCCTTGGAGCAATTGTTACTATTATTATTATATAGGAAATAATGTCCAGAGTTTCCGTGAAATTAGTTTACATTGCTACGGAATAAAAAATGCCCATGGAATCTTCTTATTAAATATCAGAAGGTTTTTGTATGTTAATTATAGCAATGACCGATGAACAATGAAAATAGAAAAAGTGAAGATCCGGAACTGCAGCCCGGCTGTACAAGGACCTAGTATACACCTCGGCCGGCCTCTGACCGGAGGCCGAATTCCTCACGAGCTAACCTCAGGACCGTCTCCGGAGGGCGATGCTTTGCCTTCAAAATCCGTCTGTTTTCCTCGCTTTCTGAAAGTTGCCACGTTAAGTTAGAAGCCGCAGACAACTCTTTTTTCAATTGATTGCTCTGCAGCCGAGAACAGATCCTGCTACAACCAATAGATCCGAAAACAGTTTTCTGGCGTAGCAGTTTCCGCGGGCCTGAAAACACCAGTATAGTTTGATCCTTGAAATATGTCTGCCCTTCAAATCTGCATTTTAACCAAGTAGATCAAGATGAACAAATAAGGTGAGGACCTCATATTGAATGGTGATTGATCAGCCTTGTTGACAGCAAGCACTCTTCTCTTTGGTTCATCAATTTCCATATGCATTGCAAGTATAAAATCGATGTCATAAGGCCACAAAAAAGATGCAGAATTTTATTTAAAAATATGCTATATGCGCCACTTTGTTCCTTTCTCATGAAAAGCATTCTCAGATCAAACGTGCTTTTAAATAGTAGTAACATGTTACAGCGACTAAGCAGTCAGCATTGAAGAAAGAGAGACGACAAAATATGCAGCTCAATTGTATTCATTGTATCGCGGTGTATATATACACATTACAAAGGGGACTATCCGAACCTCCTAAACCCTAACTCTACCTCTTGCCCGACACAATCATAATAGATACGGATTGGGTGGCCGGTTAGGAAGGTTCAGTTAAGATTACAATCCGAAAAGAATCACCTTCTTCCTTTGGCGACTCATGGTACTCATTGCGAACAAAATCCTCACCATCTGCCCATTCGTTGGCAATCTTCATGAGCTCGACGATTGATGTTGGCTGGAGGCGCCCGAAAGCTTCCCGAAGGTCGCGTCGGATGACGCCGCGAGTGAATGCGTCGATGGCGATGGCTCTATCTTCCGAGATGACACCGGCGGAGTTGCGCATGAGGGTCCAGCGCTGGATGTATGCCCGTAGTGACTCGTCCGATCGCTGCTCGCAGTTCTTCAAATGTTGCAGGTCGTGAGTATGTTCCAAGTAAGTTCTTGACGAAGGCCTCTTGAAATTGGTCCCAGGAATCGAAAGAGCTGCGGGGCAGTTTTTTGAGCCAGGCACGTGCTGAACCCACGACCATCAGTTGTACGTACTGCATTGCTGTTGTTGTGGTTCTCCTTTGACAGGCGACTGTTGTAAGATAGTCCTCGAGCCAGAGTGACGGATCTTGGGTACCATCGAATTTGGCTGATTCAGATGTGAGTCTGAAGCCTTTGGCATCCTGGTCTCGCGGATGCTGCGAACGAAACAAGAAGCTCCGCATGGTTCGTAGTCGCCATCTGAATAGGTATCTTGGCTCGGGGAGCGGGTGAGCCTCTTAGAACGACTACGATCGACTTTGCTCTGTGTGATGACGTTGCGTGCGTCTTCACCATTCTGCAGGTGTCGGGTTGTTCGTGGCTCGCGGTCACGTGGTGCACGATCCCTTCTTTCTCGGTCGCGCCGGTCCTGATCTTCTCGGTCTTGCACTTCGCGAGTGCGGACCTCCTCGGGCTTCTCTGTCGGACTTCAACTGGCTTGTTCTTTGCCGCGGGTGGAGCATCTGTGATTAGGGCCTCTCCCGCCATGTGAATTGACTTGATCTACTGCCGGTGTAGAGCCGCGCGAGGATCGTCATCCGGAGGTTGTGTTGCCCTCAGGTACGTGGCCACCGAGTATAGAGCTCCAGAGGTTGTCCTGGGGATGAGGATTCCGTCCGCGTCCTCCGACATGAATGATGACTCGAGATTGCGGGTGGCTGCGGTCTTTTCGGCGTCTGTCATCAGGTGGACGCGCGATCTGTGGCGCTTGTAGCCTTGTGACACCGAGGTGTGTCCCGTGGACGAGAAGGAGTAGGCTGCTCTTCGTGCACTTGATGCATCAGCTTCTGCTTTTCGCCTGTCTAGCTCGGCTCGATCTTTTAACAAGGTACTGGTATGCCGCCAGTTCTTCTGGAGTTGAGTCTGGAGGTGGGTAGGTGCACTCTTGGACGTGCTTGATGGCTCTGATTGCCACCTCCCTCGTGATTACCATAGTTATTTTCCCGTCCGGCAGTGTGACGGTCATCGGGTAGGTAGGCTCCGCGCGGCGAGCGCTACTCTCAGGGTCACGGTTCCCAGTTGCGTCAACCATGAAGACCTGGGCAGGGTAAACCTGCGATGTCGGGTATCCGTTGCTGCTGCTGCTCTCGCCATCAGAGCTGTCATTGGAGCTATAGATGGAGGCGACATGATAGACGCAGCAATCGGTGCAGAACTCGTCCGGCTGGGCCAGAACTGGTGCCACAGCCGATGATGATGCGAGTGGCGAAGTCGATGGAGAAGCGGGTGTCGTGTTTGATGCAGTCGTGATCGCCGCAACCGCTGGAGGCGTGAGTGTCGCGGTAGATGAAGACACAATCGGTGGAGATGCGAGTGTCGTGGCCGACGCAGTCGCGATTGCCGCGGCCACTGGAGACGCAGGCGATGAAGGGGTGAGTGTCGTGGTCGACGCAGTCGCGATTGCCTCGGCCACTGGAGACGCGAGTTCCGCGGTCGAGGGAGATGCAGGCGATGAAGGGTTGAGTGTCATGGTCGACGCAGTTGCGATCGCCGCGGCCGCTGGAGGCGCGAGTCCCGTGACCGGTGTAGATGCGATCTCCTTGGTCGATGAAGACCCGGGTCCCGTGACCGGTGCAGATGCAATCTCCGCGGTCGATGAAGACGCGGGTCCCGTGACCGGTGTAGATGCATGGTCGGAGAGTCGAAACGTTCCCCACCGATTCACAGAAATTTGTATGCTACCAGAAGTGAGATCCATACCCCGAGTATAGATTGGCGTACACCGAGCACTGGGCCAGCGGGTGCGGGTAGAATCCGAAGGAGCCGAAATTGATCAGTTCTCTGATTGCCGGTATGTCGCCGGCTGTCGATGCAGATGGAGCCGGTGAAACCATGAGTCCAGCACTAGTCATTCCCACAGACGACGTCAATTGATGTGGGGCAGCCACGGCAAATCCCAAGGCCGAGGTACCCAGGGTTGATTATAGGGAGAGAGATGGTAGTGCTGGTAGTAACCACGGCTGACAATCAAGGCGATTTACCCAGGTTCAGGCTCCCGGAGGATAATACCCTACTTCCTGCTTGTCTGGTATTATTATTGGAGGTGTTACAATGGTGATCTCGACGAGAGATGTAATCTCGCTAGGGTTTTGGTGGTGGAATGAGCGCGTAACCTAGATCGGCGGCCCTGAGGCTGGGTCCCGGGAGTTCGCATCCGACTAGGTTTTACAGGTAAGGTAGGTTCTACCGACATAGGGTTCGTCTGCGTTGGGGCATACTCTGTCTTCTTGGGCCTTCTTCTTGGGCCTTGGATGTCATCTCCTAGTAGGCCGCCGGCTGGGCCTTAGGCATTGCGCGCACCAGTTTATCCTCATGGTGGGGCACCCGAAAGGTAGGCCCACGTCAGTTTGTTCTGTTTACAAACATGACATCGAGATAAGTACACTGTGTTGCAGACTTGCAGTTCAGGCGAAATATAAAAGTCAAGAACACCATGCTTGTCACAAAATTTCCACGGAGAAAAGGGACGGTTTCTGCTGAAAAAAAAACTACATGGAGAGGCAACAAACCATGCACATAATGCATACATGGGCATTTATCCTTGTAATTGTTTAGTCTTTTTGTTATCCTTGTAATTGTTTAGTCAACAACTACTACTGCTTCTAGGAAACAGAACTGCACACATGTGGTGGTTCATTCAACATGTTTTCAATATAAAAAAATACTAAGTTTGTTTCCGAAGAACCCTTTCGTAAGTCTGTTTTTTCACCAGCTGAGGGGACGCGTGGCAGACCCTCACTACGGAGCACACTTTGTGTGTAACCTTTTTCTTAGGTAAAAGGCCGAAAAGGCACAACGTTAAATTAATAACGCCACACGGCGAGTAAGATACATAGTGCTGAACTCAGTATAAAACACCACCCTACATACACACAAAGGAAATAGAGCTATTAGGCGATTACAGGTAAACACCGAAGAACACTGCAACTGTCCACAAGCAGACAGGCTCAACATGAGGTGTGGGCACCCCGGACTAGCTGTCCGAAATACCCGATTATGCTTAACACAACGATCCCGTGATCAGTCTGTCGTTGCACATAATCCGAACTGAGTACCATAGTTTACATCCATTACAATACCGAATAAAAGTCTTACATAAATGGCCATACAGACCAAGTCTTACATAGGTGCCTTCGAGGGCCAAACCAAAATATTCCGCGGAAGCAAAGGCGTAGTAGATAAACCCGTCCTAACATCAACCCGACATGCAGCTGACTTATGGAGATCCCTAGTTCGCATAGAAGTTGCCATACTCCTCCTCGGCGTAGTGCTCCTCAAAATCTGGCTAAGACAATAGCCAGGACGAAACCAATATGAGTACAATTGGAATTGTACTCGCAAACTACCCCAACATGAGCATGCACTAGTTATATTTTTAATTCCAGACTTTTATTTATTGAAAACATCTCTATATCTTTATTGAAAAAGGTAAGAAGAATTTTATAACTTTCTTCCCATAAGTCACCATTTTATTTATTTCTCCAAAACTCCTCCTTTTTCCGACCATAGCCCGTCATGGTCCATTTGCCTCCAACAACCTCATACCGATCCGTTGGTATGGTTGTATCCAACATCCACCACTTCATTCTCTTTTAAAACTCAAAGCTTTTCAAAAACTTGCACATGGTCAGAGTAGGGCCTCCCAACTGTCCATATCCGAGGACTCGGCTATTCGAATAGTTTTTACACTCTGCAGAGGTAGCACGCCTTTCCCACACCCATCCGGCAACTCATCGTGTCAGCCACGTCCCGCCATACAAGGTGTATGCGAAGTTGAGTCACCGACCGTAGCCTGTCCTTTGCTCATGCTAGTATAGGACCCTGCCGCTATGACACTTTCCATCAACACTTAACCCAGCCCGTCGGAATCTAAGTGTGAGGACTCATAGTTCTGCCCGGCGGTGTATAGGGGACAACCTTCTATCCACCACATGTGGAAGGACCTTCCTTCGCCACACTGTGCGAGGACCCGGGTCAGGGGTAGGTCACCAAACCATCCCCTCATGGAACGGAGTCATCTCCGTTGTTGAGGCATCCCATACTAATACGAGCAAATTATATGACTACGCCCTTGCCCATATGTGGGTAAGTGTGGTTGCACAGGGTATCGGCTGGTCGACGTAAGTACAAGGACACACTGTGCATTTTTCATAAACATGACCATTCTCCACTTCTTCACTTCAATACCGACATCTCGGTATTCCATAATCGCAACAGCATTTTCAAAGGAGTTTTGGATAAACAATATTTTTCCCATCCTATAATTTCATATAGACTAACCTATACTTCTACATAGGTGGCAAAATAGCTATTCATATATTTTTGTAAAAAGGTTTTCAAAATCATTGCCTAAAGAGTAAATCATGTTATCAAAGTAGATGCATATATATTTGGGGTGCAAGCTCAGAGAGTAGCTTGCCTTGCTCGACAAAGTGACCTTGGTCCTGATCTTCGGGTTCAACAAATTCCCCTTCCTCGAGAATTCCGACAACGCTCTCGTCTAATTAATAAACAAACAATACAAACAATCACTATACTACTCAATCAACATCACAACATTACAATCTTAAATGCTATAAAAAGCTAATGCACACACAAAGCAACACAATTTGGTTTCAATTTAATTGAATTAACCATTATTTATTTATGTCTCAAATATGGCAGAAGCTAGTGGTACATGTTTAATTGCATAACTTGAGTTCTGTTTGTCACAAAAATACAAACTAAATTTCTACAGAAAGCTAATGATGTGTAGAAGACAACACAATTTGATTTGGATTAATTGGAGTTACCAAACTCACTACATAATTGTTTTAATCCAGAAACTTATTAACCAAGTTTTAGCTATAACTTCAGTTCTGTTGATCCTAAAATTAAATACTTTTTGGGGTAAATAACCATGCCTAAATGTGATCTATCAAAATTGGTTCTAACTCATTTGGATTAACCATTAAACATTTATAATTGTTTTGGTTCAGAAAGGTTTGCTAATTTTTAATCCAATGCTAAACAATTAATATCGATTAATTAATTCTACAAAAATTAGAGAAGCTAAAGGATCACAGTACTAAGCTAAAAAAATTGGATTGGCATCATTTGGATTAATAGATTTTCAGAAACAAACAAGTTTAGGTTTTAAACCTTCTGTGGTACTTTTAATACTACTTTTTAATTATTAATCTAAACAGGATGAAACCACTTTGGTTGGTTAAACAATTTCATAAGCTTTCCAGAACATTTTGATTTGATTTATTGGGACTTATAAATCTCGAGATATTGAATTTAAAATTTCAGTCCAGTACTGAAATTCCAGGGAAAATTAAATTAGAAAAGCTTCTGTTCTGGAGAATGTTGAGGATCCTGACGGGTGGGGTCCAGTCGTCAGTGACTCAACAGAAATATCTCGCGCGCGCTAAATTGTTTAAAACGCTGACAGAGGGTCCGACTTGCCAGTGATACATCTAACTGAAGCGTTACGCACAGTGGATCTAAGATCCAACGGCCTACGGTGGCCACGAACGGCGACGACCATATTTGGGCGGCGCCGCCGTGCCAGCGACGGCGAGGATGGTCGGAGAGGCACCTGGGGTGGTTAGCGACAGTGGAGAAGATGGCGTTCGACGGCGGAGAGCTTGGGGAGGTTCGTGGGGTGAGCTGAGCTTGATGGGGACGACCCGAGCGTCGGCGACGAGCTCCGCAGCTTCCACGGGCACTTCCCGAAACTCCGGCGAGGTCCTGGCTGCAATTCTGTGCACGAAACAGAGGGGAAAAGGAGGCGTGTGAGTGCGGTGAGCTCGAGCAACAGCGTAGAGGGTTCAGAGGGAAAGAAGGAGCAGCAGCACGGCATGGCCGTGTTCGTCTTCAACCTCGGGCACGGCCGAGCTCGGAGACGGTCACGGGCGGCAGCGGCTTCGCAGCTACGGCTCCGCCCTCCTGGCGATGCACGAGAGAAGGTGGAGCAAGGGGGAGGCAGTGGTGTGGAATGGAGAGAATGAGAGCTCGGGTGCTCTATTTAAGCGCGGAGCTTCGGCCCATGGTGGTCGACGTTCACGCGCGGTCCAGGGAGTGGGAGAGATCGGCGCTGGTTGTCTGTGGGGCCGCAGGTGAGCTAGGGAGCGTCTGGGCGCGGCCACGCGGCGAGAGGTGCAGTGGAGCGCTGAGTCGACAGCGGTGTCCCCGGGTCGGCCATGGCGAGCGGCGAGCACGGGCGCGTGCAAAGGAGGAATGTGTGGGTGCTGTGGTGCCGATGTTGGAGTGTCTTCTAGAGCAGAAGAGCAAGGGAGAGAGGGGGGGGCATGGTGCTGGGTCTCCACGGCGTCGCCACCTCCTTCTCCACAGTGGCGACCATGGCGACGTGCGCGCGCGGCGCCTGTCCCCTGGCGCTGCTCCTCCTAGCTCCCCGACCCAAATCCTTCGGCTCTGGCGAGTGCGGCGAGGTGAGTGAGGTGAGAGGGATCCAATGGCGCCAAGGATTTGCTGCAATTTGATCGAAATCGATCAAATCGATCTCAGATTGGGAAGAACAAGGCACTGCCACCAAGTGTTCGATGAAATGTTTGAACCAATTTCAAACTTCAAATTTTTGTAAATTGTTTTCATAATTTGCTTCTTACTCATTTATAGAGATTTGTGGCGCTGTTTAATTATTTATTTGACAAGTGCAACATAGCACCTTTTTTGATTTAAAGAAGATAAAGAAAGTTGTTGAATTTAAATTTGGAATTTTTGAAATTATTGTTTGGAGAGGAAAAGGTTGTAGGAATAAATTGAGAGTGATCATATTGTCACTCCACTGAATTTTATTTGAAAGAAACTTAATTTCTCACTTGGAGAAATTGTGTGACACTTGTCACATGATTTTCTTGTTTTAGCTTTTTATTTTATTTTCTTATTTTTCCAAGTTTTCTAATTTGAGCAAACAACCAACACAAACAACAAGAAACAATTAGCACTAGCAACAATATATAACCAACACACATAAAATAACAAAAGTTTTTGTTGCCCACATTTTTGACTAATTATTCTTATTATAAATTTGGGATGTTACAGATCCTTCCCCCCTTAAAATAAATCTCGTCCCGAGATTTGCCAGGCTTAGGTACTAAGGAGGTTTGGGAATTCGCTTCTAAGATAGTCTTCGCGTTCCCAAGTTGCTTCTTCTTCAGAGTGGTTAGTCCACTGGACTTTGTAGAACTTGATTCCGCGCCTCCGGGTAACACGAACATCTTGGTCGAGAATCTTGAGGGGTCTCTCACGATACGTCAGGTCATGGTTCAAGTCGATGGAGAGGTGGTCGATGTTTTTGAAAACATCGGGCTGGTCAGGAACTTCAAGACACTTTGGAGCAAGGAAATGTGGAAGACATCGTGAAATTCCGATAACTCTTGGGGCAACTCCAGTTGATAGATACTTCTCCTCGACGAGCTAGGATTTGAAGGGTCCAATATATCTTGGCGCTAATTTCCCTTTGACATGGAAACGCTGCATTCCCTTGAGTGGTGTTACTCGGAGATAGACATAATCTCCGACACTGAAGGTGACATCGCGACGCTTGGGATCAGCGTAGCTCTTCTGACGGGATTGGGCAGTTTTGAGACGCTCGCGGATAAGTTGAACTTGTTCTTCAGCTTCACGGAGGGTATCTGGTCCAAACAATTTGCCTTCTCCGGTGTCGGACCAATTCAGGGGCGTACGACACTTCTTGCCGTAAAGTGCTTCAAAGGGGCCATTTGCAGACTAGACTGTAACTATTGTTGTAGGAGAACTCTGCAAACGGAAGACAATCTTCCCACTTGGAACCATAGGATAGAACACATGCACGAAGCATGTCCTCCAATATCTGGTTCACTCGCTCAGTTTGGCCCGGTCTGGGGATGATAAGCTGTGCTAAAGCTAACTTGGTTCCGAGGGCTTCGTGAAGGGATTTCCAGAATTTGAAGTGAATTGCGTGCCTCTATCAGATACAATCTTCTTAGGCACACCATGCAGGCTTACTATTCTGGAAATATACAGGTCTGCCATTGATTTCCCCGATAAGTGGTATTGACAGGAATAAAATGGGCAACCTTGGTCAGTCGATCAACGATGACCCAGATTGAATCATGGCCTCGGTTGGATCTTGGAAGTCCGGTAATAAAATCCATTCCAATTTCATCCCACTTCCACTGGAATTTTCAAAGGTTGAAGCAATCCAGCGGGTCGCTGATGTTCAGCCTTGACTCGCTGACAGATATCACACTTGGCTACGAAAGAACCAATCTCTCGCTTCATTCCATGCCACCAAAATCTTTCACGAAGGTCTTGGTACATTTTGGTTCCGCCGGGGTGGATTGAATAAGGGGTCTCATGGGCTTCCTTCAGGATTAACTCCTTAAGTTCCGTGACATTGGGCACACAGATACGGCCATTGAATTTCAGCACTCCTTCAGCATCTTCGGTAAAACCGGGTGCTTTGCCGAGAGAAATCTTCTTTTAATTCCTTCAATGCTTTCATGACCTTTTTGGGCTTCTTGATTTGATCCATCAGGGTTGGGGCTAACTCTAAATTGGCGAGATAACCATGGCTAACAAGCTCTAGTCCAAAATCTTGAACTCTTTGAACAAGGCTGGTTGTTCGGCTTGGATCAAGGCATTCAGGGTGCAAGGTTTGCGACTAAGGGCATCGGCAACTACATTAGCCTTTCCGGGGTGATAATGGATTCCAATATCATAATCCTTGATTAATTCCATCCATCTCCTCTGTCGCAGGTTCAACTCTTCTGGGTGAAAATATACTTCAAGCTCTTATGATCGTATAGATCTCGCAGCGATGTCCCGCAAGATAGGGACGCCACGTCTAAGAGCAAGAACAACAGCAGCTAACTCCAGTCATGGGTTGGGTAATTCTCTTCATGCGGTCGCAACTGCCGGGACAGATACGACACAACTTTGCCTTCTTGCATCAGAACGCAACCAAGTCCGAGGCGTGATGCATCGCAATACACGTCGAAACTCTTGGTGACGTCTGGCATGATAAAATTGGGGTTGAGGTCAGTCTCTTCTTCAATTCTTGGAAACTATCTTCACACTTCTGAGTCCATTCAAATTTCTTGTCCTTCTTCAACAGTTGGGTCATGGGTTTGGCTATACTGGAAAATCCTTCAACGAACTTGCGGTAATAACCGCTAGTCCGAGAAAGCTTCGGATTTCAGTCACATGGTGGGGGCTTTCCAGTCAATGGCTTGGATCTTCTCTGGGTCAACAGAAATTCCTCCAGCAGATACATGTCCGAGAAATGCCACTTCACTGAGCCAAAACTCACACTTGCTAAGCTTGGCATACAGCTGGTGCTCTCGGAGGGTCTCCAAAACTAGACGCAGGTGTTCAGCATGCTCTTCTTCGGTCTTGGAATAAATAAGGATGTCATCGAGGAAAACTACCACGAACTTGTCGAGGTACTCCATGAAAATCTTGTTCATGAGATTCATGAAATAGGCTGGGGCATTGGTCAGACCAAAGGACATCACGGTGTATTCAAACAAACCGTAACGGTGGTGAAGGCGGTCTTGGGAATGTCTGTCTCTCGGATCTTCAACTGATGATATCCTGTCCGAAGATCGATCTTGGAAAAGACTCGGGCTCCGTTCATTGATCGAACAGATCCTCGATCTTGGGAAGAGGGTACTTGTTTTTAATGGTCACGTCATTTAGCTTGCGATAATCCACACACAGGCGTGTGGTACCGTCTCTCTTGTCCACAAAAATATGGGTGATCCCCAAGGTGAAGCGCTTGGGCGAACAAGACCTTTGCTGAGCATATCAGCCAACTGCTTTAATTCAACCAGTTCTTCTGGATTCATCCGATGGTCTTGGGATATAGGGGCTGTTCCGGATAAGTTCAATTATGAACTCAATATCCCTGTCTGGCGGCATACCAGGTAATTCTTCAGGGAAACATCTCGGAATAGGTGAACACACGGATCTCATCTAGGGCAGGTCGGCTATGCCCTCATGGCAGCCTGGGTGGGAATGGCTAGCTTTGGATACATATTCCACTTCGACATCTTTGTGAGGTGATGGATACAGCTCTTCTGGCGCAGTCTATTCGACCACGGTACTTGGCTAGCCATTCATACCAAAATAACATACCTTGGGTTCCTAGAACGATTAAGTCGGCTGGAAACTTTTCTCCTTTGATCTCAAGGGGAACGTCGGGCAAAATGACTTGGTCTCTACGGTGGATTCTGGGATTTGGATGACCATGGGTTTGGGTAAGAGACTCCGACTAAACCTCCCTTATCAACAAATTCTTGGGTGACAAAGGAATGGGTAGCACCAGAATCAAACAGAACAGTTGCAGGTACTGAGTTGACAAGGAACGTACCCAGCACAACTCGGCGCATCCTCGGCTTCTTCAGCATTGATGTGGTGCAGATGGCCCTTGGAACAGCAACATTTCCGCGGGGTGCGGCATTCTTGCCATTTCCATTACGGCCTTGACCATTGTTCTGTGCCGGTGCATTGGGGCGCTGAACATTCCTCTTAGGATTGGGGCATTCTCTGGAGTAGTGACCCTTGTGCCGCATTCAAAGCAGACAACATTGGCATTACGGTTGAAATTGTTGAAGTTTCCTCCGGGACGGTTATTGTCATTGGGGCGGTTGAAGTTGTTTGGGCGGTTGGGGAAATTGGGGCGTGGAGCTTGTGGTGGTCGATAGGCAGGCTTGGGGGCTTGCTGAAAGATACGAGGCTTCTGGTTGCTAGAACCTTCTGAAGCAATCATCCTCCTCTTACGACCTTCAAACATGGACTTGCGCTTGGTCTCCAGCTGGATAGCTTGTCCACAAGTGACTCCAAATCAAAGAAGTCATGGATAACCAAGGCACACTGCAGTTCATCATGAAGTCCATTCAGGAAACGCTCCATCTTCTTCTTCTCTGTGTCGGTGTCATCAGGAGCATACCGAGACAAGTCGGTAAACTCATCAAGTTTTTGTTGACCCACATTTTTGACTAATTATTCTTATTATAAATTTGGGATGTTACATGAGGCCTCAAAGAGGGACGCCGAGGAGACTATAGGTGACCACCAACGATCACCCCCACTGAAACACAAAGCTGCAGACAAGCTCAACAAGGAGGCCTCAGCGAAGGAATCCGAGGAGACTGAAGGCGAACACCGACGATCACCGCCACTGACCACAGAAGCTGCAGACAGGCACCAGGTAGCCCAAGCAAGAAATGTCGAGGTGCAGAACAAGCTGTCGACCATTCCAGGAGAGAGCACGACACGGAGCCGCACCACCTCTGAGGAGCAACGCTATGTGAACTCCAAGACGACGTCTTCAAGAAGAGCTTGACGCCAACACGTCGCCACCATCCGATCAGAGGATCTTGGGCTTTCACCCGGAGCACGAAGGAGGACTGAGAGAAGCCGCTACGGCACCTTCAAGAAGGGGACGGCGTCCATGAACATCGCCGCCGCGGTCCGGGAAGACCCTGGAGGAGAGTTTCCTCTCTGCACGAACTCTCTACCTCCCACACATGGCAGGAACACCGCCGAAACGGGCCCCATACCACTGCCACAGAGTGTCGCTCGCCGATCACCATGCCGCCCTCGCGACCATGGTCACCGACCAACACCTGAACCAATGGCACGCCCGCCAACCATCGTGGTTACCACCTTCTTGGGCCGCCGCCCCGACGTTCAAACTCCTCGCGCCGCCGAACTGAAAAGCAAACGAGAACCATTGCCGCTGCGGGCAGGGGCGGATCCAGGATTTGAGCATTGGGGGGGCCAGGCCGATAATAACCGCACAAGTAAAATAAGATGAAAATTAACACAACAATATATCGTCTTTATGCTTTTGCTTTTAGTTATTGTGGATTTAGTGTCCATAATATTTTAATCAGGAGTATGCGACTAAAATAGCATCAGACCTTGCTTCTCTCCAATTAGATTTACATTTACAATACGAAGGCGGTGCTTAATTATTTTCTCTTTTACACAGAGACTTCAAAAAAAATACACCATTCTTCCAATCACTCTTCACTTTTGTACCGTGCAATTCTACGTCGATTAATTTACAACTAGACTGAAAGTTTCTAACTAGTCTGTAAATTTGAATCGATTTGCCAAATACTAATTAACCAAATTTATTCATTTCATAATCGATCAAACAAAAAAGCTAAACACCACAGTAGATTTTACGAACATACCTAGGTCGGACGATTATGACTCGCATGGCCACGTCGCCGGATTAGAAACTTGGATAACCAGTCATTCCCGGCGGCGGCTGCTGGTAGCCTTGGCCCTTGGTATGCCCTATGCTGGGAATCGATCTCTCCTCGTGGCTGCCATCATGGCGTAAGATATTACTGGGCTTCAACGCTTACATTGATTCTCCTCGTGGCTGGACATCTCGTGTGGTAGAGGTATTGCTGGGCTTGGCCAGTTAGCCCATTCACATGTTTGGCCTCTTTGAGAAATACGTGTGTTACTGGATATCAGGATATGTGCTAATCACCGCGTGCTAATCGCAATTAAGGAAAGCTGCTACGTGCGCGGACTACTAGTTCCCCGCTGAAACCTGTTGAGGGTGGCGAGACCATGGCGGGGGCCTGGCCACCGCTCGTCCCCCCTGGATCCGCCACTGGCTGCGGGGCACCCGACCCCGACATGCACGACCATACCAGCGAGCACCTACAGACCTGCACCACCACGAAAGGCACACGGGCCCTCCAGCACGGACGACGAACAACTGCCCCTTGGCTGCTGTCGCTCCCAGATATGGAGGTGGGAGGTACAAGGCGAGGGTCCCTCGCGAGATCGCCGGCCTAACAGGACACACACATGGGCCCGAGATGCGAGACGGCTGGAGCTCCCGTTCGAAACCACGCTGCCTAGCGCCGCCATCGATTCCTCCCAGCAGGAACCGCCCCGGAGAGCCGCTGCCAGAGAGCGCCGCCGCCAAGACCCGGACTACCGCAGCCTAGGGTTCGCGACCAGCTTTAGCCCGCCAAACGCTAGCAGGTACCAACACGCAACCACCACCCTCCCGCACCTTCCGTCACGGACGAGACCAGCGACGCCGCACCGGCCCGCGCGAGTGTCGCGCCCTCGCCAGGCAGCCGCATCCCGTGCCGCAGTTACCAAGGGAAGAAGAAGAAGGGCCCCGCCGTCGCCGAGAGCGCCACCGGGAAAGCCCGACCGGTGTAAGGGGGTGGAAGGCGGCAGCGGCTAGGGTTCGCCCTGCCGCTCGCGGGAGCAGACAAGACGAAAGATTCTGGTGTATTTTCCTTTAGAGCTACTCGCAGAGGCAACGAGTGCACACCCAGCCCACCGCGCTCGAGTCCCACACTGCGCGGACTCCGTTGGGTTTTATCGGCGTTAATTCGTGGAGTGGTCCATTCTTTCTAACAACCGACAGCCAAGTGAGGGTCATGTCAGCCAGCTGCTAGTTTACCTAGGTACGATATACGACCCCTGCATGTGTTTCCATGGTGCGACCCCAAATGAACGCGCCGAAGTTGCGCATTTTTGATAAAAATTACTGGACGCGCATACGTGTTTACTTAATACTCTCTCGTTTTTTAATATAAGATGTTTTAGGTGGTACACATGTTGTCTATATACACACTAAAATGAGTGAACATGCACATAAAAATGTGTCTACATACATTTGTGTACATGTGCATGTGGACAAAAGCTAAAAACATATTATATTAAAAAACGGAGGTAGTATTTGTTACGTGAGGAACTGAGGATGACATAAACTTCATGTTATGTTTTGGTATATACTCGCTCCGTTTTTTAATATAAAATGTTTTAGGTGTTATACACATGTTGTCTACATGCATATTAAAATGAGTGAATATGTAAACTAAATGTGTCTACATATATTTGTGTGCATCTGAATGTGGACAAAAGCTAAAACATTTTATATTATAAAAAACAGAGGGAGTATATACGAATGACAAATCTAGTTTCCTGTAAACCCGAAAAATGGGGAAATGTGTTGGAGTCTTGGAGCCAAAGTTGCGGGATCCGATCTTATCGTATCATATCGTTGGTATTCGCTGGAAGCCCTAGCTACGGATCTTATATACGATGTGATTAGCATCCCCGCCGTTGTAACACTAGCAATCTCATCGCCCTCGTCTCCCCCACATAGCTAGGTTTTCACGACCAGCCAACAATTTCGCTGACCATGTCCGCCTCCGGCCTCGGTCGACTGTCGCGGTCGGCCTCGAAGATCGTCGCCAAGGCGGCGAACGGGTTCCATCTGATGCGCGTCGACGGCTACTCGCAGACCAAGAGGCTCCTCCCCGGCCAGAAGCTCTCCTCCCAGGAGTTCGCCGTCGGCGGCCACTCCTGGCGCATCGACTACTACCCCAACGGCCGCGACACCTCCGCGAAACCCAACTCCGACGCCATCTCCGTCTACCTCCAGCTGACCAACCACTACAAGAGTCTCCAACAGGCTCGGTACAAGTTCAGCCTTGTGGACCACGCCGGCAACGCCGCGTACGAGCTCCCGGCCGAGACAGGATCCTTCACCAGCGTCCCCGTCGTCCACCATCACCACTACAGCCACGCCACCGTGCAGGAACCAGAACATGGACCAGGATGTGGCCACGAGGAGTTCATCGGCAAGGAAGAGCTGGAGAAGCGCCGCGAGGATCTCATCCGCGACGACCGCATGGTGATCCGGTGCGATGTGGGCGTCGCGCAGATTGACGTCTCGCCCCTCGCGCAAGATGAACTCATCATCAGCGACGACGAGGACGAGAGCGACCAGGAGTACGGACATGGTGGCCGCTCTCGCCGGCGTGGGCGCCAGCGTCGTCGTATCGATGACAACGACTATGTCAAGTGGTGTTTGACCAACAGCCCGGTGGATCACGGGGCCGCCGTCACGGATGACCTAGCACACGTACGGCATGCAATCAATCGCGATCGAAACTGATTTTTTTTTTTGAGGGTTGCGATCGAAACTGATGAGGCAGTATGAATTACAGTAGAAAACAAAATGCATGTTAGGCCTTTTTCTTTCCGTGTTGCTCGTCATATCCTATGGGCTACGGTAGTTATTGGGCCTTCTTAGCGGAAGTATTTGTGTTTTTTTTTTCAGATTACAAGCTAGTAATAAATTCATCTCGATTTTGTAATATTTTTTAAATACCAAACCATATTTATATTTTGTGTTTGACCTCGTTCAAGTTTCCAACGAGCTCACCCATGTTCCCGTGGGATTCCCACCACACCTCTTGAATAAACGAACAAATCAGCTAGACCCGTTGGATAATGGTTAATTTTTAAATATTTTTTCATATTTTAAACTTAAAAAGCTAATATATCATAAATGGGCTATCCAAATGAACCAAAATTTTCTCAGAATACAAAACGAACCATATACAATTTACTAGAATATTTTTTTTTTTGAAATGTTTGAATTTTGACTTCAACTTTTGGGTTAATCTAAATCGTTGTATGGAGACTGGAGAGCAAGGGTGGATGGAAGGCTCACGTGGTGATGGCATGTCACTGAATCCCAGTCCGGCTCCAAGGGAAGGTCCTTGGACCACCCCGCTTAACTCATATGCCCAATGCTTATAGGTTGCCGGCTCAAAGACGACACCATGCCGGACGGTGCAACATGTAGATGCCCCCTGCTGAGGAATAGACATTGACCTCGAGTAGTCCCCTCCTGGCCAGGTGCCTAGTCCGGTGCCCCTTCCTTACATGCCGGTACACGTCTCCACGGTCATTTCCTCTTTTGAAAATGACTAGCTCTGACCGAATATAAATTATCGACAATGTTTGTGGTGCAAGTTCTAGTTTATGAACATTGGTTTTGATTATGTTGTGAACATTCATCAATACTTTTTTGGAAATGTATTGAAATATTAAGTTTTGTGTGAAATTTGTAGTTCAAGTGAAGCATGGTTGTATAGGAAAGTCTGGATTTTTTTAGTGTTGACCTAGTAGTAGCATAGTCGCTTGGGATGTTGGTATTTTTCCCCTTTATTCGGTATAATATCACATACTATGTTTTTCGCACCATATGGATGTAATAGTCGTTTTAGATGTAGTTGTTTTCAGTAGTAACCTACTAGCTATTTTGATCATGGGATAAGTGGTACAACGAGATCTAGTTTTACCACTATCTTTTTTGCATTCTTGTCATGAACATCATGGAAAGAACCAAAACCCCATATAGAGAATAGCCAAATAAGATCCAGGAAAGATAATGAGAAAAATAAAGTCGGGGGTGTTGAGAAACATGGAGCATGGTGTCCCCAAGATAGATAATAAAGTTGGGGGTATTGAGAAACATGGAACATGGTGGCCCCAAGATAAATAATTAAACTGAGCCTAAGTTATTCATTTTTTTTATTATGGGGTTGGCCTTGATCCTTATAGAAACTTGGGTGGTAGGAAGTGATACAAAGTCAATGATACTCAAGTAGGCTAACATGTAAGAGTTAGACAGGTAAGAGTCGGGTTGTTGAGAGTTTGATATAGGTATTGTGACTATGAGATCTTATTGTCCGTTTATACAAATATTTCGATTTCCTTTTGAAAAGGAATAAATATATTGGTCTACCAACCTTTTATTTGATATGATACAACTCACCACACACAACGTAGTATAAAGAGGTTCATGCAAACTAAAGTCGAGTGGCTTATCCATATCACACAAGCAGTGCTAAAAGAAAGTAAATCTCGAGACTCTCTTGTCCACAATAATAAGGAGCATAGCCAATCTCTCAGACCTACTACTTTCTCTCACCCTCCTTTTTGCTGTCGGCGAGAAAACTCTACACCACCGGTTCATCGAGAGAACTCTACACCACCGGTGGCGTAGAGCATAGCCAATCTCTCAGACCTACTACTTTCTCTCACCCTCACTTCCAATTCCGCTTCTATATAAGAATTTGCCAATTGGCTGTCGAATCTCCATCTCCAACTGAACAAATGGCATAGCTTTGACAACGTCAAGAATTGGCGGAATTTTTTCTCTTCAAGACTAGGCTTTTACTTTTTTGACTTTGGGCATATTTGTGTTTTCTAAAGCTAAAACCTCTATTCTCTATTTTTTAATGGTTCTATTCTCTATTAAGAAAAAGCAAAGTTTTTGCCCGGTAAAACAAATGTGCTCACTTGTGTGAGGATACGGCCTGCTCCAGTGCTCCCGACCGCCACCCATGACCAAATCTCTCTCCTATCTTCCTTTCTACTCTCAGATGACCAATATGCCTCTAGGTTGCCAGCTCGAAGTCGACGCCATGCCGGATGATGCAACATGATGCCCCTGGGCTGAGGAACTGCGGCCTCGCGGGTAGTCGGCTCCCAGTCCGGTGACCCATCCTTACATGCTAACAGCTCCACGTCTTCATGGCCATTTCCTCTCTTGACACTCAGTTTCCTTGTGATTAATGTTAGTCGCAGCTATGAACTCCGTACAACTCTACTTTGGGTGTTTACAAAATATATTATCGACCATGTTTGTGATGCAAGCTCCAGTTTATGAACATTAATTTCGATTTTGTTGTGAATATTCGTGATATTTTTTTTAGAAATGGATTGGAATAGTAGGTTTTGTGTGAAATTTGTATTTCAAGTGAAACGTGGTTCGTTAGAGTGTAATTTTTTGGAAGTTGACATCACTAGTTCATAATGTCGCTATGGACACCCCATGGAAATGGCAGCGAACAAAGGTGATGGTTAAACAAAATTTGCGTGTTGCCACAAGGGGTGACCGCACTAGGCCCTTGACAGGCCGACCACATTGGCAGTGGGTAAATGGGTCAGTCGCAATGGCAACGGCTCACCTTAAATCATCGTTGCCGATAAGGAGCAGCCCAGACAGCCCACTAGGTGGCCTATAAGAGCCCCACACTCTCTTTGCTCTCACTCTCAGTCACCCACCCAACCTTAGCCGCCGCACACTCTTTTCGCTCTCTATGATGGCTTTCCCCGCCGGCGCATCTAGGTACAATGTTCGTGGCCGGGATGGTGGCCGGCGTATCAGCATTCGTAGCTACATGGAGGAGCAGCATCGGTTGGTGTTGCAGGACCAGCAGATCGCCATGCCATGCCCTCGTGGGCGCTGCGGCCACTGCATCGGGTATATCAGCCACCTTCCTCTCTTTATTACCCACCGTCGCCGTCCTCGTCCTCGTCGTCGGACGAGGATGAGGACGGTCGTGATCTGGATATCGGGCGACAACTCTCCCGCGCCGTCTTCGAGCGTGAGGACGCCCAGCATCGTTAGGGCGAGGCTGATCTGGAGGCGATCCTCCTCCTCTCCAACGCCCAACACCAGATCGAACATGTCGATTAGGTGGTGTTCCAGTCCGACTTCCGGGCCGCCATAGGTCTCTCTTTGGTCCTAGACGAGGGCCAAGGGCTCGAGGCGGCGCCGCTGTTTGGAGGTGGCGACGCTAACCAACCTCGTCTTGCCTAATGTAAGACCCTAAACCCTAAATTAAGTTCTAGTTAGCATAGCTTATCACTTGTTAAGTTCTAATTTTTGCTCTATTTAGAACATAAATTTTGCTAAGTGAAGTGAAGTTATTTTATATGCTCTTTTTACGTATAGATATTAGCATAGATTAGGTTTTAATTTAGCTTAGCTTAGCACTTATTAAGTTCTAATTTTGCGGAGTTTAGAACATAAATTCTCCTCTGTTTTATAACATATCTACAGTAACTTTACTTCTTTTGTGTTTCCATTTTTGCAACCAAAGTATTATGCGCATGTTCTTAGTTTTAAAGAAATATAAACTATCTTGTCAAAAATTTCATATCCTTTAGGAGGAGGATGAAAACCTGGAAACTATGCCGCAACTGTGAAGGCGTATGAACGGGGCTCCGTCAATGCTCCACTGAAGCTGGCGTCTTAAGAATCAAGACTTTTGTGCGGTACTAAATAGGTGGAAAACAACGACCATCCGCTTGCCGTGAAGATATAGGAGCGGGGCTCCTCTAGTGTGCACTTAAGTTGACGTCGTCGATTGAACTTTATACATCAGAGCATAGAGGGAAACTGTGAAGAACCGGTGACTATCTAATCGTAGGAGCCGGAGCTACGTCAACGGCACAGCCTGTCTCACCGTGATTTTTTTGTTTCCTCTAGCCCTCATTATCAACGGTTGTGTAAACTAATCTCCATATCTGATGTAAGGGTTTTAATGCATATTATGTCCACTGTCATATAATATGGGCAACGATTCAAAACTCCGTCGCAATAGCGGGTGATCACATCAGTGACGAGGCTCCGTCGCAATAGTAGGTCTTCACCTTCATTGTATCGGGCATACGTCTGCCACCCAAAGCGGACAGTATATATTTTCAGGGTGCTGTGGAGATGCTGTCAGGCTCCTGATAAATTGAGCGGTTCAGTGCACCTTGCCCATCAAATCGGGGAGAGTAGCCCATGCACAGGCAGATGAACATGGACCAGGGCCTACTCGCACAGTGCCGAGTTTTACATCTGTCCCCAAATGAATCAGTCTCAGACCAGTGCATCGACAAACGAAGCGAAACATCGTTGACGAATCACCAAACAACTGATGCCGACCAGTCCCCATTGCCCAACACACACGCACTGTCCCTTCAGTTCCCATCGGCGGACCACCGCTATGAAGCCCCTGGGCCGCCTCCTCGCCGCCGCAGCAGCCGCGTCGCTCGTCGCCACGTCGCTGCTGGTCGCCGCCCTCCTCACCACGCCGGCGCTGCCGTTCTTTCCGCTGCTGCCGTGCCTGCCCGCCGTCACGGCCCCCTCGGGCGCCGGGTACGCGCCGTCCGGCCTCGCCGCGCTCGCCGACGCCGCCACGTACTACGCGACCACGCGGGCCGTGCCGCAGCAGTCGCGCGCAGAGATCGCGCTCTCCCTCGACGTGCTCCGCCGCCGCGCGCCGGTGCGGATGCTCGTGTTCGGCCTCGGCCACGACTCGCCGCTCTGGCACGCGCTCAACCCCGGCGGCGCCACCCTGTTCCTGGAGGAGGACCCGGAGTGGTACCGCGCCGTGCGCTCGCAGTCGCCGCACGCGTCTCGACCACGCCGACCTCCTCCTCGGCTCCTACAGGCGATTCCCCTCGTGCGTCCCCGGCGCCGGCGCCGAGCCCGCCGTCCGCGCCAACGCCGCGTGCCCGCTCGCGCTGCACGACCTGCCGCCGGAGGTGTACGACAACGAGTGGGACGTGATCATGGTGGACGCGCCCAAGGGGTACTTCCCGTCGGCGCCCGGGAGGATGGCGGCCATATGGACGGCCGCGGCGATGGCGCGCGCGAGGCGCGGCAAGGGGGATACCGACGTGTTCCTGCACGACGTCGACCGCAGGGTGGAGAGGATGTACGCCGAGGAGTTCCTCTGCGACAGGTTCCGGGTCGGCGGGACCGGCCGGCTCTGGCACTTCAGGATCCCGCCGGTCTCACGGCGAGGGAATAATACGACCGCCGGCGAGAGGCCGTTTTGCTGACGATGCAGAAGCTGAGTGCTTTTGGAGACCTCCACATCCGGCGAAGCGCCCTCGGATTCGCCTGCTAGATTCCTGCGAGCCGGCTATGTCCACTGCATCAGATCCGTGCCGGCCAGGGCACATCATATCATTAGTGGATTCTGTGTTCCAATCTCATGTCTGGCTGTCTGTCTGCTGCTAAAGGGTTCCCTTTTTTTTTACCTGGACTTTTTGTAGCGGGAGGGGACTTCGTATGAACTTTTTCCTGTTGTGATTTTGAGGATTAAGGGCTTTTTCTTGATTACATTAGCCTAGTTCTTCGTATTCCCTTCATGATTTAGAAATTGACAGGTTTTTTTTAAAATATTTTTTCATAGAATTAGTGTCGGCAAGTTCTTTGTTTTCCTAGAAAGACAAAATTTCATTAGAGTTAGTATCAGTAAGTTACACGGACTCAGGAATTCTTAGTTATTTTTTCAATAAATGATTAAGAACCAGTGAATCTAAGGAAAGAAAAACAGAATGAAGATCTAATGTAAACAGCATGTACCACGGTAGGTGTTCCAGATATGTTACTCTCCCACGGTAAAATTCATAGATCATGATTTTAGACATGTAGCATATGTTTGTTATCACACAAATTGTAGTATTAATAATGCTGATATGCTATTTATATTTTGTTTTGAATTTGATATGCTATTTATATTGGTTGTAATAACATTTCATATTTTATGGAACAAAGTGAGTAGATTTTGGTCGGGCGCGTATCAGGTGAAAATGGCCAAAGTCTGCAAACCTGAAAATTTTCGATAGATGCCGTCCGATCGTGTACCAATGGCCATGATGTTCCAGTGTAAAGCTCCCCTGACTGAAGTGCATCTTTTGCAAAACAACGCCCGCACCCATGACGCATTTGACATAGAACCCCTCCAGATTTCTTCCTTCTCAAAATACTCCCCCTGTGCACTTCATTCACATTTTTGTCTGTATATACCTACTATATATAAAGGGGCGACATGTCCTCGGCGTCTCCCGCTGTCCACGTCGCGCGTTTCCCGACAGCCGTCCGATCGCCGCGACGGATGGTCCAGATCAAGCCACGTCGCCCAGATCGCGCGCCACTGTTCATCGTCGAATTTAAGCCAATCACGACGTGACACGTCGCCGGTGGCCAGACGGTCGCCCCGGTTCCAGCCGGTCGCCCACCGGTCACCGTGTAACTTTGCAAGAACATCCCTCGCAAAACCACAAATTGCCCCGCAGCCCGCATTACCTGCTAAGATGGACCCATTTGCAATTACAGGAAATTCCAGGGACCTCGCTGAAAAATCGTCCACAGATCCATCCCTCTCCTTCTCTCTCGCGCGAGGCCGGAAGTCGCCGCCGCTGCCGACGCGCGACGCCGCCGTTCCGCGCCTCCCCGCTCGAATCGGAGCCCACGGCGAGCTCCGCCATCGCGTCATGTACCTCCTCGCCGATGAACGCGTTGCCGGGACGGCCAGAATCGCCGCCGCCGTGTTCTTCTTCGTCGCCTCCGGCCGACGGTTGCCACCGTCGATCCCGACGTTTCCGGCGACCAATTGGCCCCAGCTCCGCCACCATCCGGGTCGCCGTGCGCCGGCGCGTTAGACGCTGCGCCATTGATGACGTCATTTGATGACGTCAACACGGGCCTCTGTCAGATTTTTTCAATTTCGAAAACTATATTTGTAATTAATAAAGAACCTGGATTGTGGGTCCCACTGTCAGAATTTTTATAATAACAAAAGATTCTCAAATTTGTAAAATTCATATCGTCTGAACTATAATTCAAAATATTGCAAACAAAATATCAAAATTTGCAAGAAAATGCAATTTCCCGAATAATTCATACTCACCAAAAAAAATTCAATATAATTACAAGAGATCCTAAAATTTGTAAAATTCATATTTTCTGGACTGCAATTCAAAATATTGCAAACAGAATATCAAAATTTGCACATAAATGCAATTTCCCAAAAATTTCTTCCTCACCAAAAAAAATTCAATATTTTCAATAAGTTCCAAAATTTCATAGTTACAGAAAACACTGAAATTCATAAAATTAATATCTTTTAATCGGCTAATCAAAATAATACAAATAATACATCATAATTTGAAGAAAAATGTATTTTCGGGAATAATTCTTTCTCACCAACAAATATTCAACATTTCTAAAAAGTTTCAAAATAGATTTCAAACAAATTTTCTTTGGATTTTTTCCCAACAAATATTCCCCCCCCCCCCCCCCCCCCCCCCCCAACATAAAACATTCAACAATTTTTTTAAGTTTAAAATAGCTTTCACACGGTATTTGTTGAAGATCTTTCCAACAAGTATTTTTCCCCAGAGAAAATTCAACAACACGAAAATATTATTTCCCCAAGAATATTCAACAATATTCACAGAAGTTTCAAATGTATTTCATACATGTCTCTCTGATTTTCTTTTCCCGAACAGGTTTTGCTGCGTTGACTCGATACAAATTGCGTAGACAAATACATAATGTATCAAGACCACTGCAGCGGGCACGGCGTGCCACAAATTTCAAATTTAAGAAATTTTCAAACTTTCAACACAAAAGTTGCACCGAATAACCATTGTACACAAAAGTGAAACTAAATTTTTTTAAAATTTAAGAAATTTTCGAACTTCCCACATGAACTAACAAATGTTCATTTTGTTTAAAATTTGTTTGGTTAGTCCTCCAGATAATTCTTCTATTTTCTCACTGGAAAAAAAAACAAATACCAAACGGAATTCAAATTTTCCGAACACAACGGGCATCGCGTGTCGACGCGCTAAATTTTCCAACAGTGCTATCCATTTTAAATTCAGGAAAAAAAAACCCGATCTCCTCCGCGATAATTTCCAGCCGATAATACTCCACACAACAAATTCAGGCGAATTTCAACATTTCGAATCCCGACGGGTGCGGCGACTTAATCAAAACAAAAATTTCTCACAACGACACGACGGCATTTCTTCTTCTAACGACAGTTTAATCATTACATGAAACGAACAAAGCTAACAACCACATGGGCGCGGCATCAAACTACAAACATATTTGAACATTTAAATATGCTAAAAAAATTGCAGATACTCCAGACATCAAATTACAACGAATTTTAACATTTTGAATCACAACGTCTACGATGGGGTTTACTAGATAATGGAATATAAGAGATGCTTTTATTTAATTTCGACGATAATTTTTTTATGATCTACAAAAGATAAGAGAAATGTGAAATATTCCGAGCGACGACATTTCTTCTTCTAATGACAGTTTAATCATTACATTTTCACGCTGACGAACAAAGCTAACAACCACATGGGCGCGGCGTCAAACTACAAACATATTTGAACATTTAAATTTGCTAAAAAAATTGCAGATGCTCCAGACATCAAGTTACAACGAATTTTAACATTTTAAATCACAACGTCTACTATGGGCTTTACTAGATAATGGAATATAAGAGCTGCTTTTATTTAATTTCGACGATTATTTTTTTTATGATCTACAAAAGATAAGAGAAATGTGAAATATTCCGATTATTGTTCAAGCAAAAGAAAAAGATAAAAAAGAAAGTATTGTTTAAGCAATGTTCCAATTCCTTAAACAAATGATAATGAAGTCATTTTTTTACAATACTCCAAACATTTCACAACTCTCTTAATAATGGAGTCATTTGTCTAAAAATCATAAGCAATGTTCTAATTTATAATAACAAAGTCATTTGTCAAAAAAAAAACACAAATATTTGGAGTATTATTTCAGCAAAAGAAAAAGATAAGAGAAATGTGGAATGTGAATTACAACAATAACTTCAAATCTATCCGTCGGAAAGATATGACAAATATATCAACAAAAACACAAAAATAAACGTTGAATATTTATAACATATGATCAAATTCCAAATTTGAATATTTCAAAATTTTAAATGCATTTCAAATCTGAGCATTTAACAAACTCAAAAAAAAATTCAAATATGACAAATATATCAACATGAACACAAAAAAAACGCTAGCTATTTATGTCATACGATCAGATTCCAGATTTGAATATTTTAAAATTTTGGATACCTTCCAAACCTGAGCATTTAATAAATTACACATAATTCAAATAAGAATAACCTCCCAATTTTAACAACTTTTGAAATTCGAACAATTTATAAACGTAAACTTTTTCCGAATTCCAGCAGATTTAAATCTAAACAACTTTTGAGTGCGAACATTTCCAAATTTGAATTTTTTACACCGCGGTATTTCTTCTTCGAACGATGCTCAGAAAAAAAAGTACTAACTATTTATGGCAAAATACAAACATACTAGAAAATTCCAAATTGGTAAATACTTGGAGATAATCTAACTGAAATTTCTCTAATTATGGAGTTGAATTTAATAAATGCTCACATAATGCATTTCCTCTAATTATAAAGCTAAATTAAATATCTATGGCAAAATACAACCATATTTGAACATTTAAATTTGGCAAATATTTCGAGACAATCTAAATACATTTTTTCTAATTACATGGAATTGAATTTTATAAATGCTTATATAATACATTTCCCCTGATTATGGAGTTAAATTAATTATTTATGGCAACATACAAACATATTTGAACATTTCAGTTTGCTAAATATTTGGAGCTACCCTAAACTACACCAAAATGCTCAGAAAAAAAAATTACTAACTAGACGACAAATTCCGACGGATTTAAACATTTTGAATCACAACGGCCGCGGCAGACTTTATTAGGTGATGAGATATAAGAGCTGCTTTTACTTAATTTCCATGATTATTTTTTTGTTAACTACAAATTTGTTGTTGTTTATACGGGCTACATTGTTCCACCTGTTCGTTTTTATCAGGTGAAACATCTGTTGACAAAAAAAAAAACCCATTGTCAGCCACCTAATATTTCCTCTCCTAATAACAGTTTGTTTCACTATTAATAATCACACGGGTGCGGCGTGTCGCCGCGCCATGATGACTAGTATACTCTAAAAGATGAAGAACATCCGCAGCAATAAAAACACACCGCTGCTGATACAAATTAGTGAATTCCGATCTGAACAATTTATACCTTGTGAACCAATTTAATCTCAAGAACAACAACCAGATCTAAAGCATGTAATTGCTGTACAACACTTCGAATAAATCTTCAGAAGAAACTAATAAAATGAAGATTGAATAAATGTCAAATCTTGATTAAAGTTTGGATCTGTCCTAGATGACGGAAGCTCCATGGAAATATGACATGGCCGTTCTGGCGAGGAGTAAACCGCGGCGTCAGTACACGGATGTGGTGGCCAGCCGGAGGTAAACTTGGACCATTGGCCGGATCTGAGGAAGAAGTGCTTTGGGCGGCCACTAAAACAAGAAGATGATGGCGTCGATGTCAGATCTGGTGGGGGAGGAGGTTTTGGCGGCGAGGAAAGAGGGCACTGGTCGTCGCTGGAGCGGGTCAAGTAGATGCCATTGCTTCTGATGGGTAGGAGCTTCCCCATGCGAGGAAGGAGAGATGGTCTCCTGTCGTGTGTTGTACGGGACAGATGAAAACGGGAATGAGAACTGTAGAGGACAAAAATATATTGTTCAGGGTGTTTCTGCAAAATGTCTAGTGGTGGGAGGAATGAGAGAGATCTGACCTTTCGTGCACAATCAGACGGTGCTGGACGGGATTTGCAGAAACTAGTCTGTTTTCAGGTGATACGTTCCCGATTTGGGTCTTCGAATAATAATAGGCTTGACCATCGGGTCGGGTAGACCAGGTAGACATGACTAGGGCGTGAGGAAGTATCGTACCACGTAGACGGATTTGGGGACAGGGAGAAAGGGAGGGATCTCGCCATGGAGCTCACCGGCACGGCTGCCCTCCGGCGATGGCTGGCGTCGGCTTCCCTGGCCATGGTGCCGGGGGAGAGGAGGAGGCCGGCTAGGGTGTCCTGCGTCGGCCGGGCATCATTCGAGGCGCACCTCCGGTACTACGACGCGGCGCCGCGGAAGGCGGTGGAGGCGGCGGCGAGGGACCTCTCCAAGCTGCGTGCCATGGGCCTCGTCGCCGGCGACGCGGCCAAGGAGAAGATCCTCTCGGTGAGCCCTCTCTCCCTCCCTCCTCACCTATCGATTGTGTGGTTCTGTTCCCCATTCATGCTTCGGATTAGGGTTGCCAAGTCTTGATTTTGTAACAGTTTTGCACGATTGAACTTGAAATTGAATCTAAAATAGCTAGCGCATAGTTTTGTGGTGTACTTTTTGTGTGAGTTAAGATCAATTTGCGCCCTGATTTGTGTGGTGATGTGAATACAGGAAGCCACCGAGCTGCTGCTGCATGAGTTGAGTCAGCTGAAGGATGCAGAGGACGAGGTGAAGAAGAAGAAGAAAGAGGCGATGAAGGAGGCGAAGAAGGCCGCAACGGTATGCGGAGATGGGTCCTCTGAATCCAGCGAGAGCGAGTGTGAGGAGGGCCAATCTATGAAAATGACTTGTGTTGCCACCTCGTCGATGTAGCAAGGAATGGTGCTGTCGATGTCAGTGCCCCAGATTGCTGATGAAGGCCGTGAAGAAGATGGAGAAGGAACAAAAGAAAGCTGCAAAGAAGGCCTTGAAGATGAAAAAGGCGGAAGAGAAGAGGATGGCCATGCTGAATCCCTGCAAGGACGAAGATACCTCCTCATGCTCATCGGAATCAAGCGACAGCGAGTGCGAGACGGGAGTCCTCAGAATGAGCCGCTGTGCCACTGTCACCGCTCCTCGTGCACCGCCTGCAAGCACAGTTTTCCCTGTCATATTGCCTCAGACCCCAGACTCCGTGGCACCAGATGCCCAGATCTCTCCAGGGCCAGCAACTGCCGTGCAGTGCACCACCACCTCCAGCATTTCCCTTGTCGAAAAACCACTAAACAGAATCGAGGTCTGCATGGGCGGCAAATGCAAGAAGTCAGGATCCCTCTCTGTCTTGCAGGAGTTTGAGAAGGAGATGGGCACCGGCGGCGCGGTCGTCCGTTGTAAATGCTTGGGGAAGTGTGGAGAAGGCCTGAACGTCTGATTGCAGAGGGAGGGCTCTGTAGGGAAGGATGATTTCATCTGCATTGGTGTAGGCTTGGATGATATTGGCGCCATAATGGCCGGCTTACTGTCAGGCGGCATATGAACTGGTGATGATGGTCACTTAGACCTGGTTCATGTTGTACCTACAGACGTGTACTGCTTGCTACTTCGTTGGAGGATAATATCTTGTAGATAATCACGCTCCTGGCGAGCTGGTGTGTTGTCTGGGCTTAAGGGCATCTCCAGCCGCCCCCCCAGGGCCCAAAAAAGCGCTGAAATGGCCTGGGAGCGCCGTTTTTCACCCAGGCGGCCCCCCAGGAGCCCAAATAGCGCCGGATCGGCGGAAAATTGCACCGGCGCTCCCAGGCCAAACCCAGCCCACCGGGTTCGGCCTGGGGGGGCAAAATGGCGCGAAAAAGAATGTGGGCCAGCGCTATTAGCGAGATAGGCGAAATGGCGCAGAATCACGGGTGGAAAAACGCTTCGTCGTCATCTCCTCGGCTCCCACGCTGGTCAAAAGCCTGCCGGAGTAATGGCCGTGGACTGCCGCGCCGTTCAGCGGCGGCCGACGCGTCCAGTCGGTTGCCACGCGCTGGAGTAATGACGCGCCACCGTCTCGCCTCCCCTGCGCCTATTTATTCCCCCCATCTCGCCGTGGCAAGGCACACCATTCCCCATCTCTCCATCTCTCTCCTTCCCCCGAGCAACAGCAATGGCCGAGCGATACCCCGGAGACGAAGCTGCGGCGAACGGCTTCGGCCGGCGTTTCCTGCACCCGGAGGAGGCCCGCATGTTGTACGAGGCCGGGTACCCTACGCCGCCGGACATGCGGGTCCCCGGCGACTGGCACCTGAGCGCCGGCGGCGTGCCCGTTCCGCCGCTGCCAGAAGGAGCGGATCGCGTCTACGCGATCCAGGACGTCCTCGCCGGGCTCTCCGAAGAGCAGGCGGCGGACCCGCACTGGGATCCGGCGAACTCCGCCTTCTGGACGGCGTACTTCCAAGAGCGTCACCGCCGTGAGCTAGAGGACACCAACAACAACGGCCCCGTCGCCGGCCGGAAGAACGCCGGCGGGCGGAAGCAGTGGTGGAGCGGTCGAGGGCGTACCCTCGCGTACGTCCTCGAGCACATCCACGCCGGGAACCAGCCTTGGCTCACCATGACGCCGCGCCAGGTGCCGACGCCTCGACGCCACTTCACCTCCTGGCTGCCCAGGAGGATGGGGACGGCGTCTTCGTCGTCTTCCTCTGGCCCGCTCTCCAGCGGGTCCCCGCACACGCCGGCGCTCGCTCGGGTCAAGCCCGAGCCGGAGGACACGCCGCGCGGCGTCGTCCTCAACTCCGGGCGCCGCATCCGGTCGCCGCCAAGAAGGCCCAGCGGCGGGATTCGCATCAACGAGCGCCGCGCACCGTCGCCGCCCCGAGGCCACCTTCGCCTCGTCAGGCCCAAGAAGGAGCCGGGCACCGGCGGCGCCACCTCCAAGAAGAAGAAGGCGCCGGTGAAGTGGGCGGCGCCACCGGAGTACGTCCGGGCGGCCATCAAGGCGGAGGCGCCGGACGACGATGAGGAATTCCCCGGCGAGCAGAACGCCGTCACCGCCTCCATGCAGGACGTCGCGCCGCCCATGGTCGCCGCCGAGGAGTACTCGGACGAGTTCATCTTCAACTGGTCGCGCAACCAGCACGCCCAGGAGGAGATTGTGCTCCAGCAGCGCCTTCTCGACAAGGCAGCGGCCAACCGCCGTCGCGCCGCCGCACACCGGCCTCCTACTCCCCCTCGTCAGGCGAGCGGTGAGGTGATCGTCCTCGACGACAGCGACGACGACGGCGCGTGGTTCGGCGGCGGCGCCAACAACAACGAGGCCGGTCCGAGCCACTTCGGCGGCGCCGCGCCACCGAGCGACGACGACGACGGCGGCGGCGACTACACGGCGTTCTACAGCCAGCTGGGCATGTAGATCGCCGTGTTTTAGTTTATGTTTAAGTTTTAAGTTTATATTATGTACTGAACAATGCGAAATTCGCCTATATAGTATGAATTTCGCCTAAGTTTAACGAATTTCGCTTATGTTTGATGAATTTCGCCCAATTGTTTTTTTTTGAATTTTTCGGCCCAATTCTGTGTTTGGGCACGACTGGGAAATCGCCGAACCCATGGCGTCAAATTGCGCCGGCGTCCCCCAGGCCGTCCAAAAAGACGCCGTTTTTTCGGCCTGGGGGGGCCGAACGGCTGGAGATGGAGATGCCCTAATAACCTGATGCTTACTACAGATTCATGTCAAATCAAGAGTTCAGGTTCCATGTCACTTCTGTGATTCTCCGTGCTTTCATATTTAAGCAAAAACTGTTAGGCGTTAGCACCACGCGGTTCCCAATGATAAATATCTAGGAAGGAGTGTTGTCGGCGCTGCCAATACCTCCCTGCCATCACCCACTTACTTGGCAGCCATTACCTGAGCATAACCCAGAGCTCTTCGCAGGTCAAGGAGTTGCGACAACACAGTGAAAGGCACACGCCTCACTTGCTTACTCTGCTGCCATCACCAGAATGGACTCAGGCACTTTGCGAATTTAGTCTAGACTAGCGGCGGGAACACCAGCTGCAACCGGGAAAAGCGCACCGCCACAGGCAACGGCGGGTCAGCTGTCAAAGTGTCAATTCTGCGGCATCCCTGGCGTCCCTCTGTTACTCCAGAGGCAACGGAGTACAAGGCAATGATGGGAGCGGCATGGAGAGACAGCTTGCCATGGCCATGGCTGCTGCCCACAGCTTGACCTCGTATCCTGTTGATCCAGCATTGTATGCCGACTCGGGTGCCACACATCACCTCACGCACGAGCTGTAGGCGCCGACCACCAAAGGAGCCCTACCTCGACCTTGATAAAAGGTATGCATATCCATATGGTTGCTCATAGCATCATTTCGAAAAATAATGTTGCTCATAGACTTCTATCTACATATTCCATCATTAAAACCATTGCATCTAAACGTGTCCTTCAAGTTTCATATGTTATTTATAATCTGCTTTCTATGAGCAAACTCGCACATTCACACATGACAATAATGTTTTTGTGGAACCTCACCCGGATGATCTTTTTTTTGTAATGAACTGGCACACAAAGAACTCCGCCTATGTCTTCTAGGCATAGCCGGTCCCAAGCCCGGGTAAAGGAGGAGGGTTGTGATAGGCTTGGCGAGCCAACGTAAAAAACTAGCCAGTCCCATGGATATGAAACCCACGAGAGTAGTACTTGGGTGGGTGACCTCCTGGGAAGTCCTCGTGAAAGGTTTCATATCTAAGGGTTGTGATAGGCTTGGCGAGCCAACGTAAAAACTAGCCAGTCCCATGGATATGAAACCCATTTGGGCGAGAGTAGTACTAGGGTGGGTGACCTCCTGGGAAGTCCTCGTGAAAGGTTTCATATCTAAGGGTTGTGATAGGCTTGGCGAGCCAACGTAAAAACTAGCCAGTCCTATGGGTATGAAACCCATTTGGGCGAGAGTAGTATCAGGATGGGTGACCTCCTGGGAAGTCCTTGTGAAAGGGTTTCATATCTAGCCTACCCAACTTGTTTGGGACAAAAGGCTTTGTTAAGGTTAAGGTAAGGTTAAGGTAACTGGCACACAAAGAAATCTCTATTTGGAATTCGATGCAGTAGTGGTATCTACTCAATTACTGTCCCTATCATCAAGCAAGCTTCCAACAGTGTCAAGGTGTCGCCTGATAAGTGCCACCATTGCATAGGTCATTTAGCTTCGCAAGTCATTCAATATGTTCTTCATAAGTGTTAGTTGCCTTTGCATTTAGATCCAAGTTCGAATAAAGTAATTTGTGATGTTTGCCAACAAGGCAAAAGTCATCGATTGCCTTTTTCATTATCTACTTGTGTAACGAAAACTCGTTTAGAGCTTATTTTCTCGAACTATGTAATATGCTTAATCATATACATACTGTGTAATATGCTTAACTCTTGGGCGATATTGCAGTAAAGTAGGCCACGTAGTAGCGCCCCTCCCCCGCCCCTTCTGTGGTGTTTACTTGCCAAACGTTTAGTAGTTGCGAGTACAGTAGCCTCAAGAAGGATAACTTTGTTTAGAAATAAAAGCATATGTACATGCAGGTGCTGCACATTAGAACAACCTTCTTTGTCAACAAAAAAAAAACCACAATAACCATCCATTTCAGCTATCTGCTCATTTCTAATACTCGTATGCCCATGAAGACTGATAACAAACTGTACCATCTTCTTTGTATTCTTGTCAAACACGTTGGGTTCTGTCTGCCTCCCTTTCTTTTTTTTGTTCGGGTTTTTTCTTCTTTCTCGCCTTCTTCTTGTCGTTGATCACTAGTTCACTACCACTTGGACCAGCCGCTCAATGTTACAGGTGCAAAGGGCGACATTTGCAGACATGTGGGTGCAACGTAGTAGGCTAGTACCTACTCTTGCAGACAAATGCTGTACCTCAAACGTATGCTCGTGTTGCAGCAAATATGCGCGCCGGTAGTCGGAGTTGGAGAACCTCTTTTTTCTGCCCGGAAGGGTGTAGGAGAACCTCTTTTTCCTGCCCGGAAGAGTAGAACTGTGTTTTGAGGTTGGTGATGCTTTGCTGGTTTTATATGTATTGAGCGAGCTGGGCTTCATTTGGGACGATGACAATGGGGGATTGGGCTCATTGGGGGTGATGGCTAATGGATTCACCTTGATCAGGACGTCCGTCACTTCCCAAGTACTCCCTCCGTTCGGATTTAATTGACACACACTTCGTTACACACGGATGTATCTAGACACCTAACAAGTATAGATACATCCATATTTAGACAAAAGCAAGTCAATTAATTTGGAACGGAGGCAGGGGCGGAGCTACATGGAGAGTGCATCAGGGTCGGTTTTTATTCTACGTACTGATTAGCTTCTTTAACGTGGTTGTGCACCAGGCTATGCTGATTGTTGTGCATCAGGGAGCAGAAAAAGTGAAGCGGCGAGAAAAGCTATATCCTCGGTTCGAAGGCCTTTATGCAGGGCAGGCTGTAGCATTCCCACACCTGACTTCCCATTCCCCTGCCCCAGAATTACCAAACACGATGTTAGGCCTTTTGGGCAGGGAGACCGGCCATGGGCCTTTTTGGCATCCGGCCATAGAAGCTAATTCCCGTCGGTGTACAAAATAGAAAAAATAATTACCGTGGGAGCTGAGAGCCTAAAGGCCAGACAAGCGAGAAAATGGTCTACCTCCCACGGTCGACCATCGGCAGTGTGCGTACTCGCTATTTTATGATTAGTGAGAAAATTATTCTTCCGGCTGCCTATCTTTGTTACTCACTCCGTCCCAAAATAAGTGTCTCAGATTTGCTCAAAATTAGATGTATCTAGACATAAAACAAGTTTAGGTACATCTATTTTTTGACAAATTTAAGGCACTTATTTTGAGACGGAGAAGTATAAGAAAACCATTCAGATTTGAAAATGGTAGACATATTTAACAAATAATTTTTTCTTTGTTCCGTCACTATGGTAAACTCTTTAATTGCTATACTTTTGTATTTATATATTATTATGTTCTATTTTGTTTAAAATAGTACATTATAGATGTTATGAAACTCATTTATATTTAGTGCATCATTGTTGAAGTTTCATCCGCCACGGTGAACTATGTTTTTCTATGCTATTGGATATGAAACACACTTATAATTAATTATATTTTTAAATTCTCATCTAGATAAGAATTAACAAGGCCCCATCCCTATTCTTTACACGGAAATCGGAGCGATTTTTTTTCTATTTATTCAATTTACCTTTTTCTTATATTTTCTATTTTCCCATCCGCGGGTAACTACACTTACACGTCCATTCAGCCCCATGGAAGTGCAGTCGCACGACCGCTCAAAACAGCAATAGTACGTCTGTATACCGGTGCGCGCAGCTGCATACACTAGTATCACTAGATATTTTCCCCACTACTAGTCGTGCATCAGGGTGACTTGAAGTCCAGCTCCGCCCCTGAACGGAGGGAGTATATACTGACAAAACCCGGGGACCAAAGTGTCTACACCCAAGTGTACGAAGACAAAAATGACGATAGTTAATTGGTGGGACACAAAAAGTCAGTTCAGCCCTCAAATATACATCATTTGATTTTTTGCTGCTCTGCAGCAAAATATGTCTATAGGGAGGCGCGCGCATCTGTTCGTGCTATCACTAGGCCTGGATCATTTTCACAATTCTTTTGGTGGATCGCCCATTTTCGACCTGTCAGCATAAATGTGCAAATTATGGCGTTGGCTGTCAGGATGTAAACGGCAGCGGCATCCGCTTGGGCCGTATACGCCGCCCGCGAAAATATGCCTAAACGACGTATGCGGCTTAACAGGTAATTATCTGGCGTATGTGGCAAACACGCGAAAGGCCGCTAGCGCCAGCGGCCGACCGCCAAGTCTCGTCTTCCCCTTGGACCCCTTCTCTCTTGAGTCAAAATACCTCAACACCGAGCGCCACCGAGCGTCGCCCCTCTGCCCGCACGTCGTCGGCCGCCGACCAGTGACGACCATGCCGGGTTATTGGGCCACCGAGCGCCGCCGCCAGCCGCCCCTCTGCCCGTACGTCGTCGGCCGTCCAGCGTCGCTCACTCGCAGCCTCCTCAACGCCACCACTCGTCCCCATCTCCCCTCGTCCCCTGCCTCAAGATCCGCGCGTCCCCAACCTCCCGTTGCCAGCCACCTCCGACGAGATCAACTGCGGCGCGTCCCCAACGACCGGTAAGTCTACTCTTTCCATCCTGTAACCACTACAAGAAATATGCTAACCTATGACCTTTTGATAGTGACACTGAAAATATTGGTCATAAATCTGTGACCATTTTGAACAATTTGGTCACTCGCTATTTTGGAGGGTCTAAACCCAAAAATATAATGACCAAATCTGTCAGAAAGGTCATAATCTCCTTACATCAATTGGTCATAATGCAAATTACACTAATTTAATATATTTTTTCTATCCGATTACGACCAATTTAAATGGTCATTCGCGCCAACTCAGTAGTCTCGCCTATGTGTCACTGCCTAGGTGTCATTTTCGCTTACGTGTCACTCTGATTGGACATCTAACTCAGCAGTCTCGCCTATGTGGCGTGTCATTTTCGCTTACGTGTCAATATGACATGTAGGACCCATTGTCAGCTAACACACCTGACCGGTGGGACCAGCTCCCGCCCAGCACTGACATGTGGGACCCACCCAACCCCGACCCGACATGCGGGACCCGCCCCAACCACTGACATGTGGGACCCGCACCCATCATACCTGACATGTGGGTCCCACCCTCAACCCCGACCTGACATGTGGGACCCACCCCAACCCCTGACATGTGGGACCTGCATCCATCATACCTGACATGTGGGTCCCACCCTCAACCCCGACCTGACATGTGGGACCCACCACAACCCCTGACATGTGGGACCCACCCCCACACACGACATGTGGATCCCATGCCCTGACATGTGGGACCCGCACACCGAGTCTGACATGTCGTCCCGGCCCGCACACCACTGACATGTTGGTCCGTCCCCAACCCAAACTGCGTGTAATATGTCACAAAAATATTGGGCGAGCGGAGGACTCGAACTCCCGACAGGATACTCGCCACTTCGCCTCTCTACCGCTGGGCTATCAGCGTTGTTCTGTTAATTGTGAGAAGCTAACGTATATTTAGTGTGAATTCTCTCTGGGTTTGGAAACAGGCCTTGACCGGTCCGGTAAGGTAATGGGCCGGCTCGTTTTTTTTTCCTTTTTAGTAATGGGCCAGCGTTGTGGCCACTGGCCCACCCGGCTAGTCTGGTTGTTTTTTAATTCGTTTTTACTATTCTTTAATGTTTTCTTTTATAATTTTTGATTTTGTACTCCAATTTCAACCAAATAAACTTTGAAATTTTTGTAAATATATTATTTGTCGTTACAGACTACAAGTTACTATCATTTTTAAATTCAATTCTAAATTTGTTTGTGTTTTGAAATTCAATTCATTTTGATTTTTTTTGAATTTCGTATGCTTGTTTGAAAATCTAGTCGAAGTCTCGGTCATGACTGTTCATGTGTAGTGATTGAATCATGCAAATATTTTTGTGCATCTATGATGAAATGACTTGTTGTGAACCTAGAAATGAAATTCCTGAAAAATAACGGGCAAGATATATAGCACTTGTAGTTCAAATTTGACCCTGTTCCAGCTGAATCGGCATGAATTTGTCTTTTTTACGAGAGGTAGATGGAAACTGTTTGACACACAACCATTTGGTTATTTGTAAATACATGTGGTCTAGTATTTTCAAATAATGTAGCGCTCCTATTCTACGACATATTTTTGGTAGTTGCTTCACAAAATAACCCATTTTTCGCATTCGGAAATAGAAAATTGATTTTTTCGTGAACGGAAAATGAAAAGTTTCTTCGGCAACATTGTTCACGGTTCCAAGATACACGTTTTTGCACAATACGGGTATATTTAATCAAACTATACCATGAATGTGGACATAACATTCGTCATTTTGGCCCTAAAGCCATGAATCTTCATAGATGATACCTCATTTCTGAGAACATTTTCTTAAGAAAACTTTCTTATTCCAAGTTTATGATTTTTTATGGATACTAGGACACATATAATGACACCACGCGAAGGTTTTACATTTATTTGATTTTATTTGAATTTTGTATGCCGGTTTCAATATACGCTCAACTCGGGGGACATGACCGTTCGTAGCTAGGGGTTAAATCTTGCAAAACTTTTGTTGTATCTCTGATGAAATAGGTACTTGTGTACCTAAATATGACTTTTTCAAAAAATCATGAGAAAACTACGAGGCACCTGTAGTTCAAATTTGACCCCGTTCCAACTGAATCGGCATGAATTTGTCTTTTTTACGAGAGGTAGACGGAAACTGTTTGACACACAACCATTTGGTTATTTGTAAATACATGTGGTCTAGTATTTTCAAATAATGTAGTGCTCCTATTTTACGACATATTTTTGGTAGTTGCTTCACAAAATAACCCATTTTTTGCATTCGGAAATAGAAAAATGATTTTTTCGTGAACAGAAAATAAAAAGTTTCTTCGGCAACATTGTTCTCAGTTCCAAGATACACGTTTGTGCCCAATACGGGCATATTTAAGCAAACTATACCATGAATGTGGACATATCATTCGTCATTTGGCCCTAAAGCCTTGAACCTTCATAGATGATACATCATTTCTGAGAACACTTTCTTAAGAAGAATGCCTTATTCCAAGTTTATGATTTTTGATGGATACTAGGACACATATGATGACACCACACGAAGGTTTTCTATTTATTTGATTTTTTTTGAATTTCGTATGCCGGTTTCAATATACGCTCAACTCGGGGGACATGACCTTTCGTAGCTAGGGGTTAAATCTTGCAAAACTTTTGTTGTATCCTGATGAAATAGGTACTTGTGTAACTAAATATGATTTTTTCAAAAAATCATGAGAAAACTACGAGTCACCTCTAGTTCAAATTTGACCCCATTCCAGCTGAATCGATATGAATTTGTCTTTTTTACGAGAGGTAGACGGAAACTGTTTGACACACAACCATTTGGTTATTTGTAAATACATGTGGTCTAGTATTTTCAAATAATGTAGCGCTCCTATTTTACGACATATTTTTGGTAGTTGCTTCACAAAATAATCCTTTTTTACATTCGGAAATAGAAAAATGATTTTTTCGTGAACAGAAAATAAAATGTTTTTTAGGCAACATTGTTCACAGTTCCAAGATACACGTTTGTGCCCAATACGGGCATATTTAAGCAAACTATACCATGAATGTGGACATATCATTCGTCATTTGGCCCTAAAGCCATGAACCTTCATAGATGATACATCATTTCTGAGAACACTTTCTTAAGAAGATTGCCTTATTCCAAGTTTATGATTTTTTATGGATACTAGGACACATATGATGACACAACGCGAAGGTTTTACATTTATTTATTTTTTGTTGAATTTCGTATGACGATTTCAAGATACGGTCAAAACGGCGCACATGACTGTTCGTAGCTAGGGGTTGAATCTTGCAAAACTAATGTTGTGTCTCTGATGAAATAGGTACTTGTGTATCTAAAAATAATTTTTCCAAAAAATCCTGAGCAAACTACGAGGCACCTGCAGTTCAAATTTGACCCGATTCCTGCTGAATTGGCATGAAACCGTTTAATTGACCGGAAAATGGTAGAGAGCTCAGAAATGAATACTTTTTGGTGATTGTACATAGAATGATATCTACTATGTGAACAATTTGTATCGATTCCATTTTGGACGACACTCTCGGTAGCAGCTTCACAAAAAGTCGGGTTATTAGCACTTAAAAAATGAAAAGTGGATTTTTTTTGTGAAACATGTCGAAATCGCTGGTCGGCAACATTGTTTGTCATGCCACAATACACACATGTGCCAAAGTCGGGCGCATTTCGACAAACTATGTCATGAATTTGGCCAAAACACTCCTTGTTAGTCTTGAAAGCTATGAATGTCTATTCATGATAGCAAGTTTCTGGGAACACGTTTTCAATAAAACTTCTGAATTGCAAGTTTATATTTTTTATGGTAACTAGGTCACATGTCATGACGCTACGCGAAGGTTTTCCATTATTTTGATTTTTTTTTTGAATTTTGTATGCTTGTTTGAAAATCTAGTCGAAGTCTTGGTCATGACCGTTCGTGTCTAGTGATTGAATCATGCAAATATTTTTGTGTATCTATGATGAAATGACTAGTTGTGAACCTCGAAATGAAATTCCTGAAAAATAACGGGCAAGATATAGAGCTCAGAAATGAATACTTTTTGGTGATTGTACATAGAATGATATCTACTATGTGAACAATTTGTGTCGGTTCCATTTTGGACGACACTCTCGGTAGCCGCTTCACAAAAAGTCGGGCTATTTAAACGCGAGAAAGCTGGCCAATAAGACGCGAGGAACCATCTCCACGCGGATCACTCTGTTGTACCCGATCTTAGCCGTCCATCACCCACGCATCGAGCGGTGGAAGTCTCCCGAGAAACCAAAACGCACCAACCACCGCAGCGGGCGTCACACCCAACACTACTCAAACCCTAATCCCCAACCCCAACCCCATCCTCTTTTCCTCCCCGCCACCTCCTCTCCCAGATCCTCTTTCTCCCTCGCCCCGATCCAGATCCCTCCACCGCCGCCTCTCTCACCTCGCCGGCAGGTCCCTCCACCGCCGTCCTCTCCTCCCATCCTCCATTCCGCCACCCCCACATCTCCCAGTCGCTCTGTTTCGTCCCCCCGCAGCAGATCGAGCGACTGCACCAGCCCTCCAGCGAAAGATGCACCGCGTAGCAGCCACGGCGTCGCGGACGACTGGCTCGCCGGTGTGCGCGTGCTTCGATGCGCGCCGATTCGTCGAGCTGGACAGATCGCGGCGGCGCGTGGCTTAGGGTTGGCGGTTGCTTCGCCCCACCCCGGCCACGGCAACCAGGACGGCGGCGGCGCGTGACCTAGGGTTTGCGGTCGCGACTCAAGCAGGAGGTATGCCCGCGAGGACAGACGCCCGGCCTCACCAACCCGCCCGTTGCATGCCGTCTCCATCCAGAGATCCATTCGTCGCCGGCGATGCTCTTTCTCTCCGACCTATCTCTCCTCCCACTCCCTCCCGATCTGTTTTGAGTTCTGTGTCGTGTTTTCGTCAGATCTTCCACGGGCTGGAGGGCTGGTGCAGTCGCTGGTGGCAGCTATGTCTCCGCATATCGGGTCCAGTAAGATCTGCACCGCCGGCCGGGTTCCTCCTCCAATCTCCGGCAGCGGGGAACGCCCACGCTCACCATCCGTCACCAGGTCAGGTTCTTTCCGTCGCTGCCTTCCTCCATCGATTTTCCTGTCGGTCAGGCTGCACATCTGTTCCCTCTGCAATCCACTGCATCCGGTAGTATTGTTAGTATCACTGTATTACTATTATCTCATTCTAATTCATTTAGAACGCAGAACAACCATGGATTCGAGAGGATTGAGATGCCCCAGATGAACACTTGATTTTACGGTGATCAGTAGATGATAGGAGGAAGGCGACTGGAGCGCACCTGCAGAGCCTGCCCTCGGTGCGTCCGTCTGCTTCCCCGCTCTCTGCTCCATTTCTTCTTTGCGGTACTTTATTATTTGGTGCTTGAAGTGTATAATTGAAATTCCTTGTTGATAAGTAACTGTGCACACTGGATAGAATTGCCATCAGTTAGATGTAATCAGTTAGATTTGGTAGTTCATCTATGTGATGCTGATGTGTTTGAAAAACAACCAGATGCAGTTTGCAAAGGACAGCTAATATTTGTATCGAAACTTCCTAGGCTGGTGCTTGTTTGTACATGAGTTAGCATATGTAATTTTCTAGCTGGTGTTATTTATACTATTGACTTTCCTTGAATTGCTTCCATTTTGTTGGCATCATAGCTGGTGTTATTTATACTACTGACTGTACTAGTGTTAAACTTGGATGCACTGTAAATGACTTCTCTTGTTACAACTGAAACCAGAGAAAAGCTAATCAAGTCTGACACTAGTCACTTGTTACAATGCAAATACTGTATTGTACTGTAAAGCTAGAAATAATAAGCATTAGAATCTCTTTGTACTTCTTATTCCACTAGTCTATTCTGATGTTTTCTTGTGTGCTATACCAGAACTGATAATTTTTTGAGCAATGCACAAGTAGAATATCTGAACTACTGGACATATACTAGTCTGCACATGCTTTGTTGCTGATGAAAATGGCACACATCCAGTGGTCTAAACATTTCTGCTTTTCATTTCAGGATTTGCCAAGAAGCTACCTATGTCATGTTGTGGAGCTCTCGGTTCAGTTGCCAAAGACGCTTACAACCCTCTGGAGATGGGACGATATTCACTTGATGGAGGCTGCTTATGGTCCATCGCCAAGCTCAACAAGCAGACGCCTTAACTTATTGGCAACATTGTCAAGGTTCGTGCCTTGTATGTCGAAACCCCCACTACCTTCTGGTCTTTCCTCTATCATGATCTTGATTGGTAGATCTGTTTTGCTGATGCTTAAATTTTACATGACTGTATTCTGAGTGATCTCGTTCTCACTAGTGTATCTGCTTTACAGGAACACTATATGCATTATTCATTGTATTGTATATGCATGACAAGAATACTATGTGCATAACAATTTTCATTTCTTAGATCAATTTGGGATCCTAGGTCTTTTCATGCTATCTGCTGCTTCCTTTTTGCATGCTCCGCTAGCAAGTACTTTGCTTGAATTAACATGGTTGCTGCCGCATTATTTTCACTCCCAACCAAATGAATACTTTGCTTTCCAAATTTATGTAGACCTACTAGGTATTCTCTTAATTAAAGCTAAGTATGGCGTTACCTCTCATTTACAGGAGCTCCAGGCCGAAGAAATTTGAAGCATGAAGGCTGACAAAACAAATAGTAGTTAGTTATAATTGTACTCTATAGTAGTCAGCATATCTGGTTGTATTAACACTCTGTAAATACTGTAATCGGCTGATTGGCTGGCATTTCAAGATTTTCGTATGGTTTCTTTCTGTGTTATTTGAAATATTACTTATTTGTGTTAAGAACAACATGAGGAATAGAAAGTTAACGAGTTGGACCTGCTTAACGAAAAAGGCCAAGGCCCAGAAATTAAATGTACTTTAAAAAGGCTGAAGCCCAAATAAGAACTGCACTGTAAAAAAGATTAGGGCCTTAAAAAGCACTGTAAAAATAATATATAAATGGACTCCTAAAAGGCCACGGCCCAAAAAGTAAACAGGCTGAATGTTGGGCTCGGCCCATGTTGCTGAGAAATATTCTGCGAAAAAATATATTAAATAGGCTGAACTATTGGGCCAGGCCCATTTAGAGGGCTGAACTGGACTGGGCTGATTCTGCTTTACGACCATTTCATTTGGTCACAATTTTGCCACGTCAGCTCTGCCACGTTGGATCTGACGTGGACTGACCAGACTGGTAGTGACAAAACTAATTGGTCATAAAATTTGTGACCTTTGTTTTTGGTCACAATCGTCTATGACCAATCCCCAAAAAAGGTCGCAAACGGCCATTAGTGACGCTCATCTTTTGACCAATCGTTTTTTGTCACAAAAAGGTCATAAATGACAGTTCATGACCATTTTTGTGACCAATATTGAGGGTCACAAATTAGCATATTTCTTGTAGTGAACCCTAGCTCTGACCTTCCCTCCCCTCCGCTCCCCTTCCCATCGACCTTCACCAGTTCGCCGTGCTTTCACAGGTTTCGCCGGCACCATGGATAGGAGGGATTTACCCATCATCTATGACCCCGTCGTCGGCGCCAACACCCCCATCTCGCAGAGAAGAAAACGAGCAATTGAGGTAACTGCAGACAAAACATCTTCGTCCCCTAAGGAGGAGAGATTCATGGTGAGATAGCTCTCCCCTGCGTGGCCTGTTTTTGTATTGCGTCTTCAGTTTTCCATTTTATTGAGCTTGGGTGGTGATATTGCAGAGAAGAAAGAGAGAAATAGAAAGTGCAGAAGAAGCAGAGTTTACGCCTCCAAAGTTACATCATGTTACTGGTGAACCGGCAACAGCCTCTTCAAGGAGTATTCTTCACCAAATGAGTCAACACAAGGAAAACCTTTGATGATATTGTTATAGAAGAAATTGACCCTCTAGCTGATTGGGACCACCATTTGAGCAAGAAGAAGAGCCAGCCTACCAATGAGCTTGATAGATATTTGCAAGAGGAAACATTCCCTCGCAAAGATGACTTCGATATTCTTCAATGGTGGATCATCCATTCTTCAAAGTACCGTGTACTTTCTCGAATAGCTCGTGATATCCTTGCCGTACCAGCCTCTGTTGTACCATCGGAGTCGGCGTTTAGCACCGGATCACGGGTTATTAGTGATCGAAGTAGGTTGGATAGCAAAACCGTTGAAGCCTTAATATGCCTTCAGGACTGGCTGAAGCATTATGATTCACTTGCCAATCTTGTGGATGACAATGATCTCTGAAGTGAGTTCCTCTGTCTCCGTCTTTTTTGTTGTGCTATATATTTGTATTATATCCTCATAAAATCAAGTTGTTGTTATGTAACTTGCAATTCATCGTGATTTTTCTTTCCTTTTCCAGATGCTGCATTTTCTTGGTATATATTCTTGGTATATATTCTCTCAAGTACTTCAAGATGTCCAGTAAAGCATTTAATCAGCAATGGAAGCCATGAACTTGTCAGCATGATCAGACCCGAATCAAGGTGGCAGTTTTCCCCATGGGGGCGGGTACCCGCGGGTATTTACCCGGTAAGAAACGGGGATAGGGGGCAAATCCTCCCCATGGGGATAGCGGGGCGGGTACCCGTTAGCTTAACGGGGCGGGGATGGGGAGTGAAAGTCCCCACGGGGCCTCCACGGGGACCCGGGACCCCACATGTCAGTGCACCAAACATCTATACACACACACAAAAAACCCTAATCAAGTCCCACCGGTCCACCCAACCACGTATTCCCTCCACCCCGCCGCCACCCACGAGCCACGACCCACCACTCCACCATCGCTCGAACAACTCCTCCCGAATCGCACGTACATGCCAGAGGAAACCACACATCGGCGCCGCCGTCCATGCCACAAGGACCACGCCGCCGTCCCCATCCTTCCCATCTCCATTCGACGCCTCCACTCCACATGACCACCACCGCCGTCCCCGTCCATCCAATCTCCATTCGATGCCTCCACTCCAGCACGCTGCCACGCAGGGAGCTGACGTACTTCGATCTTGACGGAGTGGAGCAGGGAGCCGGGCGGCGAGCTGTGACGGCGAGAAGTCGCCGCGTCAGAGGAGAAGCAACCGCGTCGAGTTCCCCACGGAGTCCCTGACGAGGGGCGGGTACCCGGCAATGTCGGGGACGGGGCCACTTTCCCCCCCGCGAAGCTTCAGGCCCTGTTTGTTTCTAGAGTTTTTTTGGGATTGGTGGGGATTATCCCGGTCAAACCCCCAAATCCCCACATATCCCAAAACATCGTTTGTTTCTAGTGTATTGGACAGGTTTTATCCCCACCTTTCCCCACCAATCCCCAAACTCTAGTTCATTTTTTCTCAATCCCCTAGGGGAGGGGATTGGGTGAAGTTTGGGGTTTCACCCAATCCACTAGAGGATTATCCCCACCAATCCCCTAAAATACTCTAGTAACAAACAAGACCTCATGGGGATGGCGGGCACGGGGACTGGCGGGGATCGGGGCGGGGACGGTGGAGTCATCCCCGGTCATCCCCGTCCCCGTTGCCACCTTTTTTTTCATCCCCGGTCATTCCCGTCCCCGTTGCCACGACCCGAAGCACCATTCTCTAGAGAAGCAATTATGTCCTTGTTGCTATACTGGTAACCTGCTATATTGGCCATGTAACAGAGAATGAGAGTTTACTAATGTTAGCATTTATGTCCTTGATGCTACTAGCACATTTCATCTTGATATTTTCATTACTTGCTAGTACAAAATTTACTATTGTTCCTGTTGATAATGAGTGTCCAAGTCCCAGTTTCGTTGTGAAATTTTTCTAATGTTGGTTTGCTAATGCTTGTCCTGTATGTAGTCCCAGTTCCGTCAGGCTGGGCATGATTTGCATACAGGTGAGAGCAGAGGGCAGAGCGTGAAGCAGTTCTGTTAATTTGGGCATGATTTGCATACAGGTGAGAGCAGAGCGTGAATCAGTTCATATATGCATCATGTAGCACATTCGTAGACATCGCAGCTAGCAGCCTGTGGCCCAGGACGGCCAAAGAGCGTGGACGCCTCGACGGCAGCCCTTCAGAGCGAGAGAGCACAAAGCGGCGTTCAGGGCGCCATTTAATAGCACAAAGTTGCCAGCGGCTGCCGTATAAACTGAATAAATGATATGTGGCCGAAGCGGCGTGACCGCATCCGCCCAGCAAAAGCGCCACTTACATCCTGAGTTGGCTGCTATTTGTTGGACAATCTGAGAAAATAAATATTAACTCCCTTGATGATCCAATACGTTATGCGTGTGTGTATCAAATATTTGGCAGGTTTACATGGTGCTGCTGAACAAGAGGTCCTGCGGACTAGAGCTGACATACTTTCGGCAAAATGCTCGGGTGCAGCTGCTGCGACATCGACTTCTTCTCATCCTCTGCTGGGTGCCCCAGATCAAGATATGCAAGATGATGTTGGGTCCCAAGAATGCGCTGACGGGAACCAAAACTGATCTCTCACTGCTGTTTTGGGGGAAAAAACAAATTGATGATATTTGAATGGATTTTGAAACGATGGTGTTTGCTGGATGTTGCTTTTTTTTGGTCTTACGTTGAGAAGATGATGTTGGAATGTTGTTTCCCTTTGCCCTCTTAGCATTAGTAGCGATGTAGGGTTTTCTAGCTGTTGTTTAGTTTGCACATATTCCTTACAACGACGTTGTTCTGTTATCATCGATAGTGGAATCTGGTCCTTTTTCTAGGATAGTGTGGAAAAACCGTCTACACCCTCACATCTTACTGGATGTTGGTAATTGTTTCCATATCCGAGTAGCATATGAAAATCGGGACATATTTCAATTCAAGTACCAAAGACACTCTGCACGACTGCACCTAATGAAGGTTGGTCCTGCAGAGCGCCACGAAGAGAGCAAGAAAGAAGTAGGTAGCAGAAATAATCGGATCATACATATAATTTTAAAGCTTCTCAGACACATATAATCCCAAGATTAACAAGATTGCACACACAATATCCCAAGCATGTTTCATCCGACTGCAGAAGTGCAGAACCATACTAACTTACTACAACTCCCAGTTCTCTTTGGGAGTTTCTTTATATAAATTGACTAAGATGTTCTTGGAAGCTAAGTAGGTAGCAGAAATAAAGGTTAATTAGCACTAAACTTCCCAGGATAACTAGCTCAGTAGTAGTAGCAGAATACCAGATCAGTAGTGAGCTACTGCGCAGTCTGCACCTTCACGCCCTTGATTGTCGCCGTCGACGGCTCCTGGTGAGCTTTGTCTGTGACCTCCTGGTGGTGGCTCTTGAGCACCACGTAGACCACCGGCTGCGCCACCAGCGCGACGACGAGCACCATGGAGAGAGCCAAGAACAGCGCCACCCCCGCGGCCACCTGGAACCCCAGCCCGAGGCCCAGCGAGTCGTCCACCACCAGCGCCAGGAAAGCCTTCGGCACGGCGACGATGCAACCGTCGAGCGTGACTAGGACGCACGCGGCCGCCCAGAACTTTCCGGCGAGGAGCTCCCGGCTCCTGCGCACGGCGGCGAAGAGGGCGGCGTCCTCGAGCGGCGAGACCACACAGGCCAGCTGGCCCACCAAGGCGACGTACGCCGTGCCGGCCCATCCCAGCAGCCGCAAGGGCAGCACGATCTTGATCTCGAGCCGGAGGTAGGCGAGGGCGAAGAGTGAGCTGAAGAATAGGAAAAAGGGGACTACCACGAGGAGGAACATGAAGGCGAGCCGCCTGAACGGGACGACGGGGAAGGCCTCGCGGTCGGTGGCCAGGTAGTCGCCGCTCATTCGATAGAGGGAGGCGACGCGGAGCACGTACTCGGCGGTGCAGAGGAGCAGGGTCATGAGGAAGAGGAGCTCGAGGGTGAAGAACAGGACCCATTGCGCGACGAGGAGACCGAGCAGGCTGGAACAGTGGTCGAAGTTGGGGTCACAGGTGGCGTGGGCGTACATAGCGGTGGCGAGCAAGACCGCGGAGAGATGGAGCGTAGGTAGCGCCAAGTTGGCGTAGCTGGGGAGGATGGCCCGGCGGACCACGCGGCTGGTCTCGCGGCAGATTCCGGCGAGCCCAAGGGCACCAAGCTGGTTCTGCCGCTCCGGCTTCCATTCCCACTCCATTGATGGAAGGAAGCACAAGCACGTACGGTGGTGATTTGGTTGTGGAGAACTCAACTACTACTGAAGCAACAGATTCACGACTCACGAGCGGACACAGAGCATCGGCAGATGAAGCGAGGGGGAGAAAGGGACTCACACGTCTTTGTTTTCCTTTGAGCATTTTCGGTAAGCTGATCTGACATTGTGCCACTGAAAGTTAAGGTGCCACTGAAAGTTAAACTTGGAAAAAAAGGGTGGCATGCATGTTGTCATCTTTTGGCGTTAGAGCAACTCTTAGCTAGGCTACATTTCCCTGCTAAAGGTTTAAAGTAAAACAAGCATCATGTGGTGATTAAGAGAAATATTAAATTTCAAAAATGTGTAGAAATTGTGAGGTAGCCTAAATTTGTAAACATAAGGAATTTCACCTAGCTGCAATAATCAACCAAGCACACCTACCCTAAGCGTTCCACATGTATGTTTTCCTGAGATAGCTAACCTAGCGAGACAGAGCCTCTGGTGGAGAATTGCACCGGAATGGAATACGAGCCCAGAGCCATTAGCCAGCAGAGTTCACGAGAATGGAAATGTGATAGATGTACACCTACGCCATGACGCGTCTAGGAGACCGGCTGGCGCGAGCTGGCATTTGTGATCGACGTATGTACACGCATACATAGATTTTTCTTCTGGCGGGGTATACAAGAAAGATGCAAAAAATGCACATATATAAGCCATCGTCACTACGTCGCCGTTGAGATTTTCACAGCACTTTGGCGAGGTCACTTTGCCTAAGTGCCTATAAAAGTTTCAATTCGGGCAATGGGAACGAGTATGAATACCCAGCATCAGTTTCAAAATTTGATGGCCAGACAAAGAACAAAAACGATGGAGTTCTAGACAAGCAATCAGGCACTTGAAATAGGCGAAATGACATCCAGGCGCATTCGGACTCGTTGTGAGCACTAAATTGTCAAATTGATGTAAAATGATATTTTTAATTGAAAACATTTGCAGACAAGTAAAGCTACGCTTACGGACTCATTTTCACGGAGTTAAAGTTACGTTACGGCACTGAAATCACGGGATTTGCAGACATATATTGAATATCCATGTCATCATGCGGTCAAACCTCCTTGTCTTTGTGTTGATTTTTTTTTTTTTGCATGAACGAGACGAAAAGACAAATTTCGATGCTCAAAGACAGCAAAATGTATGCACTATAAATTCCTTTTTCTTACACAACATGTAAAACTCATAGTTAATCTTTTCAAGATTGTCGAGACCCGCAGCATGCTCCTCTGCCCGTTCCCATCGCCGTCCCCTGGCTCCCTGCGCCCCACCGCGCCCACCTTCATGCTCCTCTGTCTCTGTCACATGTGGAAGCACCGCAACGGTGTTGTGTACCGTGGGCTGGCACAACGACGCCGTGTGCTATGCAGGGCACGTCCCCCCTCCCTCGCCAGCGTTGTTCCTTCTTGACTGCGTCGTTCGGAACCTGCGATTCACGCGAGTGCTTTAAGTCTCTTCGGGTGGAAACCTTAGCCCCTATGGAGCAGGCGGCGGCGACGTCCACGTCGTTACCTTCTTGGAGGCGTCGCGCCATGGAGTTCTCTTAACTCTCGGTGTGCATCGGGTCTGCGGCGGTCACGAAGGGTGGTTCCGTGGTCTAGGCGGTGAATGCCGGGGCGGTGGCCCCAGACGGTGGACGTTCGCCGTGGCGGCAGCCTCGGGAGGCATTGTGACCATGGCTTTATGAGGCAGGGTCGTGGTTCTGCATGGCAGGGACGCCGAATCATTGACACAATGGTGGCTGGCTCGATGTCCTGTTTTTTTCTTTTCTTTTCTTTTTTCTATTCGCTTCCAGAGGTAATTTAATCCGGGGCGACATCTGTGTACGAGTTTTCCCTCTGCTAATACATGAGAGCAATTGCTGGACCTTTCAAAAAGATGTGAAAGAAGAGGAGACTTAAATCGTGCCACCTTTTTTCCGGTACAAACCAAATTGGAGAAAAGCGTGAGGTCCGGGCAGTGGTAGCAGCTGGCCGGCCAACCGTGGGTAGACACGAAGCCATGGCTCAGCTAGCAGGGCACGGTTTCCGGGAAGCATCACGGGCGTGCACCGTCGAGCTCTGTATCGACTCAAATTGCAAAAAGGTCAGGCAAAGCACGACGACGGCCGCGCCACGCTAGCTCACCACGATCTCCATCATCGATCGATGCGTCCTTTATTGGAGCAGTCTGAGTCGTCCACGGGAGAGTCTGAGTCTGACTCTCCAGTACTGATCCTCCTCCAGCACTACCACACACACCACAAATTGTCACTTCTCGACTTCTTTCCTCACAGCTAGCCACCATACCCTGCTACATCGATCATGGAGCAGCTGGATCATGGGATCGCTGGCATCTGCCGCGAGACCTACCGGGTGCTCCACCGCGCCATCCTCCCCAGCAACAACGGTGTCCGGCGAGCCGCCATTCTCTCGGCGCTCTTCCTCGCGCAAGCCAACCACACCATCCTCTCCCTCCTCGACGCCGACGACCTCGTCCTTGCAGGTGTCTCCTTCACCTACCCCTTCTGCAGGGTCGTCCTAGATATTACTTTGCTCCACCTCGTCTCGCTCATCTGCACCGCCGCCTTCGTCCACCGCCTCACCTTGGGCGACTGCCACGGCATCCTCCCACGCGCGCCCCTCGAGCGGCTCCTCCGCATGTGCCTCCACGTGACCCCCCTTGCTATGTCGTACTCCTACTTCTGCGGCGCCGCCAGCCTCGTGCTCATGCTCCTAGACCCTTCTAACGAGCTCGCCATCATCCTGCCGCTGCGGGTAATTGGCGGCGCCGTGTTGTAAATTCTGTAGATTGGATGGGTTAAGCGATGCCTTTACCTCGGCATGCCTGCGTGTTTATATAGGCCGAACCCCGGCTAGGGATTTACATCAAGTTGTTACAAGGATTGATCTACAAGAAAGGAAAAGGATCGTTCGGTTTATATTTCACCGATACGATACAATTACAACAACTCTAACTACTTCAGTCCTTATCGTTTAACATCCTCCCTCAATCGCAATGTGTCCATATTAAGATTGAACTTGAAGGACTGAAGTTGCCGCAACTGCAGTGGTTTCGTGAACCCATCTGCAACCTGATCTCCTGTTGGTATAAATCTGATATCCAACAGTTTCTGTGCCACACGTTCTCTTACAAAGTGAAAGTCAATTTCAATGTGCTTAGTCCTCGCATGAAATAAAGGATTTGCCGAAAGATATGTGGCACCAAGATTATCACACCATAAACAAGCAGCTTGAGGATGTTCAATACCCAATTCATCAAGTAATGTCTCAATCCACATTACCTCCGCTGTGGCATTCGCCAATGGCTTGTATTCTGCCTCTGTACTGGAACGAGACACCGTGGCTTGCTTCCTTGCATTCCATGACACAAGGTTGGATCCGAAAAATACAGCAAAGCCTCCAGTTGATCTCCTGTCATCTGGACATCCTGCCCAGTCTGCATCAGAGAAAGCGCTCACCAAAGATGATGATGACTTAGAAAATTTAATTCCTGTATCAATGCTGCCCTTGACATATCTCAAAATCCTCTTAACAGCAGTCCAATGTACAGTAGTAGGAGAGTGTAAAAATTGACAAACTTTGTTGACAGAAAATGATAAATCGGGTCTTGTTAGAGTCAAATATTGCAAGGCTCCAACAACACTTCTACACCGAGTTGAGTCCTCCGAATTGAGTACCTTTCCTTCATGCAAAGAAAGCTTCTCCGAAGTGGAGAGCGGCGTGCTTGAGGGCTTACACTTTGCCATCCCTACACGCTTAAGAATATCTGATGCATATTTCTCTTGACACAACAAAATACCATCATCAACTCGGTTAACCTGAATACCAAGGAAATTTGTTTAGAGAACCCGCAGGAGATCTGCGCGTCTTTATATTAAGCTTACGGGAGAGAGATAAACAAGTTTACAAATACAACAACCAATCCGCTTTGGGATGGTTCCACCACGGAAGAGAACAGACTCGACCTAGCCTATCCCTCTCGGCGTCCCACGTCTGTGTCTACAATGGAGCCAGCTTCTCCACTCGTCCAAAATCCTGTTGTGGACGATGCCAACGTCGCAAGCCACCCCTTCGAAGACCCGTGCGTTCCTCTCAAGCCACAAGCTGCGCGAGACCAGGAGCACAAGGGAGTTAAGCTCGCGCTTGTGGAATGCCGCCGGCTGCTGTGCCGCCTCCGGCCACCAGGACTGCAGCGTTGCCGTAGCGGGAGGCATGAGCTGAGGGGCCCCTAACGACCTGAGAACTCTGAGCCAGGCCTCACGCGCGAACGGGCAGCAGAAGAGGATGTGGTTCAGGGTCTCATCGCGGAGGTTGCACAGGGGGCAGACCTTGTGGTTCGGCATGCCGTGGCGCTCTAGTCTGTCCGCCGTCCAACACCTCCTTCTGATAGCCAGCCATCCGAAGAACCTGAACTTGAGAGGGGCGAAGGAATCCCAGACTTGGCGTGCCGCTGGCAGCTCCGTTGAACCCGCGAAGCAAGTCAGGTACGCCGATCTTGTGGTGAACTTGCCGTCAGCAGAGAACTTCCAGGAGAACGCGCCAGGTTCTCCGATCCGGCGCTCAACTGTCCCGATGCGGTGCCATAGGTCCAAGAATTGCACCGTCGCATCCACCGTCAGCTCGCCAACAATGTCCTGAACCCAGCTGCTGTCGGCGAGCCCTTGCTCGACCGTGCGCGAGTTAATGATCCCTGGTCCAACCAGTGCAAGAACATCCGGCGCAATCGCAGCAACCGAAAGCCCTTGCACCCACGGGTCCGTCCAAATACCAAGGAAATAGTGAAGATCTCCTAGATCCTTGAGTGCAAAGTCATTCCTCAAGTCATTCAGCAATGCTATGGTGGCTTCCTGAGATGAACTCACAACGATTATGTCATCAACATATATAAGCATAAAAATTGTAATTTTTCCTTTCCTGTAGAAGAACAATGAAGTGTCTCCCTTCGATGGTTTAAAGCCAAGGTCCTGCAGTTTCGTACTCAACCTTCAGTACCATGCTCGAGGTGCTTGTTTAAGACCATATAAGGCCTTGTCCAATCTACACACATGATGCGGCTTGTTCTCATCCTCATATCCAGGAGGTTGTCGCATGTAGACTTCTTCCTCTAGAACGCCGTGAAGAAACGCATTCTGTACATCTAGTTGGCGTAACCTCCATCCCCTGGAAACAGCAATAGACAACACCAACCTAATAGTAGCTGCTTTAACTACTGGACTGAAAGTATCCTCATAATCTATGCCATAGCGTTGTTTAAAACCCTTTGCTACTAATCTAGCCTTATACCTATCTATAGTACCATCAGATTTCTTTTTGATTTTATAGACCCATTTAGAATCAATTATATTCCTCCCTTGTTCCGATGGTACTAAATGCCAAGTTCTATTTTTCATAAGAGCATCAAATTCTAAATCCATAGCACCCTTCCAATTTTTATTTCCTAAAGCTTCTTGTAAATTATCAGGCTCTCCTGTCGAGGCAAAATTTCCATACCGAACAGTACCATCACTTGGGATAAAGGGTTTGAATATACCGCTTTGAGACCTGGTGCGTGCCCTTATGGGCTGAGTCACAGCTCGGTGCTCAAGAGTTGAAGATGCAGAAGATCCATCCGACCGCGTCGGACTGCTGCCTGCAGGAGATCCTGTCGCCTGCTCCATATTCGTTTCTGGGCCCGCCTGGAACGACCCATGGAGTGGCGACACCTCGCCCTGGCCCCCAGCTGGAGACAGCGACCGCTCCCGCTCGGCGTGAGGATATTGGCCCGCTGTGCGTGTCGGGGAGGCCCACGCGTTTTCTTCTGCCGTGCGGAACAGAGCGCCCGTCTGTCCGCCGCACGTGGCGTGACCTGACTGGGTTGCACCGGCTCCAGGAGGAATCGACGAAGATCCCGAGGCCTGACCACATGCAGAGTATCTCCAGGAAAGCCTCATCCCAATATTTTAGTGGCATGGATGCATGAGCAAGTAAAGAAAGTCCTACCTCTACAATGTGACGATGTTTTCTTTCGGCGGAGCCGTTTTGTTGGTGTGCATGAGGATATGAAACATGGTGAGAGATGCCCACCTTGGTGAAGAAAGAACTAAGCTTCTCATACTCGCCACCCCAATTGGTTTGCATAGCAAGAATTTTCCGATTGAATTGTCTTTCGACAAGATTTTGAAAATCATGAAACTTCTGAAAAACTTCAGATTTAAACTTGAGCAAATATATCCATGTGAACTTACTGAAATCATCGATAAAACTGACATAGTATTTCTTTCGTCCAACAGACTCTTGGGCATAGCCCCATACATCCGAAAAAACAAGTTCTAGAGGAGCACTTGACTCACTAAAAGATTTGGAATAAGGTAATTGATGACTCTTGCCGAATTGACAGGCATCACAAACCGAATCATCAGGAGACACACTAGAACAAGGGAGATTATTTTTACTAATGACTTTATTAACGATAGCTGAAGACGGGTGTCCTAGACGTGAGTGCCATCTCTCCGAAGTGGGTTTGACGACACTAAACGCTCCCTTGCTTGAACTCGACGATGGTGTGGACGAAAGAGGGTAAAGGCGTCTCCTAGACCTGCCTTCCAGAAGGGTTCTCCTCGTGGCCTGATCCTTGATGCAAAAGGAAGATGGATGAATTTCAAGAAACGCTTGATTATCAAAAGCAAGACGATGAGCAGATAGCAAACTTTTATTTGCTTGAGGCACGTGGAGAATATTTTTAAGATGAACTTCACGTTCAGGGGTACTAATAGTAGAATAACCGATGTGTTTGATGTCCATACCTGACCCGTTTGATTCGACGAAGATCCCGAGGCCTGACCACATGCATGAGCAAGTAAAGAAAGTCCTACCTCTACAATGTGACGATGTTTTCTTTCGGCGGAGCCGTTTTGTTGGTGTGCATGAGGATATGAAACATGGTGAGAGATGCCCACCTTGGTGAAGAAAGAACTAAGCTTCTCATACTCGCCACCCCAATCGGTTTGCATAGCAAGAATTTTCCGATTGAATTGTCTTTCGACAAGATTTTGAAAATCTTGAAACTTCTGAAAAACTTCAGATTTAAACTTGAGCAAATATATCCATGTGAACTTACTGAAATCATCGATAAAACTGACATAGTATTTCTTTCGTCCAACAGACTCTTGGGCATAGCCCCATACATCCGAAAAAACAAGTTCTAGAGGAGCACTTGACTCAATAAAAGATTTGGAATAAGGTAATTGATGACTCTTGCCCAATTGACAGGCATCACAAACCGAATCATCAAGAGACACACTGGAACAAGGGAGATTATTTTTACTAATGACTTTATTGACGATAGCTGAAGACGGGTGTCCTAGACGTGAGTGCCATCTCTCCGAAGTGGGTTTGACGACACTAAACGCTCCCTTGCTTGAACTCGACGATGGTGTGGACGTAAGAGGGTAAAGGCGTCTCCTAGACCTGCCTTCCAGAAGGGTTCTCCTCGTGGCCTGATCCTTGATGCAAAAGGAAGATGGATGAATTTCAAGAAACGCTTGATTATCAAAAGCAAGACGATGAGCAGATAGCAAACTTTTATTTGCTTGAGGCACGTGGAGAATATTTTTAAGATGAAGTTCACGTTCAGGGGTACTAACAGTAGAATAACCGATGTGTTTGATGTCCATACCTGACCCGTTTGCGGTGTGGACTTGCTCGTGGCCGCTGTACTTGTCGCGGATGGTCAGCTTGTTGAGGTCGCCGGTGATGTGATCGGTCGCCCCGGTGTCGATGAACCAAGGGTTGGAGTCGACGCCGTAGGAGGAGGTGGAAGCCGAGGCCGCACTCTTCTCCTCCATGCCGGTGAACGAGGTGTTGAACCTCTCCCAGCATTTATGCATGGTGTGCCCAACCTTGCCGCACAGCTGACAGCGCGGTTTGTTGTTGTTGTTGTGGTGGCCGCCGTAGCCGCCGCCGTATCCACCATTGTTGCCGCGGCCAGGATTGCCGCCGTGCATGTTGCCGTAGCCGCGGCCTCCATTGCCACGGCCACCTTGAGGCTGGTAGCCTCCGCCAACGTTGCCGTTGTAGCCTCCGCCACCGTTGCTGTTGCCGCGTCCTCCTCCGTTGCCGTAGCCGCGTCCACCTCCGCAGCCGCCACGGAACGCGGCGTTTGCCGAGTGCTGTCCTCCTCCTCCCTGGAGCAGATCAATACGCATCTCGAAACTAAGAAGCTGTGAATAAACCTCACCAACAGAAACCGGCTCGGGGCGAGAGCAGAGGGCCGAGACGATCGAGTTGTACTCGGAATCGAGCCCTGCGAGGATGTAGGAGACGATGTCTTCATCATCTTGTTTCTTGCCTGCGGACGTCAGCTCGTCCACCAGCGCCCTGACGCGGGGCACGTACTCAGCGATGGTCATGGTGCCCTTCTGGTGTTCGCCAGCGCGATGCGCGTGTTTACGGTGCGGGCGCGTGTCTGCGACGTGAAGAGCACCTCGATCGCGTCCCACAGAGTTGCCGCAGTGGTGTTGTTGACGACCTGCGCACCAATCTGGGGCGAGAGAGCCGTCAGCAGGAAGCTGACGACCTGCTGGTCCTGCGCCAGCCATGGCCCGTAGGCGGGATTGTTCTCCTTGGTGACGACGCCGGCCTTGTTCACCTCGATCTCCTTGCTCGGCGCCGCGATCTTGTTGTCGAGGAAGTGCTTGATACCCCTTCACGTGATTACCCCACAACGGCGCTAGAAAACGGTCTTGATGGCCCCTTCGCGTGGTTACCTGCGTGAAAAGTAAATGGGTTAGGTTGAGACTTCAAGTGCAGAGTGTATAGTAAGTGGAAGATAATTTTCCCCACGAGGGGTGACTCGAGGGTTTAATATCGAACTCTCGGAGAACCAGTATTTCAGGTGTTATCTCCTTATCCTTCTCTTGAGAACCTGCAACAAAATAAATTGTTTTGTGCCCTCAACCTCACCAAGTGGTTGTCAAGCACAAGGTGTGAGAATGATAATAAATTAATATGCAATGCAAACAATAAGTAAATATGCAATGATGGTAAAATAAATATGCAAGGATGATGGTAGTAATGATAAATGATATTTTTGGATTTTTTATAATGTATGCTAGATGCAAAAGTGTTTTTGTATTTTCGGATTTAATAATGGCAGCAAACAAAAGTGGTGATAAAAGTGTTGAAAAGGTGTTTCTTATGATTAAAAATGGACCGGGGTTCATGGTTTCACAAATGCACTCTCTCTTGATAACGTGGTAGACAATGGAACACTAAAATTAACATGAAAGATGGCAAGACATGGTTTGACAAGTTATTAATAATATGGGCATCACGTCCTAACATAGAGATCTCAAGTATAAGTTGTTCTCTCTCTTATGCTCCACCAAGATGCGAACTAAATCATAACAGCTTAATACAACAACAACAAAGCCTTTTTCCCAAACAAGTTGGGGTAGGCTGAAATCATAACACCTTAGTAATTAAGATAAATCAGAGCATAGCAATAAGTTCAATGACATGAAGTTAAAATAAGAACATGCTAGATCTAGTCATGGAGATAGTGGCCAAGGTCACATCCACTCTCCGGTAGCATGGTATTTTTGTTTATCCCTAGTGAGGCAACAAAGTAAGGTAGAAAACCCAAGTGGATCGCAGAACTATCTGTCACGTTCACTGCACTAGCCACCCCCCGTTACTCCAACTAATGCACACGTTCCCCCTCACATGCTCTCATAAACATGCTTGATCATGACAAGTAAATAAGAACGGGGTACATAATATGCATCTACTTTCATAACTGAAACAAAACCATTGCAATCTCAAACATGTATTAACTCATAATAAAGATCCACCACAAAGGAATTACATAGATGACCGTAATCATGTTCAGCAGCTCATACGGTACTAATTAGTGAAGCTCATAGAGAGGAGAGATACATAAGTTACTTCCACAAACCCATAGTCCAGGGTGGACTACTCCCTCTTCATCATGGTGTCGGTGGAGATGTTGTTGGAGGGGAAGGAGACCACACCGGCAGCGCCCCGCCGGAGTTTTCCCCCTCCAATCTTCAGCTCCAGTCTCTGTTTCGTGGTTTTCTGTTTCGGCGGCGCTCTCTTTCGCGAAAGCCCTGGGGGGTCTATATATAGTCGTTTTTAGGTCAAGACGAAGCTTCGGGAAGAAAGATCGACGGCAGCGGAGGCCCGAGGGCCAGGATGGGGGACCCCACGCGGTCAGGGAATCTGGCCGCGTGGGCCCACCCCTTTTGCCTTCTGGTCTCCGTTTCTTCGATTCCTTTGCGCCTACGTTTCGTTCCTTCCAAAAAAATGATCCCCGTAAAGTTTCAGGTCATTTGGACGTCGTTTGGGTCCCTGAAACATCAAAATATAGAAAAAGGGGTTTTCTGACAGCGCAGGGTTAATTCCAGAAAAATGGGGAAGTTGTTAATTATCCCCAAAACTCAATATAAATCATGAATATAACCCTTATATGATGCAAATAACATATAATAAAATGTAAAGTTCATGTATGCATTTTACATGCATCAACATCCCCAAGCTTAACCCATGCTCGTCCCGAGTATGAAGGTGATAAAACTAACATGGACTTTGCATTTTAATACTATCAATGGATATCAAAGGTGATTACTATTGCTACATAGAGTCAAATGATTCATTCTTCAAAGGAATAACAATATGCAAGATAAATTATGAAGTGATATCAAATACTCAATGTAAAGATGTTCAATGATAAATTCACAAAGTGTAATATAGAAGAAAGTACTATGGACCAAATGTATGCATAATGAAAAGTAAAAACATCCTATGGTGGTCATAGAGTACTTCTTATGAAAACTGAATATAAAAGGTGGACACTTTGGATAGATAAATAAGTAGAGGTAAAGCATGAATAAGTTTCATCTAACTTCCAAACACTTCTACTTAAGTTAATGCTTGCAATGTGGTAGTCATTGGTGTGGAGCTCTCATTACCCCTATCATAGCATCTTGAATGATTAATGTTTAAAGTGAAAGCAAATATGAGTGGTGTGCTTGACAATGTATTGGTTGAATGTCTCATGTCCCTTGAATACAAGTACCTACACCATGTGTTACTCACTTTGGTCCACAAAGTAAATTCAAATAAAGGTCATTGCAAGTAATAATAGTATCATCAAGAACTGCACTGGGGTACCTCTTGCCCCTTGACATGAACAAGCCCATGTCAAAACAACAAGACAAACAGACAATGAACAATCTCAGCACTCTTTTATTTACTATGGGTATAGCTTTTTATTATGAGGTGCATCACTGAATGAACATTATGGTTATGCTGTAAATTTCCACCATGAATGATGCATGGCTTAGATTAGCGGCCCAGGCATTTCTCTAACCATTTATACAAACTCTTTGAACTTACTAAGTATCCACATTCATTTCACCCATGATAGGCATCCATAAACAAAAGTACATGACATCAACTAAATATAAATAAGTGCAATGTTGAAAGCTTGCCATGTGACAGCACATATGGGCTAACTCCCAACCAAAACAATTGTCAAGCCCACAACTTCATAATTTTAATCACAATGGTTCATGCTTATTAAATGCAATAAAAGTAAATTGTGCATCAAGTTCGTGAGAGCTTTTAACCAATTTTTCCCATGACAATCAATAACATAAGCATTTAAATTCAGAAATGTAGATAACACAATATAACATGATAAACATACTTGGAATAGCATAAAGCTAATAGGTAGATATGGTGGACTCACTGGAAAAACTTTGGTTGAAGGTGTTGGGAAACAAGCTTTTTACTTGTTGTAATTTTTGGGCTAGCAATAGGGAGAAAGTTGACCATCTAAATGCATGCATAAGTGTCCATAGAACTAATCAATCCATGTTAAACCAAGTAAAGTTAAAATTCAACATCTAAACATGGTAAAAGATAGCTCTTGACAACACACTTGCAAATTAACATTCATTCAAAGCACATGAATTATGCAACTATATGTATCTTTTAAAATCAACTCAAACATCCCTATCCCAATATATTTAATAGCATCCAACATAATTCAACCCAAACTTCCAGTAGCTCTCTCATATATAAATGATAGTGGTGGTCTTAAGAAAATAAAAATCAAACCGAAATAACAAAAGCAAAAAAAACAGACGCTCCAAGTTTATACGATAAAGTGCTTTGATCGAAAAACAGAAGTTAGACGTGTGCAAACCGAGAGTGTGTTGGTCAGTGGGGTTGTCTTGACATCCCCAAGCTTATGGTCTTCACCATCCTTGGATAGCTCTTGGTGCAGCTCCTCTAATCCCTGTGAAAAAACTTCAAAACACCGTTTCTCCCATTTCTTTTCTGTGGGGTGATATTAGTAGTGATAAACAAATAGGTTCCTTGCTGCATAAAATCCTTAGGCAAAAATTCATATGAATGTCCAGAGAGTATATAATGTTGTATGCCTACTCATAAACTCAATTGAATCAAAAAGATTCAAGCAAAAAGCTCAAAGAATGCATCAAACAATATCAAGACAGAATCTGTCCAGAAAAAAGCAGCAGCAAAACGCATTTTTCTACCCTACTTAAACTCGTCAGAAAAATCTGCAAAAATCACGTATACAGAGGATGAAAAGTTGAAGCTACAGTTCAAATTACAGCTCAATCGGAGTTACAGATAAAAAATGAAAAATCAAACCGTGCACAGACTTCGTGCAGGCAGAAAACTCTCCGAAAATGAATAGCAACTTTTCAAACCCAAAATAGGTAAAACTTGGTTCTTTATTAAAAATCCCAGAAACAAAACTAACAAACTACTCTCTTGTTACAGCAAGAGGACTCAAAGAAAATCTCAAACAAAAACAACCGGGTTGCCTCCCGTAAAGCGCTTTCTTTATAGCCATATAGCTAGGCTTACTTACTTGATAATCAAAGGGGACGTAGCTCATGAGGGAGCTTGAACCTTGGTGTGTCCCTCTTCCTTGGGAAGTGTTCCATGCTCTTCTTGTGTGGAAACTGAAACTTCACATTCCCTTCCTTTGAATCAATAATGGCACCTGTAGTACGAAGAAAAGGTCTTCCCAAAATAATAGGACTAGAGGTTTTATTCCCCATGTCCATGATTAGAAAATCAACAGGCACAAAAGTCATGTGTAACTCTACCATAACATCACTTACTTTTCCTAGAGCATGTCTAATGGAATCATCAGCAAGTGCAAGTTCAATAGAGCATTTCTCAATATTTTTAAGTTCAAGGACTTCATATAGTTCTTTAGATAATATAGAGACACTAGATCCTAGATCAAGTATGCATGGTGTGTCTCTTTTCCAATGGTTACTAGACTTAGGGATCCAGATATCCCCAAGCTTAGGTGGTATCATAGCTTCTTGATTGTACCTAGCAATCTTTTCTTTTAAGACATGATTAGCAATATAGGAACCAAAACCAGCCTGGTTAATATTAACAGAAGGATCACTTGCAAATTTTTGTAAGATAGAAATTAATTCATGCAAGCTACACTTCTCTAAATCAACAAATGGTTCCTTAACTTCACTAAGCATTTTAACTTCCTCATACTCAAATAACAGAAGAGATTCATCATCATTTTCAATGTAATTCTTAATGTCCCTGTCTAGAGGCTCTAACATAGAAGATATCTTTTCATTCAAATTCTTAGTTATCCTTTTTTCAGACTTGGCATGGGTCAATACAGTTTGCAATTTCGAAGAAATGTCTAAAAGAGTGTTCTTTGTCTTCTTCATCCTAGATTCTGTGTGAAGGATAAATGAATGCATCTCATTTTTAGTAGGATACTCTTCCACATAGGTTTGTAGGTTTAATATTGACCTATCCATAGAAACTTGTAATTGTCTAATCCTGGTTTCCTCTTTTGTTTCTATAGAATTCCCAAATAAATTTTCCATTAAATTATTAGCATGTGAGGGATTTCCTGAAGCAAAATTTCCATTAGTCAAGGAATCTAGAAAACATTTTGACCAGCCATTTAAACCATTATAAAAGTTTCTTATCAAGGCAGCAGGGGTATGTTTACCATTTTTACTAATGCCCTTAATTCTATACCAAGCTTCCATTAATGACTCTCCATAATATTGACTAAAATTGTTCATTTCAACACTAGAATTCATTTTGATAAAGTTTTTATGTGTTTTTAATTTTTTATGCAAAACTGAAAGTAAAATGACACTAATGCAACTCGAAATAACAAATGCAACACAAAATGCAAAACTGAAATAAATATGCAAACCGAAATATAAAGATGATATGCAAGACAAGAACAAAACAAAATAAAATGATTGTAGGTAAAGATGGATAAGATGATGCTCACGTAGGTGCAACTTCCCCAAGCTTAGGTTGTTACACAAGTTGGTGATGAAGTTGACTTGATGTGAGTGATCCTTGGATAAACCTTTCAGCTATGGTTCCCCGGCAACGGCGCCAGAAAACGTCTTGATGGCCCTTCACGTAGTTACCCCACAACGGCGCCAGAAAACGGTCTTGACCCCTTCGCGTGGTTACCTGCGTGAAAAGTAAATGGGTTAGGTTGAGACTCCAAGTGCAGAGTGTATAGTAGTGGAAGACAGTTTTCCCCACGAGGGGTGACTCGAGGGTTTAATATCGAACTCTCGGGGAACCAGTATTTCAGGTGTTATCTCCTTATCCTTCTCTTGAGAACCTGCAACAAAATAAATTGTTTTGTGCCCTCAACCTCACCAAGTGGTTGTCAAGCACAAGGTGTGAGAATGATAATAAAATAATATGCAATGCAAACATAGTAAATATGCAATGATGGTAAAATAAATATGCAAGGATGATGGTAGTAATGATAAATGATATTTTTGGGTTTTTTATATGAATGCAAGATGTAAAAGTGTTTTTGTATTTTCGGATTTAATAATGGCAGCAAACAAAAGTGGTGATAAAAGTGTTGGAAAGGTGTTTCTTATGATTAAAAATGGACCGGGGTTCATGGTTTCACAAATGCACTCTCTCTTGATAACGTGGTAGACAATGGAACACTAAAATTAACATGAAAGATGGCAAGACATGGTTTGACAAGTTATTAATAATATGGGCATCACGTCCTAACATAGAGATCTCAAGTATAAGTTGTTCTCTCTCTTATGCTCCACCAAGATGCGAACTAAATCATAACACCTTAGTAATTAAGATAAATCAGAGCATAGCAATAAGTTCAATGACATGAAGTTAAAATAAGAACATGCTAGATCTAGTCATGGAGATAGTGGCCAAGGTCACATCCACTCTCCGGTAGCATGGTATTTTTGTTTATCCCTAGTGAGGCAACAAAGTAAGGTAGAAAACCCAAGTGGATCGCAGAACTATCTGTCACGTTCACTGCACTAGCCACCCCCCGTTACTCCAACTAATGCACACGTTCCCCCTCACATGCTCTCATAAACATGCTTGATCATGACAAGTAAATAAGAACGGGGTACATAATATGCATCTACTTTCATAACTGAAACAAAACCATTGCAATCTCAAACATGTATTAACTCATAATAAAGATCCACCACAAAGGAATTACATAGATGACCGTAATCATGTTCAGCAGCTCATACGGTACTAATTAGTGAAGCTCATAGAGAGGAGAGATACATAAGTTACTTCCACAAACCCATAGTCCAGGGGTGGACTACTCCCTCTTCATCATGGTGTCGGTGGAGATGTTGTTGGAGGGGAAGGAGACACACCGGCAGCGCCCCGCCGGAGTTTTCCCCCTCCAATCTTCAGCTCCAGATCTCTGTTTCGTGGTTTCTCTGTTTCGCGGCGCTCTCTTTCGCGAAAGCCCTGGGGGGTCTATATATAGTCGTTTTTAGGTCAAGACGAAGCTTCGGGAAGAAAGATCGACGGCAGCGGAGGCCCGAGGGCCAGGATGGGGGACCCCACGCGGTCAGGGAATCTGGCCGCGTGGGCCCACCCCTTTCTGCCTTCTGGTCTCCGTTTTTTCGATTCTTTGCGCCTACGTTTCGTTCCTTCCAAAAAAATGACCCCGTAAAGTTTCAGGTCATTTGGACGTCGTTTGGGTCCCTGAAACATCAAAATATAGAAAAAGGGGTTTTCTGACAGCGCAGGGTTAATTCCAGAAAAATAGAGAAGTTGTTAATTATCCCCAAAACTCAATATAAATCATGAATATAACCTTATATGATACAAATAACATGGAATAACATGTAATAAAATGTAAAGTTCATGTATGCATTTTACATGCATCAGTGCTCCATCTGTACCCCTCGGATTGCGGATAGGACTTGTGCCTTCCACAGAACATAGTTGCTCTTGGTGAGCTTCTCGATCACGGAGTGGCTAAAGGGATTGTTGGGGAGAGGGTTGCTGGAGCTCGACGCCATGGACGAGAGGGCTAGCTCTGATACCATGTAAATTATGTAGATTGGATGGGTTAAGCGATGCCTTTACCTCGGCATGCCTGCGTGTTTATATAGGCCGAACCCCGGCTAGGGATTTACATCAAGTTGTTACAAGGATTGATCTACAAGAAAGGAAAAGGATCGTTCGGTTTATATTTCACCGATACGATACAATTACAACAACTCTAACTACTTCAGTCTTTATCGTTTAACACGCGTACCTCGCCGGCGTGGCTTACGTCTCCGTCGTGTTACATATTGCTTGCGTCGTGCCGGTGCTCGAGGCCGCCACCTTTTTTGGCGCCCTGCGCAAGAGCAGAGCGCTCCTCGCCGGAAAGTTCTGGGTGGCGGCAGCCATCTTCGTCCCGCTCGACGTCTGCTTCTTGGCTTTGTAGACGGCCTTACTCCAGCTGACGCGTGAAGACGCGCTGGGCTTCAGACGCGGGTTCCAGGTGGCCGCGGGGGCGTCCATGGCCGCGGCTGTGTGGGCGGTGGTGGTTGTGACGATGGTGGCGCAGCTGGTGGTGTACCTGGTGTGCAAGAACCACCACTACGAGGTCGTCGTCGACATCGGCGCGGAGCTGCAGCCGGTGAAGACAGAGCAGATCCCTCCTGCAGGCCAGTCCCCGGCCGGCACTTCTACCTAGTACTACCTACTACCTAGTGCTAATTATTCCTAGTACAACTTAGCTTTGTTTCCAAGAAAGATTTGAGACAATCAGTAGTAAGCTGCTGCGGCTACCTAAATGCAGCACAGTTTGAATAAGAGCTTATGATTATGAAACTCTAGATGATCTGGGGCATGCGTGCTTTGTTTCGATCTGGTACTTGTTGAGCTTATTAACCAGTACAATTCACTAATACGTTCGTTTGGATGCATGAGGCGTACGACTGCCTGCACCAAAGTTTTTATTTTTAGAGGTTTTTTATGGTACATCAGAGACATATATGAGCCGTTACAGGAAGATCGTCTATGCCGAGTATATGCATGGTTGTTTGACGAGTATTAATAATACTCCGCCACTCTCGTGTAAATCTCATGTTTCATCTTTTCGGTTTTTTTTTTAAGAGAGTCCCCTCTCCGATTTCTATTAATAGAAACCAGCAACCTGGTGATTCATTACAATAAAGTAAACGAAAGCAGTAAAAAGATTACATCCGACTTATCTAACCATCTCTCAGAGCACCAGAGTTAAGCAACGTCTACGCAGAGAGAGAAAAGACCTATTACAACTTTAAACCAGCCCACCCTAACAGAGCAAAAACTCCAGGAGAACTACCATCATAACCACAGGAACTGAAGAGAACTGGACGCCTGGAGAACATCACCAAAGAGCCTTCAACCAGCAATCCGAAGAACGCTTGGACGCCAACCTTTTGAAGCGTGGAAAGCTTCACTTGCCACCCATTCGATTAGTCTTGTTCCCCACAGCAGCACCCCTTGGTTTGCCTGTTTTGTCTGTAGAATTGCCCAAGAATTAATCATATGTGTAATCGAATGGATTATAGCATAAGGATCATTAATTTTCTTCCTTTCAAAACAAATTGCGTTTCTGGCATTCCATATTGCCCAGAACACCGCTGCTATTCCCGTAAGAACCATTTTCTTATGGTTCTTATCAAATTTATTCAACCAAGTCCCAAACACTTCTTGAATTGAAGTCGGAAGTGACTGGAAATTAAAGGCACAACTGAAAACACTCCAGATAAATTTTGCTGTTGAGCACGATAAAAACAAGTGCTCAACTGTCTCAGGTTGCCCACAGAACACACACTGTGGGCTCCCTATCCATCCCCTTTTCAAAAGATTATCTCTGGTTAAAATACTATTTTTTAGTATCAGCCAGAGAAAAATATTTATTTTATGAGGAATTTTCGCCTTCCACATAAATTTTTGCGGAAAACCAATTTCATTTGAACTAAGGTTTCGGTATAGAGATTTTACAGTGAAAATCCCATCTTTAGTCAACATCCATTTTATCCTGTCACCTCCTTGCCTCAACACCACATCATTACATGATTGTTTAACATTTTCCCATAAAACCAGCGTATCACCTAGCAGAGTTCTCCTGAAAGTAAGTAAACCCCACCCATTCTGCAACACCGAAGCAACCGTAACATTTTTTTCTCTGCACAGATTATATATTCTGGGACATCTGTCTTTGAGGGGTTTATCATCCACCCACCAGTCCTCCCAAAATCTAGTATTCTCACCATTTCCAACAATTTTCTTGCAGTTTTTATAGAAAATATCTTTAACACTCAGCACCCCAGACCAAAACTGAGAATCCCCAGGTTTGCGTTTAATCCCAGATATACATTTGTTTTTAACGTATTTATTCCTAATAACCGTTTGCCACAGACCACTCTCCGTTTCCAATTTCCAGAGCCATTTCGCAAGAAGGGCTTGGTTCATCAAGTCAATGTTCAGAATACCCAGCCCACCCTGGTCCTTGGGTTGACAAACCACCCCCCATCGAACCAGGTGATACTTCCTCTTATCTTATTCTTCTTGCCAGACTAGTCTAGCTCTAAAATAATCCACCCTTTTCCTAACACCAACCGGCATTTTATAAAATGACATCATGTATAGCACCATATTTGAAACACATGTTTGGGCCAGGGTTGTCCTTCCAGCTATGTTTAGAAGTCTCCCATGCCAACCAGCACAATGTTTTTCAATTTTCTTTTCAACATGATTCCAGTCTTTATTTCTAATCCTTACCTTATGTACTGGAAAACCCAAGTACTTCATAGGTAAAAAACCATTCGAACAAGTGAAGATTTCTTTGTAAATTTCACTTTTATTCTGTGCCTCCCCAAATAGGGAAAGTTCACTTTTGTGGAAGTTAATTTTAAGCCCAGACATTTGTTCAAAGGCGGACAAAATGAATTTCAAATTCTTAGCGCTTTCAATGTCCACGTCCAGCGACGCCTCGAAGCAGTTGAGCATGTCGTGGTGGGAATCACGCAGATGCCACGGGGTGGCTTATTCTGGGGCCGAACGGATGCTTGTGGTTTCGGGGAGGGATTGCGCGGTGGAACCGCGCACGAAGAACACACGAAGAACACGAAGAACACCGCAAGAACAAGAACGAACTACCAAGAACACAAAGCACACACGATGTACCCTGCTTCGGGGCCCTCGTGAGGAGGTAAAACCCCTACTGCAGCTCTAGCCTACTTGGTATATTCTCCTCTTTGGTACAGATTGTGTACATGTGCTCCTTGAGCTGTTTGCTTGCTGCCTCCAAGAGATCTTGGATAGCTAGAGGTAGAAGAAGAAGGCTCCAGTGAGCAAGAGGAAGAAGAAAGAGCCCAGGGGCTGTGCGCGCTCGCCCGTCGTCGCCCTCCCCCTGGTGCTCCTTATAACGTGGAACCCAGGGAACAATGAGTGGAGGAGAAGACACCACGCACTGTAGCACAGTTGACTCCTTTGTCTTCTAGCACTTGTCTCCGGCATCTCCGGGAGATGCCGTCCTTGCCTTTGTCCTTTAGCTGCTGTCCTCAGAATCTCCACGTCCTCTTCTTATCCTCTCCCGAAGATATTTGTGATGATCCGGTTAAGGATGTTCCCGACGTCTACGGGGAGTGATCCGGTTAGGGAGATCCGGTTAGGGATGTCTCCTGGTGTCTGCGGAGATCTGGTTAAGGAGATCCCGTTAAGGAGATCCGGTTAAGGAGATCTGGCTAAGGAGATCCCGTTAAGGAGATCCCGTTAAGGAGATCCGGTTAAGGAGATCTGGTTAAGGAGATCCCGTTAAGGAGATCCCGTTAAGGAGATCCGGTTAGGGATGTCTCCTGGTGTCTGCGGAGATCTGGTTAAGGAGATCCCGTTAAGGAGATCCCGTTAAGCAGATCCGGTTAAGGAGATCTGGCTAAGGAGATCCCGTTAAGGAGATCCCGTTAAGGATGAAGAGTCAGGCCACCTGCCTTGACTTGGAGCGCATCTGACGTCCTGGGAGCTTCGGTCAAAGCAACAACTCTGGGGTACCCGGGGTCACATCCCCGACAGTAGTCCCCGAGGCTGTGGGGGACTCGCAGAGTCGCGTACAGACTTACAAAAAATAAAGTATCACAGAGTTGATGTCAGCCACCAAAAAATAATAACTTCAAGTTGCCCGCATGAGCATTTGTGAGCCGGTAGAGATGATCCGGTTGAGTGAGGCATGTCATCCCGGTGAAGGAGAGGAGCTGGGCGAGGTCGCTGCAGAGGTAGCAGCCGAGGTACGAAATAAACTCGAACCAGCCGAGGTGTGGACTGGAAGTGCTGGTCAACCGAGGCAATGGTTTGCAGCTGCTCACCCGAGGCGCAATATCCAGCCGAGGCTAGGATTACCGAATCTTAGTCCATTCCGAGGTAACAGACCTCTGGCCTGCTGGGAGCGTCGCCTGCTCGAAGCTATAGGCAACGGCCCGTGGCGGTGGAGTACGAGGCTAGTATCGGGCCGATGCAAAGCTCACCGAAGCTGGAGGAAATCCGGCCCGACCAAATTTGGCCTGCCCGAGTTAAAGGTGATCCTGTCCACTCTGCTGTCAGCATGCGATGGTGATGCTCAGGTGAAGAAGGATGCCACGGCCTACCCGAGGCCCACTTTGATTCGGTCAGCCGAGTCAAGGCCCAGATCGAGGCTGCCTTCCTGGCCTGGCCCAACCGAGGCTCCGGTACCTCGGTCCAGTCCGGATTAGAGGAATCTCTGCCCACCGAGGCTTACACGGGCCGGCCCGGCAGGGGCAGAGAAGGAGTTTGTGCCACTGGAGTTGATTCGGCTAGGGGAGCTTGGCCCAATCCGGCTTAAAGAGCCCATCCGAGGTATGAGGCAATTCGATCTGCCAGAGACAAAATCATTTTGCCATGTCCGAGTTTGAGCCATCTCGGCCTGGCCAAGAGCAACCGAATCAATTTTTATACTCGGTAGCACATGCTGCCTGGGTCTCTCTTGCTTTTCTTCCATTTATTTCCTGTTTCTCTATTGTTGCTTGCTTCTAGTAGTTCCGCCAAACAATATCTTTGGGGTACCCGGGGATCACATCCCCGACAGTTTTCGTAGTCCCCGAGGCTGTGGGGGACTTGCAAAGTCGCGCACAGACTTACAAAAATAAATGCGCACACCAGGAAATCTCCATATGCATAGCCTTTGTAATTCGGTCATCTAGCCATGCCTTCCAGGCCAAATGCGACATCCGGTTGACCGAGCTCACCCGAATCAACAACGAGATGACAGTTTGCACTGGAAATGTGCTGGCTGCATGGGCATGACCACACACAGATGTCTCTGCCGACATTGGGCTATTTTGGCATACTGCCTGCATGGCCACCATTGTCTGTCGGTTGCTAGCCCTCCTGCCTTTACCGAATTGAGATGCCGCCAGCGTCGGTTAGCCCTCCTGGCTTCTACCGAATTAAGATACCGCCAGCGTCGGTTAGCCCTCCTGGCATTTACCGAACTGAGATGCCGCCAGCGTCGGTTAGCCCTCCTGGCTTTTACCGAATTGAGATGCCGCCAGCGTCGGTTAGCCCTCCTGGCATTTACCGAACTGAGATGCCGCCAGCGTCGGTTAGCCCTCCTGGCTTTTACCGAATTGAGATGCCGCCAGCGTCGGTTAGCCCTCCTGGCATTTATCGAACTGAGATGCCGCCAGCGTCGGTTAGCCCTCCTGGCTTTTACCGAATTGAGATGCCGCCAGCGTCTGCTGGACCGACATAAACCTGCAAGTATGTATTTCATTTGTCTGGGTATCTCGGCCCCTCTGTGCATATCACATATCTCGGTTCTTAGCCACTTCGGGCGTATCACACATGTCTCGGTACCTCGGCCTCTTTGGGCATAACTCATATGTCGGTTCTTAGCCCCTTCGGGCGTATCACACATGTCTCGGTACCTCGGCCTCTTTGGGCATATCACATATGTCTCGGTATCTCGGATGTCCGGTAGCCACTTTGGGCGCTTACCGACATCAATGTCTCCAGCCTCTGCTGGTTTGACATAAGCATATCTCGAATGCCGGTTTTAGCCACTTTGGGCGTATACCGACATAGATGTATCCAACCTCAGCTGGAATGACATATAACCTGTAAAAACAAAACTCAAAGCTTGCCTCTGACTAACAAACATAAACAAAGATCTGGTATGCAAATGATGCCATGATACGCTGGCAAACAAAATAAACAGCAATGTGGGATATGGAATGATGTCATGATACTGTGACGAACCGAAATAAACAGCGATCTGTGATGTGGAATGATGCCGTGATATTATGGCAAGCCGAAATAAACGGCGATCTGTTGATGTGGAATGATGCCGTGATACTGTGGCAAGCCGAAATAAACGGCGATCTAGTGAATACCGATAATGCCAGGGTACTTGAGATAATTTGAGATAACCAATATAACCATCATATTATACTTTGGATTACCCGGATACCTCGGATTTCCAACATGATTCGGATTACCAATATGATCCGGATTTCCAATCTGATTCGGATTCTCAATGTGATTCGGATAACAACAGGATCCAGAATTCCAATGTGATTCGGATAACAACAGGATCCAGAATTCCAATGTGATTCGGATAACCAATGTGATTCGGATTACCAATACACCTCAGACTTCTGGAATACTTCGGATTTCCAGGATACCTCAGTAACGAACATTCTCAACAAAACCGATGTCACCTTTCAACGTTAGTCCGACATACAAATTATGAAGAATAATTGACGGAAACAACCAGTATACTAATCGAGGCAAACTAGCTATAGCACGTGACAGAAAACGAATCTAACAACAGATATTATGCACAAAAAACTAGACTCGGTTTCAACCGAGTCCCCGAGTTACTTTTATTATCTAGGAGTAAAACAGTCTGGCTACCCAGTTCCCGGGTCAAGACATCTCGTCCCGGGTAAAGCACTTAGACAAAAAGCGAGGGGGCAGTCCCCGAGTAACTTTTGAGAAAAAACTAAACTGGACTGGCTATCCAGTCCCCGGGTCAAAACATTTTGCCCACGGGGAAAACAGCTAAACATGGCAAGAAGGGGCAGTCCCGAGTAACAAGACCGTGTAAATGTATGCGGAGCAGTTCTACATACAACAAATACTTACGCTCGAATTGCTGATGGAAAGTAGAGGTAGGTGACTCGAGGTCCGCAAGAGACGCCACGCCTGTCGAAGTAAAAGGAAGCGTCGGCCCGCTCCCAGGCGAGAGAAAACGTCGAGCCAACCGAAGCTCCCGCCTGCCTCGGCCCATCCGAGATTGGAGGATGCGCTGCGACCTGATCCATCCGAGGCCACGCTGCTGATTCAACCCAATTGTAAATGCGTTGCCGAACTGGCTCAACCGAGGCCGCGCGGAGCCCCAGCCGAGGCTGCGCTGCCGAGTAAACCCGACCAAAGCTGCGCTGCCGAATTAACCCAGCCGAAGTCGTACTCCTGACTCGGCCCATCCGAGCCATTCCAGCCGAGGCTGCGCTGCTGATTCGGCCCAGCCCAGCCGAGGTTGCTTTCTCCAACTAGTTTATCCGAAGCAGCTTGGCCCAACCGAATCAATCTAGTCCGGTCCGGCCGACAAAAGCCACGCACTAGCTTTTTCCCTCTCCTTTTATTTTCTACCCGACACAAGCATTACTCAGTTGACTTCCTCCAACTCTCTCTCTTTTCCTTTTTCTGGATGCATCGTTGGTGCACTTGGCAAGGTAGGTAGCTGCTCACACATGCAAGCACAAATCTGCTCCACACGTGCATGCCTGTCTCAAGTGTACAGAAACACACGCGAGGCTAGCTCACATATACTCGCCCCATGCATTGGCTGAATAGTAATCCGGATGAGTGAGCGTCCGACACACTACGCAGGACGAGCCTATTGTACTGCTGATTCTTTGTACAAACTATCCGACGAGGAAGCAGCGGAGTAGCCGGCCAGCAATGAAGCTAGCAGGCCGGTCGACGGGCCAGCCGGCGCGTACACGGGCGCAGAGAGGCCGGAGCCGGGCAGCGAGGTGCAGATCTGGACAGCGGAGACGCGGCCGAAATGCGGCCAGCGAGCCGGCGAGGCGCGACGCTGCCGGCGCGCTAGCGAAGCAGGAGCAGATCTGGGATCTGTTGATGACGCCGTTGACGAAGGCCGCGCCAACCTCTGCTCGCTGCTGCAAGCTAGGTCGCGGAGGGCCATGGCGACGTCGAGTCCCCGCGATGACGATGAAGATCCCGTCCGAAATTAGCCCAGCAAGCGCCACAATCGGCCCCACGGTGGGCGCCAACTGTCGTGGTGGGAATCACGCAGATGCCACGGGGTGGCTTATTCTGGGGCCGAACGGATGCTTGTGGTTTCGGGGAGGGATTGCGCGGTGGAACCGCGCACGAAGAACACACGAAGAACACGAAGAACACCGCAAGAACAAGAACGAACTACCAAGAACACAAAGCACACACGATGTACCCTGCTTCGGGGCCCTCGTGAGGAGGTAAAACCCCTACTGCAGCTCTAGCCTACTTGGTATATTCTCCTCTTTGGTACAGATTGTGTACATGTGCTCCTTGAGCTGTTTGCTTGCTGCCTCCAAGAGATCTTGGATAGCTAGAGGTAGAAGAAGAAGGCTCCAGTGAGCAAGAGGAAGAAGAAAGAGCCCAGGGGCTGTGCGCGCTCGCCCGTCGTCGCCCTCCCCCCTGGTGCTCCTTATAACGTGGAACCCAGGGAACAATGAGTGGAGGAGAAGACACCACGCACTGTAGCACAGTTGACTCCTTTGTCTTCTAGCACTTGTCTCCGGCATCTCCGGGAGATGCCGTCCTTGCCTTTGTCCTTTAGCTGCTGTCCTCAGAATCTCCACGTCCTCTTCTTATCCTCTCCCGAAGATATTTGTGATGATCCGGTTAAGGATGTTCCCGACGTCTACGGGGAGTGATCCGGTTAGGGAGATCCGGTTAGGGATGTCTCCTGGTGTCTGCGGAGATCTGGTTAAGGAGATCCCGTTAAGGAGATCCGGTTAAGGAGATCTGGCTAAGGAGATCCCGTTAAGGAGATCCCGTTAAGGAGATCCGGTTAAGGAGATCTGGTTAAGGAGATCCCGTTAAGGAGATCCCGTTAAGGAGATCCGGTTAGGGATGTCTCCTGGTGTCTGCGGAGATCTGGTTAAGGAGATCCCGTTAAGGAGATCCCGTTAAGGAGATCCGGTTAAGGAGATCTGGCTAAGGAGATCCCGTTAAGGAGATCCCGTTAAGGATGAAGAGTCAGGCCACCTGCCTTGACTTGGAGCGCATCTGACGTCCTGGGAGCTTCGGTCAAAGCAACAACTCTGGGGTACCCGGGTCACATCCCCGACAGAGCACCATGCCCTCGCGGTCCTCGGCGCACGGCTCCGGCATCTTGTGCCCGGCAGCGAGCTTGACGATGACGGAGCCGGGCTGTGTGGAGACGATCTTGGCGGTGGATTCCTGGTCGAGGTCCCAAGCGCGGGCGACAAACTCGGTGGAGAAGTCGGTGAAGATGCCGGAGGCGCCCGTGAGCTGGACGTTGGTGAACTTGCCGTTGAGGTGGCCCTTGGAAGTGTCGCGGTCGCCCATGAAGAGCTCCGCAGAAGAGCCCTCGGCGTTGTGCCACCAGGTGACGGCGCCGAAGGGGAGGGCGAGGGCGTCGCCGGTCTTGACTGGGATCACCTTCTCCTTGCCGGCCTCCGGGAGGATGAGGCCGCATGCGCCGGCGCCCTGGAGCACGTAGGCGACCTTGGCGGAATGGGAGTAGCTGGGCAGGGAGAGGCCGCCCGCGGCGAGGTGTAGGCGTGCAGCTTGGCGGCGCCGATGGAGGCCGCGCCGAGCATGGGCAGCTCCGCCGGGGACCAGTCGTAGTAGGCGCCGCCCTCGCCGCCATAGGCCTTAGCGGGCATCTTGCGGGTGAGGTCCATCGACATGACCTCTGCGGTTGAAGTGCGCTGCACCATTGTCGAAGGGAGCTTACGTACGTAGGTAGGCTTGGATGATGATGTGTTGTCTTCAATTGAACTAGTTCTCACAATCTCGGCGGCCCTTGTTTGGCTGCCGACCGTGAAGACCATCAGGTGGTCGCAATTGACGCTGCATTCCGGTGTCATCCTCGACCTCCAGGCCTGTGTGCCGACGCGGAGGCCTTCAAGATCCTGGGCGGCGACCCTTGCCAGCTCCGTCCCAAGTGGTGCCGTCCCCGGCGACGAAGCTGATGCCCATGCCTGGTTCTTCAACCTGTGGATCAATGGCGGTGGACTTGATTGCTTTTTGCAACTTTTTACTAGGGTCTATGGTGCAAATGTTGAGGACCGTATTGTTATTTTCTATCTTATGGAGGTCCTTATTGTAAAATGTAATCCCACTGCTTGGTTATAAATGCAGCATCTAGCCCCTTCGGGGCGTTTCACGTTCAAAAAAAAAAAAGTTCTCCAGGTCGAATTGGATGCAGATACTATCGAATACTAGTAGTTTGATCAGTGCATGGACACGAATTAATTGGCAGAGTCGGTGGACTTCATCAAGATTTAATCAACGGCTAAAAAAATCATGTCGTAATCAACGGTTAAAAATAATAGTAGTCGGCGGTACCGACGGTACCACGGGTACCGTCCCAATCACCGTAAAAGAGCTCTCGGAATAATCCCTCTAAAGTAGAAAAAATGATGAAGTAGAAAATAAAGACGTGCCATGAATCGAGCATTGCCAAGTCGATCCCTTCCCTCCGCTCCACTAGTTGAGTTCTCTGCTTCCTTGGATCAATGTAGTAGGAATATGGGAGCCTCCGGTCTCCGATCCTCAACGCGTACATCACATGCTAGCTGTAGGTGTACATCGATGACATTTCCATTCCGGTGCAAGCTCCGCTCAGAGGCAGGCGCACACGCCGCGGTGAGGCCGGCCGGCCGGCCTTGTCCACACTGATCCCATGTGAACTCTGCTTGCTCTTTGCTATGGCCTGGCCTTGCGCCATTCCATTCCGGTGCAAACTTGCAAGAGAGGCTCTGCCTCGCTACGCTAGCTGGCTCATGATTATATCATGTCCCTCGATCACGCGCGTCTACATCGTCGATATTGAAGGCTGGCCACTTACTAGTTAAGTCACGTATACGAGCTAGCTTTGGTGGTCATGGCCCCATGCATGACACTCAAGATCGATTAGCCTGCATACACGCAGAGAGGCACTATTAAGTCACGTATACGATCAGTGCATGCAGGCTAGTTATTTTATCCCTGAGACAATCAAGATCGATTAGCCTGCATACACGCAGAGAGGCACTATTAAGTAGGAGTATGACATGCATGGTCATATTTGAATAGCCCTTCGTAAATCGTAAATTGATGAAAGGTACAAACTCTATAGAGATCGTCAATTCCGGACACAATACATAGACAATTGACACTTAACAGTGGCTAACCAAATCCAATGGACAAACTAAACTCCAATTGGACACGCAAAATCGAGAACCAAAAGTGGCGTGCTTGAGCATGAATCACACGAAAAACATACGATGCAATTCTTCATAAATCCTAGAACTAGGCGTAACGTAATAAGAAATCCTTGAACTAGCTAGTGATAGTTGGAGAGATAGATAGATTGTATTGATCAAAATAGAGAGGAGTACATGTATATATATTACATAAGCAAACCGACATAGGACTAGGGTCGGTATCCTTGGACAACAAGAATTGGTGTCCTATGCAAACACGTATCGCTAACACCCCCCGCAGTGTCAACGTCGGGTGTGACGATGTTGAGACTGGAACGTATGTCGGTGAAGGAAGCCGTTGGTAGACCCTTGGTAAAAATATCTGCAAACTGAGCACTGGTTGGAACATGGAGAACACGCACTTCGCCAAGGGCAACCTTCTCACGAACAAAATGAATATCAATCTCAATGTGCTTCGTACGGCGATGATGAACTGGGTTGGAGGCCATGTAGACTATAGAAATGTTGTCACAATAGACAATTGTAGCACGCTCGATGGGGCGATGAAGCTCGGCAAGAAGTTGACGAAGCCAAATAGATTCGGCGACAGCATGAGCAACCGACCGATACTCTGCTTCAGCTGACGACCTGGAGACTGTGACATGCCTTTTAGAGGACCATGAAACAAGTTTAGCACCCAAATAAACACAATAGCCGGATGTGGATCGTCGAGTATCTGGACAACCTGCCCAATACGCATCAGAATAAGCTGTCAAACTTGTGGGAGAGGAAGAATTAATGTGTAAGCCGTGATCAAGAGTGCCTTTGAGGTATAAAAGAATTCTTTTAACATGATTAAAATGAGGCATACGAGGATCATGCATATATAAGCAGGCATGTTGGACAAAGTAGGAGATGTCAGGACGTGTACGAGTGGCGTACTGAAGAGCACTGGTGAGGCTACGGTAGAGACTAGGATCGGAAACGGGATCACCATCAGAAGAGAGTTTGGAGCCAACATCAACAGGTGTGCGAGGGGGTTGACAGTCAGACATGCCAGCACGAGTTAATAAATCAAGAATATATTGACGTTGAGAGAGAAAAAGACTATTTGCGGAGTGAGAAACCGTAATACCAAGAAAATGATGAAGAGTGCCGAGATCTGTCATGGAAAATTCATTATTAAGTAAGGAGATAATGTGACGAAGAAAAGTATCAGAAGAGGCGGTGAGGACGATGTCATCGACATATAATACTCCCTCTGATCCAGAAAAACAGTCGCACATACAGCTATGTACTTGTACTAAGCAAGTTCAATTCCCACGCCCCTTTTAGTGGATTGGAGGGAGTAACAGATAGGCAGTATGCTCAGATGAACGAAAAATAAATAAAGAAGAATCTGATTTAGAAGGTAGAAAACCTATAGTTTGAATAAAAGTAGCAAAGCGATGAAACCATGCCCTAGGAGCCTGTTTAAGACCATACAATGATTTGTGAAGCAGACAAACAAGATCGGGAGAGGAGGAATGCTCGAAACCTGAGGGCTTCTGACAGTAGACAGTTTCATTGACGGTGCCATGAAGGAAGGCATTTTTTACGTCTAGTTGATGAATAGGCCAAGAGGAGGAAACAACAAGACTAAGAACGACACGAATAGTACTTGGTTTGACGACAGGTGAGAATGTCTCATCGAAATCAACACCAGGTTGTTGTGAGAAACCTCGGCAGACCCAACGAGCCTTGTAGCGAGCAAGAGTGCCGTCAGAATGAAATTTGTGTCGAAAAACCCATTTACCAGAGACAATATTGGCATTAGGAGGCTTAGGAACGAGAGTCCAGGTGTTTTTTGGGTGAGAGCATCAAACTCATCACGCATGGCAGCATGCCACAGCGGATCAAGAAGAGCACGCTTGTAGGAAGTAGGGATAGGAGAGATAGTTGGTGTTGCAGTTAAGTTAAGTTTGCGCACAGGTAAATGAAAACCGTGCTTAGCTCGAATACGCATGACATGGTCATTTTGTGGAACGGAGACAGATACAACATGAGGAGGAATATGCATGTCTGAAAGTGAGGTGGGAGTAGCAGTTGTTTCGGTGTGATCGGATGCGGCTTCGGCAGAAGAAATAGGCGTTGGGGCTGTCGCGGCAGAGAAATCTGCCCCGTTAGAAAAATCTGGCGTGGCAGGAGTGGATGGTTGTGGGTCGATTTGAGGCATTGGCTCGGTAGATGGCGGGGCTGGGGAAGGAGCTGGCGCTGTGGGGAATGTAGGGGATGAAGGTGGTTGTGTGAATAGGAAAGGACGGGGTATGGTAGTGGCAGATGGTGGTTTAGAATTAGATGACTCGAGAGAGGTGTCGGTAGCGTGGGGAAAGATATTTTCGTCGAAAGTGACATGTCGTGAAAGAAGAACTCGACCAGACGAGGGATCGTAACAACGAGAGCCCTTGTGATCGTCGGAAGGTCCAAGATAAACACACGGAAGAGAGCGAGGGGCTAGCTTGTGTTTGGTGGTGGCGGTGATGTTTGGAAAACAGAGGCAGCCAAAAACTCGAAGAGAGGAATAGTCAGGGTGAGCGAGAAAGAGGGATTGAAAAGGGGTGTATAGCAGACATGTTTTGGTAGGTCTAATGTTGAGAAGAAAGGTGGCAGTGCGTAGGGCTTCGGCCCAAAAACGAGGAGGAAGAGAGGCTTGAAGAAGGTGGGTGCGTAAGATGTCATTGATGGATCGAAGGGATCTTTCAGCTTTGCCGTTTTGAGGAGAGGTGTAAGGACACGAGAAACGTAGGAGAGTACCCATAGAGAGAAAGAACTTACGATTTTGAAAATTATCAAATTCACGACCGTTGTCACATTGGATAAAACGTATTGGAAGACCGAAGTGCACATGAACATATTGATAAAAGTTTATAAAAATTGTGTGAGCATCGGATTTAGCACGAAGAGGAAACGTCCATATGTAGTGAGAATAATCATCCATAATAACTAAATAGTATTTGAAACCAGAGACACTTGGTATAGGGGATGTCCAGAGATCACAATGCAACAACTCAAACGGAAAAGAACTAGCAGTAGTAGAGGCACTAAAGGGTAATCGAACATGTTTGCCGCTTTGATAGGCATTACAAAGAGAGGAATCATAAGAGGAACGAGATCTAGGAATACTAAATTCTTGCAATAAAGATGATAGCGTAGTGTTGTTGGGATGTCCCAGTCGACGATGCCAGAGATCAACCGAGGCGTGCAGGGCATGTGGAGCAGAAGAAGGCGCATTGTGAAAAGGATAGAGGTCACTAGAGCTATTGTAGCGAGCTAGAACCGTCCCGGTGTTCAGGTCCTTCACTGATAAGCCAAAAGGGTCAAATTCCAAAGAGACAGAATTATCAGTAGTGAACTGTCGGACATAAATTAGATTTTTAATTAAGGAAGGAGAAACAAGAATATTGCGAAGAAGAAAATTTTGACTAGGGTGTGAAATATAAGAGTGACCGGTGCATGTGATGGGTATAGAAGAACCATTGCCAACAATAATGGAGGAATATTGAGAAGGAGAGCAAGATGACAGCAAATTCATATTTGAAGACATGTGCGAGGATGCACCAGAATCAAAAATCCAATCCGTACCTTGGTTACTGAGTGTGAAGTTGTTCATAGCGGCGATGAAGGCGGCCTGATCCCAGCTCGGTGGTGTAGATGTAGTCGATGGCGCTGGAGGAGCTGGTGGTGCTGGCTGGTACGGCAGGGCAGGGAGAGCACCATACATGTTGTAGCCATACATCGGTGCAGTTGCAGTGTAAACATGTGCAGGCGGCCGAGCACCAAGTAGACCGGGAGATCCTGTTGATGGTCGAAGACCGGGGCTCCAAGCACCGGTGTAAGCTGGAGGTGCACCGTAGGGAGACGGCGGGGTCCAAGGCATGGGCCAGGCTTGAACGAGGCCGGTCCATGGATCATGAGCGGGGCGCCAAGTTGAGGAAGCGTCGAGGACGGGTAGAGGCGGCGATGGTGCGTAGTTGCTTGTGGAAGACGAAGAACCACGCGATGCAGTAGGCGGCCTGTAGATCGGGTTCTTGCCACGATAATTAGGGCTAGGCTTCCATCCTGGAGGAGGCTGCGCAGAAGGCGGCGCTGGTGCGGACGACGTTGGTACCGGAGGAGCCGGGGCCGTGGCAGGTGCAGGGGGCCTGGCGCTGGTGTGGAAGACCTGCGGCGGCCGAGCTGCTTTGCGAGCCTGAGTTAAGGCCTCAAGCTGTAACATGGAGCGAACCTCAGCGAAGGAGGGGCGCGGCCGCATCAGCGGTATGAAGGCGATCTGCTTGTCGAACTGTTCTCCGAGTCCAACGAGAAGAGCGTTGATGAGGGCCCGATCATCCACGCGATACCAAGCTCGCGGAGCTCATCGCTGATGGCCTTGATGCGCTGACAAAAGACGGTGACCGTCGAGTCCCCTTGGTTGATGGTGCGGAGCTCGGTGTGGATAGGATTGATTCGGGCGTCGCTGTTGTCCTGGAAGAGTTGGCGCAGAGAGGCCCATAGTTCGGAGGCGGTGGCGCCGTCGTTGGAGACGAGATTGAAGAGCTCGGTGGAGATGCGGGTGTAGATCCATTGGATGATCGCAAGATCGTCCTTGACCCAGCGTGGATCATTATGCTGCGGAACCGAGGTGGACTCGATGTGGTGGCGTAGACCGCAGCGACCAAGGTGGATGTGGAAGAGGTGGCGCCAATGATATTAGTTGTGTGAGGCTAGATCGAGACAAACTGGGATGAAGGGAGAGACAATGGAGATAGTATCGGCGAGAGAGATTGAGGCTGCTTGCATTGTGTTTTGGGAAGTGGTAGCTAGAGAGGTGGAGGTTGAAGAAGAAGGAGGACCGGCGGCGCGGAACTCGTCGAGGGTGAAGAGGCGCCGGGCCGGCGGCGGTGGTGGTTTTGGCGGCGGAGCCATCCCAGGTGCGGAATACCTAGGCGTCTGATACCATGATAGTTGGAGAGATCGATAGATTGTATTGATCAAAATAGAGAGGAGTACATGTATATATATTACATAAGCAAACCGACATAGGACTAGGGTCGGTATCCTTGGACAACAAAGAATTGGTGTCCTATGCAAACACGTATCGCTAACAGCTAGCCGCAATGGGGAATTTCTGCATCGCACACATATGTTCCTCTTTGTATGCAATTAAGTAAAGCTCGACTGAACTAGGCTCCTGGACCGACTGTACCATGAGTAAAGTTGGCCAGGAGCAGAAACTTGTTTGACGACGCAGGCGCTGGCTACAGGCGCAGCTCGATCGGAGACGGCGGAGAGTCGGCTGCGGCGACGGTTTGTCGGATGGGGAATGCGAGGAGGACGGGGCGGCTGGTGGCGATGGATTTAGTACAGAGGTAGCGACACAGATACGAGCTATTGCAAAGAAAGAAAAAAAAAAAGGCAGAATGGGCCATATACTGAGCTAAAGTTGTGCGGCAGTCAAAGAATCTCAAAATTCTGGTTGGCCCATGGCGAATTGAATTGTAGCCGCGCTCGACTACTGCAGCGTTTATTGGGCTCGATCCATATTTGCGCGCTTCCTACTATTTCTACTAGTACTATTTCTACTAGTTGAATGTCCGTGCGTTGCCACGGGCAATCAAGTTTCTTTTCCACCACAAATGTAAACAAAAGAGTGAACTCGAAATATCAATTTATTACACTGAAAGTCGATCAAGACAAAGCTCCATAGGAAAGAAGTTCTGACTTTACAATAGGCTCACTTCTGAACATATGGTTTTCCGAGCTATCAGGAGAAAAATCTGGAACAAACACAATAGAAGATATTTGGGTGGAATGCAACTCCATAACCAGGAGGAAATGGATATGAGGCAACAGGTGATAAATCCTAAAAGTTATGCTACATATCTAATATGATAGCATTCCATTGAGAGGGTTAAAAACAAGCATGGGAGTTGCCGGTGATGGTGCTCATTGCTCAATAACAGTTTTAGCCTGACTCCTCTCTGAACACAACGATTATGCACATCATACAAACCTTACATATACTTTACATGTCAGCAAGTTCAGAAATTGGAGTACTACCAAAGTACCAAAAGTGACATCAATAGAAAAGTTTAAGTATTGTAACATGAACAGCTGACTGTCGGAAGGACATAGCTAGCATAAAACCAGCTCAAGGAACGTGGAGTAGTCGTTGTACCTGGATCATGGAAGGTCTGCAGTTTACAAATTTGGAAAGTGGAGCTACACTACAGTTTACAGATCATGAGCCATAGATGTAACGAAATAGCATCCGAAAGAAGGAACAAACAACAAGAAAGCAGTGCTAATTACCACAAAATATAAAAGCGACAGTTGCTAAGATAACTTGTCCATGGTCATGCAAAGCTGTTGTACTTATTCAACAAGCTCATGTTCTTGATAAACTATCAAGGAAGCATTCTACTTAAGTCTACCCACGCTACTAAGATAAATAACATTTCTCTAAACAAAATTATGTGATGCCATGATTAAGTGCTGCTAAAAAAAAGTGGCACCACTGCTATTGTTCACTGTATACAGCTTATACACTTAAACCTAAATTTGTATAGCAAGCATGAAGCAAGAAACACAGTTAAGATAATACATTTGCTCTGATCTACAATCGGTTCCTGACGGTAGAAACTGATAGTTTCTGATGGAAGGGCCCATGTTACGGACTAACATATCAGCACTTATCAAATTCCAAGCTGGAAACTAAATTTACATTTACAAAACTCATTATGCGGTCATGATCTCAAACATATTCCTTCCTGTCATGTTCGTGAAGAATAAATTTCTTCAGATCCTGTGAACCAGGTTTACGAGATCTTCTATATTTACGCAACCTAAATAGACAGCGCTGCAAGGTCGAGCGCTGGATACAAATCGTGTAAGTTACAAAAAATAAGACCACATCGTGCATCTCTCCTATATCATCAGGCCCAATACTAAAGGCCTCCTGTTCTTACTAATTTATGTAATTACTATACCATGTACACTGTACGCAGAAGTGCCCATATCAAAGATGGGTTTAGAAGAGTCACCCCAATGTTTGAGCACTAAAATAGCCACATGCTGATGCTATGAAATCACAACTTTCACCATGCCAGTGGCAGTATAGAGAGCTCCAGTTGAGCCGTTGATCCGCTCCACCAGCAGACGTTTGCAATTTTCCTTAAGGCATTTGATCGAGCAGTTGAAGCACATGAAAATGGACATTGTCCTTGACGTTGTTGGAGACCCCAATCTGTGAGTACAGCATGTACGGGTTGATCTTCCCGTACAGGGCAACATGAGCAGCATAGCTCCTTCGCTGCTCGCTGGTCATGGACCTGAACCGCGCACAGGCCTGGCCGGCCACACACGTGCACGGGAGAACGAGCAGTTACTGGAGGCGGGGCGCCGGCTGCTAGGACGCGCGTCAGCGAAGCCCGGCCGAAGACGCTGCATCTGCAGCGAAGGGAGAAGTTGGTTCGACGATGGTGGAGCGGGTAGCCGGATGAGGTGGCGCTGGTAGGGGGCCGTGGGAGTAGGGGCGTTGGCGGGCATTCTTCTCCTCACTCAACCTCTGCAATAGCCGCCCAGCCCTCCACCTAGCCATGCTGACTCCCCTGTCCTCCATCGATCTGCCACGGTGGAGCTCGGGGCTTCCCGCCTGCATCCGCTGCATCCCCGTCGGTCGCCGCCGCCGCTCAAAGGAGAAAGGAGGAGGAGTTCGGTTGGTGGTGGGTTGGTTTGATTGAGGGGCGAAAACGAGAAGAAGCTCGGAGGTCGAGAAGGTGGTCGCTAGTGCAAGGATGGTGGCGGGAGCGGCCGGCGGCGGCTCGCATGGGAACGAACAGAGAATAAGAGACACAGGCGTCGGGCAGAGGAGGCCGGTGCTCGGGAGAAGGAGGTCGTCCGGTGGGCTGGAGTAGGATCGCGGGAGAAGGCCGCAGGTAACGGCAGTGGCGTACCGGGGAGGCAGCGGCGGCGCATCGCTGGGGCCGGGATGGCCATGATTGGGGGATTTTTTTCCACGGGAGTACCAAATCGGTATGTCTCATTTAGCGGTGGTAGGTCGTGTAATATTTTCTAACACTTAGGGGTAAAATCGGGAATTTAAAAAACGTACCAACCATCACCTCTAGCTATATTATATAGTATAGCAAAATGCCTGTGCGTTGCTACGGGTGGACAAAATATTTGTCACATGTTTCTAACAAAAAACTAAATTTTGATTATTGATTGATCGAAACAAACTTTCTTACATTCAAATTAAAACATGTTCCTAGCTGTTGATATAAGTTTATTTTCTCACGGAACATGTTATGTAGTTTTTTCTTTCAACACATATAAATTTTAACATATTTTAAAATACTCATTGTTTGTAGGATATACAAATGAAGACACTTATATAATGAACAATTCAGCAATACAACAATCCATCCAAAGGCAAGAGCGTGTAGTTTAATTGGTCATGTTATATAGAGATTATCCATAGTGACTTCATCCACAAGTTGGGAAAAGGAAGAAAATTGAAAAAGCGATAAATTCGATAAAAAATCCCAAGTTTGTTTTTCCTGGAATATTATTAGTGTGAATATTTTAATAGTGTGAGAGCTGCCTACCACCAGTGAGAGGGTCCTAGCTAGGCCGTTGAATGCACCATGTGTAGAGACACAACCCTTACAAGGCAGATTGTCAAACTCTTGATTCATCGCTAAACCTTTAAAGCAAACGACCGTGATAACGAGGTACAAACCAGAAACCTCACCTATTCTACTACTACACGCACACAACACACACTGCCACACCAAACACCACAGCACACCATCCACGTACGCACCACAGCACACCACGCAGGCACGCACGCGTCCACGCACATAACACAACACACACCACGCACGCTCTGCTCTCCTCTCTCCTCTCTCCTTCTTATCTCGATCTCATCCACCGCCGCCGCCGCACACATGCTCTGCACTCTCCTTTTCATTTCTCCCGCAGGCCGAGCTCCTCGAGCTTTGCCGCCGCCGCCTCGAGCTCCGGCTCCTCGAGCTCTGCCGCCGCCGCCTCGAGCTATCCCTCGTCCATGGCTCCCCTCCTCCCCATGGCTCCTCTCTCCCCTAGCAGACGCCTCTAGCGCTGCTTCCTCCTCCCGAGCGGTCTCCACCAGGGTGCCGTCGACGTCCGTGGCCGTAGCCGTGGCCTCCACCAGGGCGCGTACGTCCGCCTGGTCGCCGTTCGCGTCCTCCACCAAGCACGGTCGAGGAGGTCGGACGCGTGCGCTGGCCAAACTGACCCCCACCGTGATCCTCTGTAGCTGCCGCGGCCAACATGTCCACGCCGGCAGGGTGCGGGGAGCTTAGTGAGCGATGGTGGAGATTGGGCCGGGGAATCTAGGGGTCTCAGGCTCTTAGCCATGTGCGCCGGCCGGCGGACGTGGGGCAGCGGGGTATAGCGAGGGAGGCGCGTATGGTCTTGGTGGCGGCCTGTGCGGGGATTTTTTTTATAGATGGCCTGTGCGAGGTAGGAGATAGGAGACGGCGTGGGCTCTCCGTTGGAGACAGGAAATAAAAGAACGAACAATTACGACCTACGGGTGGCAACGTGGGTAATATTTTCTGGCAAAGTAGGGGTAAAATTGGAATTATAAAAAACGTACCAACCATCACCTGAAGCCATATTATATAGTAGCCATATTATATAGTAGAGACTACTACTAGTAGTTGAATGCCCGTACTTCTAAAAAAAAAGTAGTTGAATGCCCATCAGTTGCTACGGAACACACAAAACTTAAACATATAATTAAAGAAACACTATATTCTTATTAGGAGCGTGTGACTGCTCACCCTACAACCTGGAACTGAAAAGTTCTTACACATGATTTTTCTCCTCGAAACATTTCAAAGATTATACACATGTATAATCACAATTATCAAAGATTTATACAAATTTGTGGTCTGACCAACCTCCAATAACAAATACAAGCAGAATCTCCGTGCGAGAACAATTCGGAACCATAGAAGAATTCATCTATGCAAGTATAGTTTTTCTAATTTATTCATGCATCCGTTGCATCACTCATAAATCAAAAGCTACATATGAAGCACACCTGAAAATCAAGGATGCAATATACACAAGTCCTGGGCGGCGTCTGCAAGGATCTTGTCTCCGATGCTGGAGGTGATGGTCTGCTCCGACATGCACTATTTTTAAACTCTGAATCGTCTGAACCGACACTTTCAAATCCCCTGATCTTGGCTGAATACTTCGTATATGGCAGTTCATACATTCAGTAAACAGTAGAAACATATAGTACTCCTATTAACTTTTGTTATGGTGAAAGAAGATTTACTCTGTTTACAACTTGATGGACATGATGTTTTGACTGATAGGTGTGTAGCTGCATGCACATGCGTTGCCACGTCCCGTAAAAGTTTTTCACACATGTCACACATGTAATGTAAACATAAAATGCTCGTAAACATTCAGATGTATATAAAAATAGCCACAAGGTATCGAAGTTAATCAGAAGACATAAATTAGAATTAAGTTGAGTGAACCAAGAGACAAAAGCATGACACATATGGAAACGATGTTTTGGCTCATAGGTCTAGCTGCACCCATTATGAAAAAAAATCATTTTAAGTACATTAAAAGTGTCAAAAAATTCTAAACAAAAACTTTGGGTGTATATACAAAAACTTTGGACATTTTGTGTCCACACAAAAGGTTTCGAACAAAAAAAAGACATTTTTTGTGGCCTGTATAAAAAACAAAAAGACGTCTCATGAAAATCATTTTGGAACACCGAAATTTGTCTTTTTTACATAGTCCACATAAAATGTTTGTTTTTTGGCGAAACATATATCCGAAATTTTTGTTTGAAATTTGTTGATATTTTAAATGCGGTTTTTAAATAGGGGGTGTATATACACCTATCATCCAAAAAATATTTCCCGACAAATACCACCAATCTTCTCGTATAACTTAATGTACATAGAGGGTTAATGTACATAGAGGGGAATGGTCGTCGGATAGCCAGGGTAGAAGAACCTCGATCATCGCTTCAGTCGATTGTCATGTCAAAACAAATGGAATTTTTTCTTAGCATGTCAAATGGTTGTGGTGCCAAAATAAAAAATAAATTAGAAACATGTTCCAAACATCTATAGGCCAATTCTACGATTGAGTCACAATGACTTTCCGTTTAGAATTTAGATCAATGAATGTAGACAGCCTACATTTCAAACGAGCCACCAGTTCTTTTCCAAACAACATGCCACGTAATTGATTTGATCACATTGCGTCAGATCTCACCGATAATAATTACCCTGAGCCCATCATACTGAGCTATGTTGGACGAGAACTGAAGCTACACAGTACCTCGTCATAACACTCAGTTTGTTGTGGTGATGTTATCCATTGGCGGTACGAGGCGATGAGCATTGCATCACGATGACAACAATGCCTTTGACGTAGTTTCCACATTAGCGCTACAAGAGCGATGAGCACTACAAATCCATACTACAAATCCATTATGCAACGGATATAAAATATCCCAACATATTGTATTTGCATTGTGGATATCCAGAATTATGAAAATATCATGCAGAACTTATTAACTGTAGCTCATGACACTAATTTCTATAAGCATTCATGATAATCTCACTTGAATCAATATGGAATCATCTCAACTAAAATGTACCTAGGGTGCAGTATCATCTAAATGAAATTCGATAGATATGGAAGAAATGAAAATAACAGGTGAAAGGAAAAGCACCTATGAGCATCGCCGAACGGGAAAAAATTTAAAAAATAGAACTTTGGATCTTCCAGGGCCAGTGTTGCACTATACTATAGCTGCAAATTCTGTACCGTGAAAAATCAGGCACAATTCCCGCGACATCAACTCAGTAAGTCGACGTATCAAGTTCAGACATGTTTATATGACACTGTGTTTGGTATTGGTAGCATTCCTATGAGTTAGATGCTTTGCTCCGTATGATGGCGTGGGTAGACAACCAAAAATTATTTCTGAGAATAGAGTGATAAATATTATTTTTCATGAAAAAAATTAGATCAGAGCCAACATGAGCTGTCCAAAGATGATCCAGTACAAGCTGTACAATGTCATGGTATTACTCGATATCAAAACAAAATCCAGAGTATTCTGGAGCTTGCAAGTCTACAAGCTACACGCGTGAATTCGCGGTTGTACTATACTGAAAAAAGTTACACTGAAACTATTTGAGGATCACAAACATGTAACTTTCTGAATTGATGCCAAATACTACCATTTAGCAGCAATTAGACACATGCATCTGATCCATTTTCCTGGAAACCACCGAAGAACAGAGGAAGGGCTTTCCTCCTCACAACTAATTGCTTGTCTCTGGTACGATTCCACCCATCTTTTTAATGATCCCTATGTATGCCCATCTGTTCATCCGAGGCCAAGTTAAGATTTGACTATTTTCATCCTGGGATTTCACTATTTTGTACCTCCACGCTGATTGACTCCCTGTATGTGGAGCATCTTGGCTGAACTTTTCCGTGTATGTTTTCGTGCTGTTATCTGAAACAGAGAGAGCGAGGCAGTAGCAAAGAACAGAAAAACCAACCTCCTTCAGCCCAGAGGATAGGGCGCGCTGCCATCCGGCATGGCGATGCAGTCGTGGTGGATGGGCTCCGGGCTCGGCTTGGCTGCTCGGTGCCGTATCGCCGACTGTCGTGGCGCCGGGAGCTGAGCAGGGATCAGACTACCCGCTTGGTCGTAAAAAACAGGAAAATGCTTCTAATCGATCTAGACACATGCATCAGATCCTGTGCCGGCAAGGATATGGGGGTTCTCCTTCAACGCTGGCTCCATCTTACTCGCCGTCGCCATGTTCCCATAATACATCAGATCCTGTGCCGGCAAGGAAAAAAGAGCAAAGTTTGTTGAGAAAAAATAGCGAAGGTCGGTTTGGTGGCATTCTTTGTGTAATTAGAGAGAAGTGTGACACCACGAAAGGTGTGACACCACCAACCCACCTTTAATAGTAAAGACTATGTCCAAAAATCTCAATATCAGGGTGGCAACTGACTGTCGCAATGTGATCACGAACCTGGAGCAAGGGACGATAGGGAGATATGCTCACATTCTGAACGAGATCAGGGAGTCGAAGAAGGATTTCGAGGAGCTTACGTTCTGCCACGAGTGTAGGAGTTCTAATAAGGAAGCACATTTGCTTGCTAGAAGTGCTGTTTTTGATAACCAGGGCCGCCATGTGTGGCTAGTGGAGCTGCCCCCTGGCTTTTGTACCAGTTTATTAGTGTCTGAATAAAGTGTTATAAACCCCTAAAAAAATACTATTTCTGCGTCGTTATGGAGATTTTGAGTTAGTGAACTGATCGTACGGAACAATTTTAAAATCCGTACGTTTTAAACATGTGATGAAATTTTTTCAAATTTCAACATTTTTCAAATTTGAACACATTTCATTTTTGCACATTTTTCAAAAAAACTAAAACTTTCAAAACCTGGACATTTTTAAACTTTGAAATTTTTGCAATTTTGAAAATTTAAGGTGAACATTTTTTAACATGAACATTCTTTGAAATTTGAACAAATTTTCAAAACTGAACATTTTTCAAAATCATAAATAAAGTGGCAAAAAAGAAAAACGAAAACAATCAGAAAAGAAAACAAAGCAGGAAAAAGAAATATCCGCCAAATGGGTCGGCCCATCGGCGGGATCCTTCAGGCGACGCCACCGTCTCCCATCATTGCGGGGCGATGTATAGGATTTACCGTGGTTTGTCGGATAGCTCACCGAGGGTGGCTTCCGCGAAATAGATTGGATCGACCGTGTATCTGATATATACACCATCTGTACCATAATATAAATATAAGATGTTTTAGTTATTCAATACGAACAATATAGGTTTGCCATGGTTTGTTGGATAGCTCACCGAGCGTGGCTTCCACTAAATAGATTGGATCCACACGTGTATCAAATATATACAACCTCTGTACCATAATATAAGATGTTTTAGTTATTCAATACGAACAATGTTTGAATGTATATAGACGTATTTAATGTGTAGATTCACTCATTTTGCTCCGTATGTGGTCCGTAGTGAAATATCTAAAACATTTCATATTATGGTACGGAGGGAGTACCATGTAAAACGTAACCATAGAGAGGTATGCTAGTGGTCGGGAATTGCTCAACACTTTGATAGAGTCATCTCATATATATGGTCATGGGGATTACATACACAAGGCACTAACAAATTTAGTTAAGATATTAAGAGCTACTCCAAATTAGAAGCTACCAAATACCAAGTATGTCTAACACATTGCCCAAATCCATTTGCCCTTCTTTGGCAGGCCGGTTTTGAGGTGGATTTCTGCGTCTTTTTCCAGCCAAACCAATACCCTCAGAAACATTCTACGCACTATTTGGTAGCCCGGTTTTGGTTGGGCTGAAAACCAGCAAACCCCAAAAACCACGTCGGGTAGAAGTGGATCCGAGACACCTGGCTCACGTCGCGTTTTCCACTCGTCGTCGCTACGCTGCGCGGCTCGTGCTGCAGCCGATTTCTTGTCCGCCCCTCTCCCCAATTTCTTTCCTACGGTGCCGCTTGCGACCGCTCGGTGGTGTAAGCCCGCACCCCAGCGCCACGACGACAAGAATTGCGTTCATGCCCAACATTTGCCGGGCCAGGGCAAAAGCCGTCGCGCGCGAGCTCCAGCACCAGGCCGTGAGCTGCTTTGTCGGCATCTCCGCAGGGTCGCCCGACGGCAGGGAGACCATGGACGTGACCAGCTGTGCAACACCTATACACTTCGCATATGAAGGTTGGGTCGGGCACGTCCACGACGGTGGCCACCAAGACCCACCTCGACGCCGTCGTCCAGGAGGAACTCATCGACATCAAGGCCGAATTCTTTTCTCCGCTGTGAGAATTGAATTTTTTGTTGTAGATGCTTTTGTTTTTTGAACAAGTTGTTTATAGAATTATTCCTGCCTTCCGAACAGACAAATAAATGGAGAGTGTTGATGAGGAAGTGGATTGTGGTGTGACAAAATGTTTTGGATGACAAGAGTGTTTTTACCCAATCCCCTTCACAAAATACACCCAAATACTCTCTGATACACTCTTGCCAAACGAGGCCTTAGGATAATCAAATATCCGCAAAAATGAAACTGAGGAGAATCGAAGCAAAGCAAATTAGACCTGGTAATAGAATCATTGGTCATTTATTGTTTCATCGTTGGCAAATTGCACCTTGAGATAAGGTACATCGACCATCTCATACATGTGCCTTTCTTCGTGGCACGTCCCTACAAGCACGACAACGCTAAAAGTACAATTGCACCAAATCCATTAGGAGGATCGACGCAAATCAAAGCAAATTATACATAGGCAAACCGAGATCATTCCAAACAGGAGTAATCAGCAAGAGCTTGATTGCACTGCACTTGATTAATATGGAGTAGTATTAATTGTGTGTCCATCGACGATGATGATCACTTCACTTGCCGGAGGAAGAGGCGAAGGCATTCATCTGGTCCCTGAACTCCGGCAGGTGCGCCTCCTCGACGCACATGGTCATCACCCTGGCGCCCACCTTCGGTGCGGGAGGCGCTCCGATGACGGCGACGGCCATGAACGGGTGGTACGAGAACGGCACCACGTGCGCCGGCGTGCCCCAGCCGTAGTCCGCCTCCAGGAAACCCAGCCGCGTCCAGTCGGAGACGAAGAGCGAGTCGTACGTGAACCTCAGCTCGTAGGGGTCCTGAGCGAACCCGCCCACCGCCCACTTCGCCACGTCGCCGGCGAGCCTAGCCTTCGCGTCCCGCACCGCGCGGACCACGTCCACCACCTCCCCCGCGGCCACGACCCCGCTCCCGCACGTCACCGTCACCGGGTAGAAGCAGTTGCCGTAGAACCCGGCTCCAGCGCCGGCGAGCATGAGGTGGCGCGTGTTGGCGAAGAAGCAGAGGTGGACGGGGCTGTCGTCCGCGAAGTTGCCTCCGGCGAGGAGGAGCGCGCGGGTGCGTGACTGCCACGTTTTGGCGACGCAGACGTCGAAGGCGGAGCAGCGCTGCCCCGTGGACGCGAAGAAGTCGGCCTTGACCTTGGCGACGTGGTCGGGGCTGAAGTCGACGATGAGGCCGCGGAGGTCGAGCAGCTCCAGCTTCGGCGGCGGCGCCGGCATCCGGGGAGGGTCCGGGACGAGGTCGCGGGCCCAGACGGGGGACACCCGGGGCTTGGAGAGGCCGCGCGCGTAGTCCGCCACCGCGTTGATGAACTGCCCGGCGCCCAGGCCGTCGGCGATGGTGTGCACCGAGATCAGGCCCACCACGAAACCGCCGCAGCTGAACTCCGTCACCTGCATGCATGCATGGACGTCAAGGATTAGCTGAGACTTGAATTATTCTTTTTTTTTCTCAAAATAAATTTGTATAATTATGTGCAACCAAATAACAAAAAACCGTTTTCGTCAAGAATTAAAACACACATTTAACACATTAAGTTGTAAGATTATGTCCAAGAAATCAAGTTCATATATTGTGTTACCAGATGGACAACAGAAACAACAAATCCAGTACAAGGAAAATTTGAAAGGTAGGTGTCAGCACAGTGACCCGACACATACTCCTACGTACTCCAACGAAAGCCGTAAGCCGGAAAGCGGTCGAGCATCTGACGGATTGATTCCTCTCACCTACAATATGCTGATTTAATAACTAATCTCGGTTGGTCTTTTCACAGACGGCCCAACAACCTCGTGCACTTACTAATTACACTCTCTATGCTCATGGCACATAAGTCTAGCTCCTGCATATGCGGTGCATATCCCAATTGGACAGAAAATTACCTACTAAAATTACCTACTCTCTTTTAAGTCATAAAAGTCCTTGATACGGGTCTTTTCAAACATTGACCACAAATATATGTTAAGACACACACATATTAGACATTTTAGAATAGTTTATTGCATTTGCATAGTAAAAAACACTATGTCACTCTTACTTTAAGCTCATTACGAGTAAAATCAAAATTTTACATTTACAACAAAATGTTAAACGCATTTTATATCTCGAGACGAAATTGAAGGAGCAATGTTGTCTAGTCGTTCATGAATTGTTTGAGCAGATCAACATTTTAGTGCAGTAATTCTCAGTTGGTCACTAACAGTGATGGGAGGAGGTCAACGTTCACCAAAAAAGTCGTGGCGTGTTGGCGTACAGATATAGACATCTGTAACGCAATAGGTGGTGGCTTTGCGTGCTCACGAAAGCTTGTATAGCTACTCCCTCTGTTTTTTAATATAATATGTTTAAGGTGTTACACATGTTGTCTATATACATACTAAAATAAGTGAACATGCAAATTAAAATATGTCTACATACATTTGTGTGCATGTGAACCTAAAACATATTATATTAAAAAACGGAGGAATAGTTTAGAAAAGCGCTCCTGCGAAGTCCAGCAGGCCGACAGTACGATCATGACCGGCTGTCTGCCATAATTATGACCAGAAAACAAGATATGTCTATTAGAGTAGTGTTTTCTTTTAGGTCCGGCTGCCATAATTATGACCAGAAAACAAGATATTGTATTATCCGAGAGCCGGGACAAAAGCAGAGCAATACTCGTTTTGGCATGATGTTGTAGTATTAATTAACTAATGATTAACTGGAGTAGTGGGACTAAAGTGTGTATGCGTGGAAAGGAAATTAAGGCTGCACCCGCGATACCCCTCGGTCCCTCGGTCCATAATTCGGTCCATAATTGTACCGCATCTGAGTTTCTAGTGGGACTAAAGCCGGCCCCTCGGTCCATAATTGTACCGCATCTGAGTTTGGTCAAAGTGATGCTTAAAAAAGTTTGACCAATCATATAGACTATATTAACATTTACAATACCAAATACATGTAATTTGAAAACATAGTTTGTGATTATAATAACAATATTTATTTTATACAATAGATATTAATATTTTTTACATAGTCAAACTCTAAATAGTTTGCCTTTGATGGAACTCATAATGCGGAGTAATGATAAACAGAGCCAACAAGCATTTTTCTCTCGTTCTATATATATGCTTTGTCAAACTTTACAAAGTTTAATTTTAACTAAACTAATAATATATAGGGTTACTAGAAACAGACTAGCTTTGTTTTCTTTCGTTGCAGTAAAGCAGACCTGTACAACTCAACAATTAGTGTAAGTACTTAGTGTTGTGCTTTTAGTCTCGTGCAAGCTACTTATCTTTTTATGGTCTTGTTAGGGTGGACTTGTACAACTCAACAATTAATTAAGGATGTGACATAGTTCGATCAACATGTCTATCTTTAATTTGTAGTACCTTTTGCCGGCTTAATGAAGCATACGCAATATCATTTAGCGTGTAGAGTTAGTTAAGCAGATATGTGTCATGAACATGACCAATGCGTCAAAGGTGGCAAGCTTGTCAAGGTTGGTAACACACCACGTAATCACGGTCAATGAGAGCTACTTGGTCGGCTGATATGATCGACTCCTTTGAACTACTATCTGACTCATCCAAGAATGTGACCTAAACAATATACTGTGGTCGCTTGCACGGCCAACTGATTAATGGTTGGTTTAATCTAGCTAAATTTCTACCGACGCAACAAGCCCATTTTCTTACTTACGACTTATGAAACAGCCGGTGAAGTGTGCACTAGCTAGGCGACTAGGCAAGGAAGGTCTAATTTTTTTTGGTGGACTAACATGATCGTGAGTGTGCCAATCTGGCAATCCCAATCGAATCATACCTTTTTTTCAGTACACCGGCAATACACATGTGAATTAACGTATGGTTAGTTGGCTACTATTTCCATATCAACTCACGCATGTTATGATACAACATAAAACAAAATTTCATTGTAAATATTGTAAATTTGTAATAACAATTTTATGTTTTGGATAATTGAATTTCAGTTCTTACGGCAGTAGTCAAATTTGCCTATAAATGCGTGAGTAACCAAAATTCTGAAACTAGTAGTAGAATTTTTCATGGGAGGTAGTACTTTTCAGTTGGTAGAATCGCTCTACATGGATTACATACAAAAACGCCTTTTTGTTCGCCACAAAGGCATCAAACGAATACTACTTAATTATATGCTCTCTCCGGTAGTGGCTGCATGATTAGCCCAACACGCACGTAAAATAAGCGCAGCAAATGGAACATATATACGTGCTCAACAAAATAGGTGCAGTTGTACGTGCAGATGGATCTTGTGCACAAAAGATGGTGGATAGACATCAAAGTTTTAGTTACCGGTCGGAAAATCCGGTTACCGCCCATTAACCGGATATCCCGAGCACTCCCGGAAAATGGTCATCCCGGGTGAAAAATCCCGAAATTTTTAACAAAACCCCCCGCAAACGGTCAAAACGGGAACCAATTTTTTTTGAATTTTTGAATTTTGGTTTTCAAATTCGTCCGGTAACTGGTCAGGATTTGCCGGTTTACCGCGGTAAACGGTAATCCCGACCCCCCCTCGGGAGTTTTTTCTACCGGAAACCAAAACCGTGATAGACATAGGGAATAAACCGTGAAGATGATTTTATCTTAGCTAGTCTGGGTACATCCTGCATACCCCGTGCATCTTTATTTTGGCATTTAACTAGTTTAAAAAGAGATGCGTTACAGATATGTGAAAAAGCAAAAGGTGGCGGTAGGTGCTCGAGTCTCCACTCTGGTGAAGCAGTGAAGTGGTGATCTCCACTATATATCCATCCAGCTACACGATGAGAGAGCTCCATTCCCTGCCTCGCCCACACATGCACATCTAACTAAATAAAAGGTCACCGTCACCTGTCGTACGTGTTGTTTTTTCAGCTAGCTATAGCCTGTATCTGCACGTCATGTAGCCAGGCACTCGTCATCTAGCAAAGAGATACAAGATGCCTATCGAGTGGTCCATCTATCAAATTTCCTAACTCGATTGAGAAATGAAGGAGCGGCAGGTCTTTTCTCGTACAGTACTTGGGTAGAGAGAGAGAGAGAGAGAGTGATGAGCTAACTCTTTCGTTCTCTGGTGGTGGCAGGCGGGGAAGATCGCACAAATTAACAATCAGACATACGCACTAAAACAATGCTACTGTGGATCCACAAATATGCATAAATAGATATAGTATATTAGACTGTTAGTGAAAGGAAAAGTTGTTTAAAGGCAACCTTCACCTTTCAGCTAGTGTGTCTCTCTCGACTTAGCGGGTGTAAGTGTCTCGAGTGCTATTTTTGCACCAATCTAGCCTATGATCTGCTACTATTTTCCCTAGCCTGGACTAATTAGCATGCTCATATACTGCATAAACCATTCATTAATATACCCTGGACATATATACGCACGTAGCGTTCGTACGTACCTGCATCATGAGCGGCATGTCGAGCGGCGGCACGTCCGGCGCCGGCTCCGGCAGCAGCTCCTCCTTGGGGATCGCCATGGGGTGGTCCAGGTGCTTCACCTCCGCCAGGGTGCACGCCGCCGTCGCCTCCACGAACCACGCGCCCTCCCCCGTGCATGCCACCCTCACCTCCCCACCCTCCTCCTCCACGAACCGCCCGGCGAACGGGTAGTAGTCCACCAGCGCCTTCCCCAGCGCCTCCCGCACCACCCTCGCCGGCTCGCCCTTCCAGCCATCGTCGTCGGCTTGGACATCAGAGTCCTTGGCAGGGGCGCCGTCGAAGACGTGCAGAGACAGCACCAGGTGGCGCAGCCCCGGCACCCGGTCGAGCGCCGACAGCGGGAGCGTGCCCCCCACCGGCGTGGCCGACGCTGGCGCCACCATCGACCTGCTCGTCCTCGTCACCGCGAACCCCATAGCTGCTACTGCTGCGGTTCTTGCGTTCTGTTATTAGCTTTGCGTTCTGCTGCTTCCGCAGGATGATGATGGTCGAGCGATATGTGTCGTAGTACTTTGTGTATGTGTTATATAGACACATATATGCATATATAGTACCGTGCGTGTAGTAGGTGAAAAAGGATGATGGTGGGGGCCCGAATGCACTTGCACGACTCCGGTGATATCAGGCTGCAGTAGAAAATAATACCCTACTGTACTCTCTACCACGTCAAATATCGATCGGTTCTGGCACGTAAAGGTGGAAAATGACCTGACTTGATCCTGTTGCTACGCTCCACCATGCGTCCATGCGTGTGGTGGATGCCAGGCCTGTAGCTAGCGCCGTGGAATCGCATAGCTAGAGAGAGAGAGATGATCATCACCCGTACTGTGCATCATGTCGTAACTCCACTAACTACTACTGTACGTACGAGCGTGCGCCGATCAGGATATTATGTAGATTTCGGCTCCGGTGCTCCGCCCCTGGCAAAAGTTCGGACACGAACAACACAATAATCAGGGGCACGATGGTCATTTTAGAAAATCTGACAGGTACGTACAACCCTGTAGAAAGCCCATACGGCCCGCGCAATTGTATACGTCGTACAAATATGCTGGAGAATGGCGGGGGAGACGCTGTCGGCTGGGATCGGCGCAGACGATATCAGTTGAGACAAGATCAGTGGAGACGAGCACGACACCGCACAAGGCCGCACAACGACGAGACGCGAATGACGGAGCTCTCTTCGGGAGGTGAATCGATCACGGAGGTCGTGCGACTTACCTAACGAAAAAGACGACCACGCGCGTTGTGGGGTCGTGCACATCACAGTTTTTTTCCGGGTCCTGTACCTGTATGGTATGAATACGCTGGGTAATACGGGGTTTGGATCTGGGCTTCGTGGGCCCAACGGAAAAAAAACAACCGGGACAAACTTACTCCTTTAAGTTTCGGCAGGGGCGGAGCACTGAAGCAATCCTCGACACGATTAAGTTATCCATATATAACCCGCAAAAAAAAGTTCTCCATATTAGTAAATGTATCCTTTCTTGATCCTATACTTATGTTTATTTTCTGCAAAGATGTATTGGAAAACGTGTAATTAAATACAGGGGTTAGCTATTTCTGGTTGCAAACAATAATAGTGTGTGCAAGTTTAGTCCTAGTGTACGTGCAACTACCTGCACCCTGCAGGTTCCAAACAAGGTAGATCCTCAGCTGAAACATGAGTCTACTAAGCTACTGCATCAGGATTTTTTATTGTAGACGACGACTAGAGGAGCATATGTTCACATCTTGTATTCAGACTTTGAAAAGAAATCAACTACTACATCGTTGTTTTTAAAGCTTTTTTATTGGAAGTAGTTGTTAAGTCCACTTCGATAGCTATATAGCTACCTCGTTTGATAAGATAAAAAATTGCTCAATTTAGCAAGCTGCAAGTTGCTCCATTCATCTCATGGGTCCATTTCAGGTTACGCATTGCGCACATGGCTTGAAGAAATTAATTGCAAGTCTTATAGTCCACTCACAAGTCACCGTGGGTTTCTTAGTGAGGGCATATAGTAGGTTTTCTCCTGCGGCAATCGCAGCTAGTTAAGAGAAGAAAAATTCGGCAAAAACAACGTGTGGGCATGACGTTGTAAGTTTGATAGATTCACTACCGAAACGGCCACGATTGCCAAGTGGCTAGGTGTTTGCGGAGTTCACCACCCGGTGTAGGCCAAGCGTAGCGAAAAAACACCTGGTAAAAAGAGGCACTCGGCAAAATATGCCGAGTGTTTTGTAGCAGGAATACTTGGCGTTAGATGTCGCTCGGCAAAAAATGTGTTGTTTTTGCCGAATGTAGCAGGAATACTTGACCGCTGTCCCAACTATGTTGTAACTACGAGATCTGAGGAAGAGGGAGAAATGAGTCGTGTGTCAACCATAGACCCACCATTTTACAAATTAGTTCTCATAGCAACGCCCTCTCGGGGCATGACTCGGGGGGTTGCGCCAATGGTGGACCCACCCCCAACCATAGGATCACATTTTTAAACCAATGCTTTGGGACAGAAACTGAATGAACCCCCCTAGTGATCTACACTGTAGTGTGGCTCGGAATAATGCCCTAGGACCCAGCATACGATGAAGTCTCTGGAGATCGTGTCGGAACTCGGAACAACGGGTGCGGTTGGCGAAACCCAAATATCACCAACTACGGACGTGTGGCATGTGAACTCGACCGTAATCCCGGTGACGTCCGATTCACCTAGCTTCAGCTAGCCCACATCGGCGACAGTATGTACCTCGTAATCAAGGAGAACCAAACGGCGAGCCTCACTGTAGAGCAGGATGATCCAACCAAAACATGACCGTTGAAGCACGCAGATTATGTCGCGTCCCAACGTTTCGATAAAGGGGATCGTGCCATCGTGGCCATGGAGGGCACATGCATGATCACTGGACACTCTAGGAATCTTTGGTGTGGAAACTCTCTCTCTCCCGTGTCACTACTTCTTTACCTGGTCCAGCAGTTTTTTAGGACTTCTACATCCATTTCCAAATACAAGTCGCCTAAAGTGGATTTCCAGCATGTTTGTGGTGGAGGCTACCGTTAATGGGAGAGGAAGAATTCCATGTTCTCTCCATGTTAGTTGATTCAATCCACTGAAAGTCAAAAAATGACAACTAGAAACCCCACTGTTGTGTCTTACAAGCAGGTGCTAGTGGACTAAGATGAGATCGATAAATACATCCATAGCTTATCAGTGGAGAAAGTGTGAACGTGTGGTGAATTCTCTCTTTGATAATACCTGAAGATGTCACACCGTTTTGACAACGTTTGTTAATGTGGACTTTACCTTGGATGTTCACTAATTTACAAGGGTTTAGGAAACCTTCCTTCTGTTTCACCTTAATGTCAAATCCAAAATGAAGACACAAAGCGGTTTTCGGAGTGCAAGTGGCTAAATGCTGCTCCTCTTGACACGTCTTGCCATAGGTTGTTGAATATTATTCGTACTAAGCTTGGCAAGTTGCATCTGGTTTAGGTGCATGCCTTTGAATGTGGACTTTCAGCGTGCACTCATCGGAAATCACCTTATGAAATGGCATGCGATTGTACTGAATGTGGTTGACACAACGTATGCTAAGTCTGACTTTCATCGTGCACTCATCAGAAATCACCTTCTGAAATGGCATGCGATTGTACTGAAAGTGGTTGACACAACGTACGCTAAGTCCTTAGCAAGACACATTTTAAAGCTGGACTTGCACATCTTTTGTTTGGTTTACTCTATGTACTCAACATAAACTGATTTCAGGATTCTGTCCCGCTACAAAAGTTGTGAAAGCGTAGGATTGACATTTTTTCTTTGGTACTCATGTAGTGGTCTCATTTTCACTAAAGATATTTCATCCAAACCTAATTGGCAAGGCGACACTCAGGGTAGTCTTAAAATGCTCACTCTTTTCTAACCGTTGGATCACGTTTAGATGGCTAAGATGAGGGCAAAGTCACGGCTAGACTTTTGAGCTCAAAGTTACCGAAGCTGCATCCGGTAGTTTTTCCTATGAGCAAGAGACATCCAATATTTATTTTCTTGATTGTCGCTGCTTGACTTTCGGTGCAATGCACATTAAAAATTAATACAACATAGAGCATGGTTAAATGGAGGGCCGTACATCTGGTTTAGTATGCATGTAGACAACATGTTGGATAGCTAAAACGTCTTATATTCATGCACGGAGGGAGTACATAGTAAATGTATACTTTCCTGATCCTATTCTTATGTTTATTGTCTGCAAAGATGTAGTGGAGAACTTGTAATGAAATACAGGGGTTAGCTATTAATTTCTGGTTGCAAGCAATTAATAATAGTGTGCGTGCAAGTTTAGTCCTAGACCCTAGTACGCGTGCAACTACCTGCACCCTGCTGGTTCCACACCAGCTACCTCGTTTGATAAGATAAAAAATTGCTCGATTTAGCAAGCTACATTGGGTGTTCGCGTTAAGGCAACTTGCAAGTTGTTCCATTCATCTGATGGGTCCATTTCAAGTTACGCATTGCGCACATGGCTTGAAGAAATTAATTGCAAGTCTTATAGTCCACTCACAAGTCACCGTGGCTTTCCTAGTGAGGGCGTAGTAGGTTGTCTCCTGCAGCAATCGCAGCTAGTTAATAAAATAAAAATTCGGCGAACACAACGTGTGGGCACGACTTTGTAAGTTTGATAGATTCACTACCGAAATGGCCATGTTTGCCAAGTGGCTAGGTGTTTGCCGAGTGCAACAACCGGTGTAGGCGAAGCGTAGAGAAAAAAATACTTGGTAAAAAAGGCACTTGCAAAAATAGAATGACGATTGTTTTTTGGCATGAACACTCGGCGATAGATGGCGCTCGGCAAAAAATGGAGAATGCTTAGTCGCCACTGATTATACCCTGCCACACAGTCGAAGTAGCTGGTCGTAGCAATGCTGGAGTAATTTTCCTTGTCAAGAACAAAACCCTGGTATGTCCGTCCTGCCACATGAACGATCTCCCAAATGTGTTGTAACCGCGAGATCTGAGGATGAGGGGGAAATGAGTGGTGTGTCAACCCTAGACCTACCATTCTACAAATTAGTTCTCATAGCAACGCCCTCTCGGGGCATGACTCGGGGGTTGCGCCAATGGTGGACCCACCCCCAACCATAGGATCACATTTTGAAATCAAAGCTTTCTCGTCCGGACAATTTGGTTGGGCCAAAAACTGACCGAATCCCCCTGGTGATCTACACTGTAGAGTGGTTCGGATAATGCCCTAGGACCCAGCGTACGATGAAGTCTCTGAGACCGTGTCAGAACTCGGAACAACCGATGCGGTTGGCGAAACCCAAATATCACCAACTAGGGACGTGTGGTATGTGAACTCGACCGTAGCCCCGGTGACGTCCGATTCACCTAGCTTCAGCTAGCCCACATCGGCGACAGTATGTATCTCGTAATCAAGGAGAACCAAACGGCGAGCCTCACTGTCGAGCAGGATGATCCAACCAAAACATGGCCGTTGAAGCGTGCAGAGTATGTCGCGTCCCAACGTTTCGATAAAGGGGATCGTGCCCTCGTGGTCATGGAGGGCACATGCATGATCACTGACTGTGACATGGTAGGAATCATTGGCGTGGAAACTCTCTCTCCCGTGTCACTACTTCTTTACCTGGTCCAACAGTTTTTGAGGACTTCTACATCCATTCCAAATACAAGTCGCCTAAAGTGGATTTCCAGCATGTTTGTGGTGGAGGCTACAGTTAGTGGGAGAGGAAGAATTCCATGTTCTCTCCATGTTAGTTGATTCAATCCACTGAAAGTCAAAAAATGACAACTAGAAACCCTACTGTTGTGTCTTACGAGCAGGTGCTAGTGGACTAAGATGAGATCGATAAATACATCCATAGCTCATCAGTGGAGAAAGTGTGGACAATCCTTGAAACGTGTGGTGAATTCTCTCTTTGATAATACCTGAAGACGTCACACCGTTTTGACAACGTTAGTTAATGTGGACTTTACCTTGGATGTTCACTAATTTACAAGGGTTTAGGAAACCTTCCTTCTGTTTCACCTTAATGTCAACTCCAAAATGAAGACACAAAGCAGTTTTCGGAGTGCAAGTGGCTAAATGCTGCTCCTCTTGACACGTCTTGCCATATAGGTTGTTGAATATTATTCGTACTAAGTTTGTGAAGTTGCATCTGGTTTAGGTGCACACCTTTGAATGTGGACTTTCATCGTGCACTCATCGGAAATCACCTTATGAAATGGCATGCGATTGTACTGAAAGTGGTTGTCACAACGTACGCTAACTCCTTAGCAAGACACATTTTGAAGCTGGACTTGCACATCTTTGGTTTATTTTTTCAGTTTACTCTATGTAAACTGATTTGAGGACTCTGTTCCGCTCCAAAAGTTGTGAAAGCATAGGATTGATATTTTTTCTTTGGTAGTCATGTAGTGGTCTCATTCCCACTGAAGATATTTCATCCAAAACTAATTGGCAAGGCGACACTCATTGTAGTTTTTCTTGATTATCGTTGCATGACTTTCAGTGCAATGCGCATTAAAAATTAATCCAACATAGAGCATGGTTAAATGGAGGCGATCTTTGCTCGCTAATATATTGTAGTGGCAGTTGCATACTGCTGTTACATTTTTTGCTGTCTATCCGGCTATGTCTTTAATAAAAATCCGGATATGTCGAAATGCTGTAGTTTTTTACACTACAGTCCATTCTTTTTTTGTGCGGGTATTGTACTCTTTTACTAACTGCTACATTCAAGGTATTTGCTAGAACCGTGCCAACAAAGAAAGTAATACAAAAAGATGCTAGGAGAATGAAATGGCTTGCTTTTGGAAAATTTTGTCTAGTATAGGCGACACTGCGTAATATGTTGTGCTTGCAACTGCTTGCACGCTCCGGACTATCATACTTTTCTGTTAGGTTACTTTAGCTTGTGGTGTTGAATAAATTATACTATGAACAATATTGTATGAACAAGATATTCGTTGTCTTGTGCCTGTCACTCACGATCAGTTATCTGACCGGTTACTCATGATACTTAATAAATTTGTTAGAGGAGAGTTATTTCGGAGGGGGACGTGAGGTTTGGTAAGGGATGGGATTCCTCTCCAACCTAGCTATATGGCTACAGACCACTTACTTGGATACATCTAGTAATGAAATAATTGGTACTATCCGTCCAAATATGATATGATCAAGTCCCTTTAATCTGGCCCAGAGACGAAAATTCGAAGGTCTTTCTCGTGGTTACCGTGTGTTCTTCATAGCACTGTCGATCCAAGGACCGATAGACCTACGTGTGAAGTCGACTGGTTTGGTTGGTTTGTTTCTGTCGATAGTGAGCCATCGACCTGTGTCCGTCCGAAGGTGCGCGGACAAGCGACTCGCGTACACACTCGGCCCAGCAGTTAGCTGGGACTGAGGGAGCAGAGCACCAATGCACCATGGATGGCACATGCATGATCACTGACTGTGACATTGCAGGAATCATTGGCGTGGAAACTCTCTCTCCCGTGTCACTACTTCTTTACATGGTCCAACAGTTTTTGAGGACTTCTACATCCATTCCAAATACAAGTCGCCTAAAGTAGATTTCCAGCATGTTTGTGGTGGAGGCTACAGTTAGTGGGAGAGGAAGAATTTCATGTTCTCTCCATGTTAGTTGATTCAATCCACTGAAAGTCAAAAAATGACAACTAGAAACCCCCACTGTTGTGTCTTACGAGCAGGTGCTAGTGGACTAAGATGAGATCGATAAATACATCCATAGCTTATCAGTGGAGAAAGTGTGGACAATCCTTGAAACGTGTGGTGAATTCTCTCTTTGATAATACCTGAAGACGTCACACCGTTTTGACAACGTTTGTTAATGTGGACTTTACCTTGGATGTTCACTAATTTACAAGGGTTTAGGAAACCTTCCTTCTGTTTCACCTTAATGTCAACTCCAAAATGAAGACACAAAGCAGTTTTCGGAGTGCAAGTGGCTAAATGCTGCTCCTCTTGACACGTCTTGCCATATAGGTTGTTGAATATTATTCGTACTAAGTTTGTGAAGTTGTATCTGGTTTAGGTGCATGCCTTTGAATGTGGACTTTCATCGTGCACTCATCGGAAATCACCTTATGAAATGGCAGGCGATTGTACTGAAAGTGGTTGTCACAACGTACGCTAAAGTCCTTAGCAAGACACATTTTGAAGCTGGACTTGCACATCTTTGGTTTATTTTTTCAGTTTACTCTATGTAAACTAATTTGAGGACTCTGTTCCGCTCCAAAAGTTGTGAAAGTATAGGATTGATATTTTCTCTTTGGTACTCATGTAGTGGTCTCATTCCCACTGAAGATATTTCATCCAAAACTAATTGGCAAGGCGACACTCATTGTAGTTTTTCTTGATTGTCGTTGCATGACTTTCAGTGCAATGCGCATTAAAAATTAATCCAACATAGAGCATGGTTAAATGGAGGCGATCTTTGCTCGCTAATTGTAGTGGCAGTTGCATACTGCTGTTTCATTTTTTGCTGTCTATCCTGCTATGTCTTTTAAAAAAAATCCGGATATGTCGAAATGCTGTAGTTTTTTACACTGCAGTCCATTCTTTTTTTTGTGTGGGTATTGTACTGTTTTACTAGCTGCTACATTCAAGGTATTTGCTAGAACAGTGGCAACAAAGAAAGCAATACAAAAAAGATGCTAGGAGAATGAAATGGCTTGCTTTTGGAAAATTTTGTCTAGTATAGGCGACACTGCGTAATATGTTGTGCTTGCAACTGCTTGCACGCTCCGGACTATCATACTTTTCTGTTAGGTTACTTTAGCTTGTGGTGTTGAATAAATTATACTATGAACAATATTGTATGAACAAGATATTCGTTGTCTTGTGCCTGCCACTCACGATCTGTTATCTGTGACCGGTTACTCATGATACTTAATAAATTTGTTAGAGGAGAGTGATTTCGGAGGGCGACGTGAGGTTTGGTAAGGGATGGGATCCCTCTCCAACCTAGCTATATGGCTACAGACCACTTACTTGGATACATCTAGTAATGAAATAATTGGTACTATCCGTCCAAATATGATATGATCAAGTCCCTTTAATCTGGCCCAGAGACGAAAATTTGAAGGTCATTCTCGTGGTTGCGTGTTCTTCATAGCTCTGTCGATCAAAGGACCAATAGACCTACGTGTGAAGTCGACTGGTTTGGTTGGTTTGTTCCTGTCGATCTATCATTATCCCGTTTATAGTGAGCCATCGACCTGTGTCCGTCCGAAGGTGCGCGGACAAGCGACTGCTGGGACTGCGGGAGCAGAGCACCAATGCACCGTACGAACGCCGGAGTAGCGTGCTAGTCAAGTGAAAATCGATGAGAGTACACTACTAGCTAGATTGATAGATATGGGACAGTGTTGCTTCCCCCGAAAGAACTTGCACCGTTTGACAAGGTAGAAAGAAAATGGACTTAGTGTGTTCTAACCAGAAATTCCAGCTGGGTGGAAGATGGATGTTGATGCGTGTTTTGATCATTTGAGCGCATCTTAAATCTCACTGTTAGAGTATATCATGTTACGAGTAGGACTCTATTAGGCTTGTAGTACAAGGAAGGTTCTAGACTAAGTCGGTTGTGCTTTGTAATATAAATACCCATGTAGTCCGGCCGTATCAATCAATCAATATTCGAGTATTAATCTATCATGGTATCAGAGCGGTTCGCTCCGCAGCCTAGCGTTTAGCCACCACAGCTTCCGCCGCGCCGCCCCCGGGGAGATTCATCTCCACCGGGGGCTGCGCAAGTAGATTAGATCTTTAGTCGTCGAAATTTTCTCGCCGGCCACTTGACCGGCGTTTCTTCTTCTTTCACCGATCATAGATCGGATTGCGTCGCCCACCGCCGCATGCCGTCCTCGTGCGCCACTACTTCAACAACGTCGTCGACTCGTCTCCGGCAACTCCTCATCATCAACCATGCGAAGGACACCCTGCGCGGCGCCCCAAGGACGCGTCGTCGCCGGCTACAACCTCTGCACGTTGTCATCACACCGGATCGTCTTCGACAACTTCGACCGGGACAGGCTCGTCCCCAAGTACGCGCCTCGCCGTCAACATAGGGCTGCGCCAACAACGCTTGTGGTCATCATCGCCGACAAAATTTCTGCATCAACAATGTCTCCGGCATTTTCTACCTCTATATTGCCGACAACAATCTACGCCAACAACGTCCCGGCATCTACTACTTCTACTACAACAAACGTCTTCAACAACCACCACGCCGTCTTCGTCCATCGCAACCGAGCCGCCAAAGTTGCAGTCTATTTTATTTTACACAATTTACTTTTTTTTCCCAACCTTTTCGTCTACTCCGGCAACAAACGGCGGAAAATCTGCGCTACGCACCGACCGAATTCGGAGATCTTCTCTGCTTCTTCATCCGACTCTGGCTCGCAAGGTTCATGGTGGTCCCTGTCTTCGCATGTCCGGTACTGGCAACACCGGCGCGTGCCTTCGTCCCCGACGCGCTCCCGAGTCTGGCAAACTCGGCAAGGCGTGTCGCCTACCTCGTCTACATCAACTCCAGCAAAAGTCTATCTCGTCTACCCCAACAACGGCAACATCGACCACAACTATAGCGCCCACAACTCGGCTACATCGACATCGGCATAAGGGCTATCACCTCGGCTCCCTCTCCAGTTCGCGACTTCGGATTGTGCTCCAGTCAGACCGTCCGTGACGCTCCAGCTATCCGCGTCACTACCGATCCGACTGCGGGGGGGTGTTAGAGTATATCATGTTACGAGTAGGACTCTATTAGGCTTGTAGTACAAGGAAGGTTCTAGCCTAAGTCGGTTGTGCTTTGTAATATAAATACCCATGTAGTCCGGCCGTATCAATCAATCAATATTCGAGTATTAATCTATCACTCACTTCTAGGAAGAAACTTAGTATAAGGTTTCTAATTTTACACGAAAACCTATCTATATTTAGAGAGACCTAGAAATTCGTTTTAGAGGCTAGGGATTCCTAGAGTTTCTCCTGCGGCTGTGGTGATTGCTCAGAATTTTATTACTACCATTGGTCCGGTTTATTTGTCACGGAGAGTGTATATACTACTCTAGTACAAAGTACTACTCTAGGTCGCGATAGTGTTTACAGATCAGAGGAGTAGATGGAGTTGTTATGCTGCCAGCATAGAGGCGTGTGCTAATTTGCGGTGGAGACGTGTCGCACTCGAGGCTCCAATTATTTTGTAGTGCACTACAAATTAGTTTTTTTTTGTTTTTGAAACGAGTCAAATATATTTGCCTTTTATATTAATATAGTAGGAGTAAAGAGGGTGAGCGTAAGCCCAAAAAGAAAAGGTAAAGCCTGCTACATTAAGCCGTGATTTGCGCTAGATGTTTGGCTCCCTCTGTGATCCAGTTTGGCCTTGCATTCTTAATTCTTTGAACAAGCACCAGAGAGATTTGTTGTTGAAGACACTAGCGTTTCTTTCTTTCAAGATTTCCCAGGCAATGAGAGTGATGGCAGTCTTTAATCCCTTAGGATGGGTAGTGGGAGCTTTTGACGCCGCCGTCCAGTATTGCAGCACAAAGGGACGGCCAGAGCCGATGCACTTGATGATGTTGGGGCATGAGAGCCAGGGCGCCATGGCGGACAAGACACGCTTGCTATATCTGCACTCAGCACTCAAAAGAATGTGTTTGACCGTCTCAGGGAGGTATTTGTAGAGCTGGCAAGTAGGCTGATGGGGCCATCCCCTTATAGTGAGGCGGTCAGAAGTCTAAAGTATGTTTTGCCCCGCAAGCTACGCGAAAAAGTGGCATTTTGGGGGCGCCCAGAATTTCCGGACAATCTTTTCAAAGGAGCATGCATGGATCCAAGAATATGAGCTTTTTAGGCAGAACTAAGTAGTACGAGCCATCAGCCGTCAGAGTCCAAGTGATTGTGTCCTCAGTGCCAGGGGTAAGGTTGGTATCATTGATTTTACTCCGCAGATGGACGAACTGCGAGATGTGTTCCACACTGAAGGAGCTCATGGGGAGATCAGAGATCTATCAGGTTTGCCAGGGTGTAGCTAACTTTTCTGTTTTTTTTTCTTTTCTTTTGGAAGCAGCGAATAGGAGAGGCGCCAAGGCCTTTGGGGAGCAACCATCAACCCATAGAGGAGTTCCAGAAGGATGCCCGACGTCCATCCCCGAGAGAATATCTAGTGCTACCATGTGTTTGCATGCTACAAATGCTACCACCATAAAAAACAATTTTATACGTGTCAAAAAATTATACGAAAAATCGTGAGTGCTCATGAAGTATGTCACTACAACATCCCAAAGTTTCATCTCCAAATTCGAAATCCACATGGAGAAACAAAAAAGAGAAAATCAGCATGAATAGTGTCATTTCCTGGTTTTGTCTTTTTGTGACACTAGGTAGCACTATTCATGCTGATTTTCTCTTTTTTGTTTCTCCATGTGGATTTCGAATTTGGAGATGAAACTTTGGGATGTTGTAGTGACATACTTCATGAGCACTCACGATTTTTCGTATAATTTTTTCACACGTATAAAATACGTTTTTTGTACGGTAGCAACGGTAGCACACAAAGGGGTGGTAGCACTAGATATTCTCTCGTCCATCCCCAATCGTGACTCTGGTGGAAGCATTGAAGACTTGTCTACAAATTAGTTTTGGAGGCCAAGATATGTCGACTCTGCTAGAGTTGCTCTTAACCTGCTGGGAAGGTCTTATCATTAATGCAGTAGATTAATAAACCATCGGTCCTGGAATAATAGTGTTCTTTGTCTTTGTATCTGTGTAGTTAGGTGTCTGTGAAATCGTATCAACTCGACTAATTTTAAGGGCTCTTATTTTCTTGCAATTTTTTTTATGATCTCGTTGTCTTCATAAATTATCTTTGTATTTCAAATAAGCCCTTCTTCTTACATGCCTCTAATGATGTGCCAATGCAAATAATGCTAAAATTATAATTCCCTGAGAAATTCAAACAGTATAGTACGTTCTAAAAATGTAGGTGCCCGGGTGAAAAAAAAATGCCTGAAAGAACTGGGCTTCATGAAGAGACCGGGCCATTACAAGTCGTGGGCTCTACTGCACCGTAAGTCAAATCAGGCTCAGGCGGGGCGAAAACATATTGTGGGCCTCCAAGGTACGTGCGCAGTTCACGATTGGCTCGTTAAATAAAATGTGAGTTTTTAACACACGCTTACAATTTTATTTTATTTTAATTTTACAGGTCGATCGTCCGCACCGTTTTCTGGATGCTAAGAGTCGTACGTTCAGCAGTCAACACTGACGCATGTGCAACATGACTGAAACATTCGCGTGATTATTCAACTTGTTAATCCCGATCGACCATAACCTGTGGAGATGCGGTTGACGGACGATACCGGATGGAATCACTGAAGATATTCATCGACCATGATTAACCTGCATGTCGAGATGCGTGATGGACGCCGGCCGATCAGTTTACTCACGACGGCAACATGGCCGATACCCGATGGAATTGGAATCACCGGAGATATTCTTTCATCTAGCCAGCATATATACCGACCATATGCATCCACCAGCTTAGTACACATCGAGATCCTAGTGCACATCGAGATCGAGGTGCAGCTAGGACCAGGTAGCCGCATAGCCACATGCATGTCCGATTCAAGCTTAGTATACTACTGCTAGTCACCTACGCCTGACGAGCAAGTCTGTGGATGCAAGGCAACGAGCGGCCATCGCCACTCGGACGGCCAGCCGGCAACGTGTATTTGCTGCTGATGCGAAAAAAGTCAATGAAAAAGTCAACGAAAAAGTCAACGAAAAAAGTCAACTCTAAAAAAAGTGAACCAAAAATATTTTTTTTGAAATTCCGAAACCAGTTTTGTACACCAAAAATCCCTACTCTACTACAATATCAATCCAAAACAGGTATATACGGCTTAGATCGGCGTATAATGGCATGGTGTGTAGCTACCCATGCGTGTAGCAAATTGCCTCTCAAATGTGTATATGTTAGAAATCTTCCTTGTACTACATCTATTTATAAATGTAACTCCTTTTAGCTTTTCCTGATTCGTATGTATCTATACGTATTTTAGTGGTTAATTCACTCATTTTCCTTCGTATTTGATCTGTATTGACAAGTCTAAAACATCTTACAGGAGTAGCAATCATTGAGGTGATCATATATGGCTGTACCCATACTTCATTAAGTTATCGTGAATCTAGTATCATTTTCATTGATTGATAGGTAGTATGTTAATTAACTGTGCATGAGACCATGCACGAAGGCTGAAACTGGAGCCTGCATGAGACACCGACCCGGGCCAGCGTATAATTGCTCTGACGAGTCAGCTTGGGATGGTGTTCTTCACTTGGAGGTTTGTGGTATAGCAAGCTAGTTGTATATCATCTCAAAAGTCGAGTTGGACCGACACCCCTTTCCCCATCTACAGTAGAGAGAGGGCGATTTCTTGGGCGTTCCTGCGCGCACCGGCTCTTCGCCGGCGATTCGCCGGATCCTTCGCCCTCCGGCGGCCGCTTCGGCGGCGGGAGGATGGGGAATCCACGGATCCCGGCGGTTATGTAGATTAGGTGTGCGTGGTGGTGGTCCAGCCGGCGGCGCCGCGGTGGAAGAGGTGGTGCCGGAGTGGATTTTGTTGACAGCGGTCTTCCCCTCCGTTGGTGCGGCTCCGTGTGAGCTCCGCCGCGGATCTGCTGTCTCGCCCTCGTCTGCGGCTCTCCGGAGTGCTCGGGAGGGTTCCCCCTTCGCCAGAGTCCAAGAGGTGGTGGTTCCGGCGGTTGACATCTTGGAAGGTGAGGTTGCAGAAGGCCATGGTGGTGTCGCCGTTCGTTGTGCAGGGTGGAGGTGCTCCGGCACCGAGGAGCGTCGCCTTCCCGTCCGCGATGGGGGGCCTCCCAGTCCACGCTATCGGAGGTGGTGCGGCGGGTTTCGCCGGCGTGACGTCGTGCACGGCGAAGACTATGCCTCAGCTCAGAAGGACCTGATTGTAATTTCTATGTTTTCTGGGCTTTTCTGTATGTTTCGTGGCTGGATGTAATTGTAACTTTCCCTCGCAAAAAAAAAAGTTGTATATCATCTTGGTGTCATCGCCTGGCATCTCTAGGTTAAAGGTTCTGGTTCAGTATACCGCACTCCTCTAATTTTAGTGACATATGGCGTTGTGGGTGAAGAGGGCCGCAGCTCCTGCTAATTTGCTATATATAATTATCTTAGTAGAAGAGTGGATATATTTGCATTATTTATTATAAGAAATCATCAATTCAAAACATTGCCATGCACGAAGGCTGAAACTGGAAGCTGCATTGAGACACCGACAGGGGCCAGCCTATAATTGCGCTGACGAGTCTGCTTGGGATGGTGTTCTTCACTTGGAGATTTGTGGTATAGCAAGCTAGCTGTATATCGTCTCGGTGTTATCGATCGCCTGGCATCTCTAGGTTAAAGGTTCTGGTTCTATATACCGCACTCCTCTAATTTTAGTGACTTATGGCGTTCACTAGTAGAAACAAGGCATTTGGTCCAGAGTCGTTTTGGGCTCTATCCCCAGATGGCTTTTGAATCAGGACTAGTGGGGGATACTAGTCCCGGTTCAACGGCTACGAGGCCGCGCCAGACTAGTCCCGGGTCAGACGGGACCTCTAGTCCCGGTTCGTGATACGAACTGGGACTAAAGGTCCGTGGCGGGGCAGCCGTAGAGGGGGGCCGCGCGAGCACCTTTAGTCCCGGTTCGTGATTACGCATGCATGCAGCGAGTTACGTACAAAGTTGTGTCACTTCTTGCCGATCCTATGTCAGTGGCCACCCAACACAACCTGCAGCGGCTACCGTTGGATTCTCGCCGACGACCTCATCCCTTAAAAGGACAGGCCGCAGATTCAGCTCCACCAGCCACGGTGCTTAACAATTGTTACTTGATTTGGATCGCGTGTGTCGCCGTCAAGTGCCGCTGATCCGTCCTTACCTTTATCTTGGCCATGGTTTTCTTTCTCTTCCGAGTTACTGCTAGTCACGACTGACAACTGTGGACTAGCTGCGATCGATGCAAGGCAATGTGTGGCCATCGCCACTTAGACGGCCGGCAACTTACTAATGGTATATAGTGACTGAAAACACAAGCGTTTCACTCAACTTAATTTCATCGCGCCAATTGAAGGCGATGTAGTAGCAGGTTTACATGCGTCAAGACACTGACCGGTCTTACAATGGTGATGCACGTTGTCATCGATCGACTTGGAGGTTTCTGCTCTAGCCTCCTAGCCGTTAAACATGCCCGTGTCTCCGGGTCACATTTATATGTTTTAGAAAAAATATGAACAAAAAAATCTTGGATGCAATCAATGATATATCTTACAAGTATTCAAAATTGCAACGCAAAATTCTTTTAATTCTAGGATACGCACAAAGATGTCAAATCTTATAAGTTTTGTAGTTTTGAAAATACGCAATGTTCGCTATACAAAGAATTTCGAAGTGAAGTTGAGACACGTACCATTGTGTTCATATAGATTTTTTTCCATATTTGTTTGAAATAGAGGGAGTATGTTAGAAATATGCCCTGGTAGCAATCATTGAGGTGATCATATTTCATTGTACCCATACGTCGGTTAAGTATATCGTGAATTACATCATTTTGATTGACTCATAAGCATAGGAATTTTAACTGTACATGAGACCATGCACTCTGCACGAAGGTTGAAATCGCAACATGCATTGAGACATCAACCCGAGCCTACATATAATTTTGTCGACGAGTGTGCTTCACATAGAGTTACACTTTGATATTGGCTTGGAGATTTGTGCTCTAGCAAGCTATTCGTATATCATCAGATCTAGAGTTAGTATACCGCACTCAACTAAGTTTAGGGATTCATGAGTGAATAGGCTTGCGGATATTGGGTTTAATAAGTCGGTATATATAATCTTCTTTGTAGAGAGGGAGTATGCATTATTTATTCTAAGAAATCATCAATTCAAAACATTGCCATTTTTGTATGACTAGTAAATTTGCATTGTCAACATGGCATGCATATTTTGCATAGGTATTGTAAATTTTCTCGAAGGTAATAGGTTCAATCGCTCAAGACTCAAGCAATTGCACATAATGAGGAATAAAAAAAAAACATTAAAACACTCGGACTAAAAATAATGCATATGTTTTCAGAAATGTGAGAGAAAATGTATAGGCATGCAAGTTTAATGCATGTGGACGACGAAGGGACTATATGACAGATCAAAATTGTCGAAATGTGAATAAGAGAGACGTGAGAGAAAATGTATAGGCATGCAACGACATAGGAGGCTAGTCGAAAAAGACTGTACAGTAGTGCTGTTTTATGAGCACGATATATACATGTCGACCGTGCATGATAAACAAGCGCCCTTGGCACCTTCGATGCTATCACATAAGGGAATGGATCAAAGTGTCATGCCGGCCTACACGCTTGGAGAGAGAGAGAACGGAAAAGATAATCTTTTTCAACTTAACATCGTCTTGCCGACGGAGCTACGCGTCTCCATTGAATCTTACCGTACTTTTTCAAGGACACGCAATGCAGGATTGCGGTCATCTTATTAAGAATGGAAGAAGAAGTTCACAAATACACACGGCCAAGCCGCCTGCTGCAACAAAGTAGACTACTCCTCACGCTGGTCTGCTCTAACTCTCGCACTCTCCCACAGGACTAACTCCTCACACAATCTATTTACAACTGAATTTATATTAGACTCAATCCTCTCGAACACTCTTGCATTTCTCTCTAGCCAAATTCTTCTCATCCCTGCTATCATGAAGGTTGCTAGATCCCTTTTTTTGCTTGCCTCTGCATCTCCTGAGAGTGTTGTTCCACCAATCAATCACTGTAGTATTTCCAGGGGGGTAATATCTCTGTTTTGGTTTTCCGCTTGTTCAATCATTATTTCTACTTGGCAAACACCGCAGGCTTGGTCATCAGTAGTTAATATATACTGTAGACATATATACTGGAAGTCTGGAAGGTGCCGGTGGCCGCGGCCAAGTTGTCCTTAGCTTTCGTCGCAGCCTAAAAGACGGCCGGCTGGCCGGCGATAAGGTGTTCTACTACCGGCGGCAACCGTATGATTCGCGCCGACGACGATGGGATTCCTTACAAGAAAGGAACTCGGAGACGGATATCGATCGCCAGCACAGCGTGATCTGTGTTATCTCAACAGCCATTAGATTTATCCATATATTATCGTGATTGATCATGTACGCTAGCTACTAGTGCTGTGATACACGTACGACTGCAGTAGCATGTGGAACTGGTCCAGTTATGGCTGCAGTCGCATGTTTTCTGCTCCTTCGACAGGCTCACCTATCAGTTTCCGAACTCATTAAAAAAATCTCCTCCATGCCACGGTGTTCTTTCCAAAGAATTATTACTCTCTCCGATCCATATTAGTGGACACAACTTTGTCTAGATACACATGTATCTAGTCTAAATACTTAACTAGATACATATGAATTTAGACAAAGCTATGCCCACTAATATGGATCGGAGGGAGTACTTGATTTGGATCGTGTGTGTCGCCGTCAAGTATCCTACGCCGACAAGCTGCCGTTGTTCGGTCAAGAAATTTAATCTTACAGCTATCAAATCACTAGTGGAAATCAAGCCTCTAGTCCCGGTTCCAGAGGGGCCCTAGTCCCGGTTAGGCAACCGGTTGTCTACGAACCGGGACTAGAGGCTTTTCCTTGTGGTCGGACGAATAAAATATGAATTTTTCAGAATTGTTTTTGAAACTTTTTATATATTTCAAATCTTTATATTATTTGTCAGTTTAACCTCCAATCATCACTAATATATTAATCTCAAGTTCCACATGATTTGCCCTCATTCTCGCACTGCTCCACCCACAACGCGCTTAACTTCCCGATCGGTCACCCATCCTCACACTGCTCCACCCACAGCACGCTTAACTTTTGAGTTCTTTTCCAATTAGCTTCCAAGACTGCACTGATAAGTTCCGGATAATACTATGGTTTCAATCTTATTATCCCCTAGACTTTGATGTCACATTATATTATTTTTTGAATTCAAAACCTATATTAACATAAATATTAATGATTAAGTAATAATAATAGTTAACAAATAAAAATATATTTAATTTTACATTATTATTATCATTTTCAATAATATGGATAAATTCATATCTTTAAATCGGTAAATTGAAATTCGACAAATAATATGTATAAATCGATCAGAAAAATGATAAAAATCTAAATATTGTGTCCATATCATCTTTTGCATAAAATTTTAATGATTACATAATAATAATTATTAATTAATTATTTGTCATTTAGATGAAAATATTTCGATTATTATATAGATAGTTTTTGGAATTCGAATTTGACCGAATACATGAGAAGACGCATATCACTATATATATATATATATAGGAAGCTCAATTGGTGCACCTAGGAGCCTGGGCACCATGCCTCATGACCGTCGGATTAGGTATCTTGATGAAGACTCTGTAATGGTTTCTTAGTTTGCGGGTCGACCCGTTAGCAAGTGCAATTGAAGGAAAAATTATGCACTATGTACGTGAGGAGATCAGGAGAGAGAGAAAAAATTTCAAAATGCCAAATTAATGTTTCCTTGTTTGATCGGCAAAATTTCAGGATACCCAGATTTCCAAGGATACCATCCGTGATTGAAGGCATCTGTTATGTTAGAGGAATTCGGTATCTTAAATGCTGACATTTAAAAGATGACAGCTAGCAGAACGTGAAATGCATACCCGGAGATGCATACCCAGAAAAAAACTTGGACGAGCTGTGTACCATTAATTGCCGGATGATTATAATTTGACCTAATTGATTGTTTGATTGATTCGTTTGGGTATAAAATCGTGTGCACTGGATACCCCAAGAATATTCAACGCGATGATCACTTATCCGGGCCAAAAATTATGCCTTAATTTGAAGTAAACACTGGGTACACAGTGCTGTGGGGTATGGTTGTATCTACTCAGGTCGTAGGTACCATGTTGTACTTAAGACTTGACCTAAGTAACCACGGATACCATCTCTGTGTATGATATATGGTTAAAAGTGTAGTCATGTGCGAAGGAGCGCGACATAGTCCAGATATGTGGGGATGTTGCGTATTACATTAGTATTATATCCATGCAGTCATGAAACTCGAAAAAAGTATCAATTGATACCTAGGTGGGCAGTCGTTACGACTAAGATTGTGTCCGTAGGCGCACTCGGGGTATGTAGGCGCCAAATACTGGGTATGTTCATACGTTCATACCTAGTATGAAATGTCTTAGGCGAGTCAGAGCCGTGGCGTGGTGTTATATGTGCTCGTCACGATCAAGGGGGCGCTTTCTTCTGGCGCTGCCGAGAAGCTTATATGTATGTATGGATATTGCATAGTCGAGTCGTGTGATAACCACGTAAAACTGAAATTCGGATCAAATAAACATCCGGTAGTAAGAGTTGTGTGTAGGTGCACTCCAGGTATGTAGGCGTCAATTCTGAGTATGTTGATATCACATACTTAGTTCATGCATACCCTGAGTTGGAAAAATGCAAATATAAACTGTGATTACTACTGGTAACTTAAGTCTTTGTAGGTATCTATGCATACTTAATTTTTTTGAAGTACTGGTTGTGGGCACAGTAGACAGCCATTATCAGTACCATAGAAATTTTAAGAATATATTGTACTTATTACATAACACTCTCTTAGTAGAGCACATTGTTCTAGAAAAACATTGAAATTATTACATGGACGTTTCTTAATACGGAAGAAAATTGTAGCGAACATCATCTCAGTTCTACGTATGTCCGTAGGTGTGTCGCCTCATATGTATCCCAATGTGTATTGCCTCATCAATTCTTGGACGAACGAGGGGGGTGACGCAGCATTCTCTTTTAATGTAAAGGATGTCCATCAGAATCTCAGTTCTGACATTATCCATGCATTCCTGTGTGGACAACCAGAAAATAGAGAGTAACCAACAGGAGTATGTGGGTATTCAGGTATGCAGGCTAGTACGAAAAGGGTATGACAAGCTTACCGAGTTGATCTGTCTGGTACGCACAGTCCCGTTCCAGTTCTTCATTAACTCTAAAGTGTACACGCCACTTTCGACCCTTGAAAATTATAGTTTCAAGTTAGTACAGTAAGAACCTAAATATTCAACTTTAATGAAAAATAAACTGGTTTGGTAGAAAAGTGTCGTACTCAAAAGACTGTGTAGGCACAACAGGTTCCTTGTAATCCCACTTGGTCACATCTTCAGTCCAGTCAGGGAAGAACAATGTCAAACATTCTTGCATAGCTTGAGCAAGCATGGGTACAATCCAGTGGTGTTTACTGCCTGGCTGAACTTCATCATTATTCCCGGTCTTACTAGAGTCTAAGATGTGGATCACATGCTCACGCAACTTAAATGCATAGCAATTCCAGTGGTTGTCATCACAGAGCTGAACATAAACCTGCAATAGTTGTTCCACCGTTTTAAAATAAAATATGGAGTATGTGATGCATTAGAAAAAGATGAGTATGAGACGAGCACTTACATTTTCACACTTGGAGACATCGTACAGGACTTTTGGACCAGTGAATTGATTGCGAAACATCTCGGGATTCCATAAACTGTCACCTGCAATTGCATGAATCTGCAAAAACAATTTCAGTAACATGTGCTTTTGTTGATGGTTGTCTTTGGTAGAAAGCCCAAAATCTAGTATCCTAGGCTCTGGGTACTCTCGTTTGACACCACAAACATGCTTCAGCTCACCTTTGCTTTTCAATATACATGTCCTCCAAAATAATGTAGCTTGATGCAGCGATCTCACGGGAAAGCGAACGCGGTGACAATTTTCCACCAGCTTGATGCTCGTTTCCTTCTTGCACTAGCACACTTCTGTAGCCTGGGCATTTAGATACCTGCAATTAGAAAATAAAGGGATTGAAGGAACGTGATCTGAATGGGGAAATCATCGGTAACATCAGAAAAGCGACAGCCCTGGACACGCCGGCGGTGACATGCACTGCCTTGATGAACAACGCCGACATCGCCGACGGTACGTGGGGAAGGAGCTACATACCTCAGGCCACAAAATCGATTGAATCAACGATGGCAAAACTCGGCCAAGCACACACGGTGGAAGACAACAGCTAGCCAGGTACGATGAAGCTGTGATTGTGGAATGATTAATGCGCATATAAGTAATTAGGGCCCGAGATACCTCTATTTGGAAGGAAGCTCACGGTAGCAATTGCTCAGAGATGATCACGCACGCACATAAAAATGGAAACCATCATTAATTGTTGATTGATTTTATTTGGAAACAAATCCACGGTTCAAAATTTTGAAGCAGCCGGTCAATTGCAAATAAACGGGCTGCACTAACGGGTTTTCTTTAGCTCACATACCCGGATTCGTTCCATGGCTTAATGATCAGATCAATCAATCTGACGGTGGGTGATCTAGGAGCCCATACACCATGGAGCCCCTCTTAATTTACCTATATATATATATATATATATATATATATATATATATATATATATATATATAGGGTAAATTAACAGATGCTCCCTGGTGCCCGGGCACCAAGATGACATACAGTACATTTTGGGTATGTAGACGACATGTATGTCTCGGGTATGCACATGTTGGGTATATAGGAGGTACACATACCTTTGGGTATGCATATTTGAGGTATCTACATGTTATATATATCTTGGGTATGTGTGTCCAATTGTACGCGTACAGATCAGGTATATATATAAATAACTTAGGTATGTGTATATATTAGGTATGCATACCCCATAATATGCATACCCAAAATCATATGTACCTCCTACATACCTAAACTATACATACCCAAGGTATATGCATATGTCTACATACCTAAAACTTATCGTATTCCATCCTGGTGCCCATGCTCCTAGGAGCCCCATCTGAGCTTCCTATATATATATAGTCTCTACTCATCAACGACGTTAAGATGAATTCAAATATTTCGGTCATTACATAGATATAGTTTTTGGAATCCGAATTTGACCGAATACATGTGAAGGACACGCACATCACTATATATAGTCTACTCATCAACGACATTAAGATGATCGTAGATGGTATTGTAGCCACGTAGACTATCCCACTTCCGTGCAATCTCGAAGCCGAGGCGAGCGTCCAAAGCAGCATACGTGACTTGATCGTAGCTCAATGGAACTTTGCCCCATCTGAAAATTAGGTCTTCTTCCAACGTGTCGTCCTCATTGGCGTCCTTGTCCTTCTTCTTGTATTTCTTCTTCTTCTCAAGTTTTGTCCCAATGATAGCATTGGAGAGAGCATAGAGACTCGGACTAAGATTGCCGGTTGGGTTCCGGCGATCCCTCTACAGGTCGACCGCGGACCGAATAATAATTCCGTAGTAGCCCAGCATCTGTATGTCATTGTGGATAGCCACGCCGTAGAACTTGATTGTCTCGTCACCTAAGAAATCCACGAGGAGCTGCGGCACCCGATCAGCCTCGCAGATTTGGAAGACATGAGTCTCGGTCGCCACCGAGAGTTGAAGGACGGCGACGCGTTGCTGAGTATCCTTCCGCCGAGGGTCGGTGAACTCGCAGTCGAGTCCAACGCCTTTGAACGGTGCGGCGTCGAGGAAGTACTTCTTCACGTCGCGGATCCACCTCTCCACGCGCCATGCACGGAGGGTGACCCATACCTTGAACTTCATGCCTTCCTTCTCGTAGTAGTACAACCGAGACCGAGGCGGGCGCGTGAGTGGCTCCATTGGAAGAGAGGAGATGGAGGAGAGGGATCGAGAAAGTCGACAAGAGTGGTACTATTTAATTTGCAAGGATTATAGAGAGAATAGTGTTGCATTTTATAGGGGCGGAGAGGGAGGCCGGCGGTCAGAGGAGGCCGGCGGCCGGGCGTGCATTTCCGGCGGCGCGCTCGCTCGTCTTCCGTGCATGCGGCCGCGGTGATCGAAACGGCGGCGCGCGCTGCTCCGTCTTCCGCACCGCGTGTTAATCAAAACGCGCGCGGGAATTGAAACGGTTTTCACCTTTAGTCCCGGTTGGGGACATGAACCGGGACGGAAGGTCTTTAGTCCCGGTTCGTGTCCCCTACCGGGACTAAAGGTCTTCCACGACGCGGGAATGGACGCGTTCTGCCTCCTCGAAACACGAACCGGGACTAGTGCCACAGTTGTCCCGGTTGCAATTATGGTCGGGACGAAAGGGCCGAACCGAAGGGCTGTTTTCTACTAGTGAATTGTTACACATAATGACGTATCAAGAAATAAAATAAATATAAAACACCAATCAACATACTCCTTGCTACTCCCTTTGTTTTTTAATATAAGATGTTTTACCTTTTGTCCACATGCACATGCACACAAATATATTTAGACATACTTTTGTATGCATGTTCACTCATTTTAGTGTGCATATAGACAACATGCGTACCACCTAAAACATCTTATATTAAAAAAAAGAGGAAGTAGATTATAAAACCGAAGTACTTATTACTAACGAGTTGTTACAAAAGTGGAATCCACTTTGTCACTTAATTTGGCACCCTGGTGCATATGAATCAGGTATTTTAAAAAATACATTGTGAAATATCAAAAAAATCTGAAATAAATTTTGTGGATATATTTTCACATTCTATGTGTTCATAAATCGTTTCATGAAAAATGATATTTTGTGGCCAGTGTAAAAATGATGAAAGAATCTAGTGAAAAGGTTTATTTTAGTGAATAGAGTAAAACACGAGATCCTTTTCACGAGTATTACCAAAAAATGAATACATAATAGATTAAATAAAACAACATAAAAAATATAGAAAAACAAACAGAATAAAGACAGGGAAACAAAATATAAAAAAGTTGAAATGAAAAAAGAAAATAAAAACAGAGCTGAACCGTTTGGGCAAACTCTACTGCGATGTCCACGGAGCTGAGAGCTGGTGGATTGCCAAACACGCCTTGATTAAGTTTATGTTTTATTTGCGTATCCTTGTACATTTGAAGAAAAAAAATGCAATAGAATGCTACTAGTATTTTTTTTATCAAGAAACATCTTGCGAGTAGACCTAGGACAGTTCGTGAGAGTCTCAGTAAATTCCCGCGGAAAATCATACCCACGTTGTTAATTCGAACTGAGTAATATATAAATGGATCTACGATTCAACCATCTTAGTACTAGACCTTTTTGTATTTGACTAGCCCAGCAATAGGAGAAGCAGCCACATATATCTAATATTTATTCTACAACGAACATTCACGACGTAAATTACTATAGCACACACCACGTTGATATCTCTGTCAGAGATCTCGTAATATGAACTTCTGCAGGACAGGTCGATCGATCGTCTGCGATTTCCTCTGGATTCAACGACTGTTAGGATTTCTTTCTACTTCTATTTGTGAATAGAAGTTTACGATAGATGTAGCGTAGAATTTTTCTTTTTTGAGATTATGTAGCGTAGATTTCATTCCAATAAAAATCCCTGGCCATTCACTTAGAGCAGCACATTGTTCGACCTAGCGATCGTGGTGAAAATAACTATCAATTGGAGCTAGCTGTTGTTGTTTCCAAGAAGCAAGCCAAGCTAGTACAAAGGGCTGGCCATTGACATTCCACGGTTAAACTGGAAATGAATCATGATTGCAATCAAGAATTTGTTGAGGCAACATTGAAGCATGTGCAACATACTCTCTCTGTTTTTATTTACATTGTGTTCTGGTATTAGTTAATGTCAAATTTTATCAAATTTGACCAAGAATCTAGTAAAAAATATCAACATGCATAATACCAAATGCATATAATATAAAAATATACCTTATGATGATTCTAATACTATAGATTTTATATTGTACTGCCTCCGTGTATGAATATAAGACGTTTTAGCTATCCAACATGTTGTCTATATCCATACTAATATGAGTGTTCATACACACTAAAAATATATCTACATACATCTAGATATATGTGAATGTGACAAATGCTAAAACATCTTATGTTAAAAAATGGAGAGAGTAGATGTTAACCGTTTTTTCTAAATATTTGGTCAAACTTGGCAAAGTTTGACTTAGACTAAACCCAAGATACAAATTAAATAAAAGCGGAGGGAGTACATGACTGACATATTGTACGTGCCTCCACGGGCAAGTACGCAGCAAGATTGTTAGGCGCGCTATTAATTAACTTGTTAATCGATCGATCGACCATATACCCTGTCGAGATGCCAACATGGCCGATACCGCCGATCGATCGAATCACCAAAGATATTCTTTATCTAGCCAAGATGCCATCATCCACGTGCACATCGTGGTGCAGCTACCAGCACGCACTGCCAGTCACGACTGACGACTGACGAGCAAGTCTGTGGATTCAAGGCAACGAGCGGCCATCGCCACTCAGACGGCCGGCCGGCAACGTGTACTCGCTCCGTTCTTTTATATAAGATGTTTTAGTTTTTGTCCACATGCATATACATACAAATGTATGTAGATATATTTTTGTGTGCATGTCCACTCATTTTAGTGTGCATGTAGACAACATGTGTACCACCTAAAACATCTTATATTAAAAACGAAGGGATTAGTATTTTCTACTGATATAGTGACTGAAAACACAAGGCCTTTCGTTCACTCGACTTAATTTCATCGCGCCGATCAATCGAGGGCGACACGCGCGATGCATAGCGGGTTTCTGTCTCCCAACATGCGCCGAAAAGCCGGCCGGGCCCACGGCGCTGACAATGGTGTTGCACGTTGTCATCAGTCAACTTGAAGGTTTCTGCTCTAGTGTGCTAGCCGTCTATGAATCAAACAGGTTCTATAGGAAAATTTCCTATACAAGTCAATTCTCCAAAAATCTTATGATATTTCTTTAAATCAAAAGGGTGCAAAACATGTCCGTGGCTCGGGGTCATTCATGGTCCCGCGTCCTAGCTAGGTTAAAGTCCCATCTTAATTTATTACGGACTCCCCCAAATTTGAGGGGTGAAATGGTTGGTGGGCACTATGAGTAGTGCATTGAGTATATTATTGGACACCTTTTTTTGTCTCCTGAGATAGAATGATCCCTTTATTTTAAATATGGAAAATATATGTGTGAGTTTCACAAAAATCTGGAATTTATTTTTTTTATAATTAACGATATATCTTACAAGTATGCAAAATGGTAACGCTAAATTATTTTAAATATAGGCAAAACAAAAATATCAAATATTAAAATTTTTGTAGTTTTCAAAATAGGCACGGTTCACTATACTTGGATCCATATTTTGTTCATTTTTATATAACTCAGAATACAAGGTATTTTAAAGTTAGTTTAGCACGTTCCTAGCATACACCATTGGGTTCATCTAGAAAAAAAATATCCACGTTTTTTTGAAACTTTTTGATATATTTTTTAAGTTTTTTAATATAAAGTGAGCACTGAAACTCGAGAGTCAGGACTCAAATCGTATATAATCTTTGTTAGTACTGTTGCGCTCGAAACGCGTCACACGTACACGTCCTCGTGTACCCGCGGTGCCGGGGAAGATACTCCGCAACTCGCCCCGCGGGAGGCCGGCTTCCAGCGCGATACGCAAGACAGTAAGCCGGTGCTTTCGATACCAAACGCCCCAGCCCCTCGGAAAGCCCCGTCTGAGGAAGCCGGCGACGATTGGCTGAACTAAGCCTGACTAGGCCGCTCTTACCTCGGTTTTCGATCTCCGGCGAAATTGCCGGACAACGGAAGCATGAACAAGGGTTTGACGGAAAAAAAAAGTAGGTTGTATTGATAGGTTGTCGATTGTTTGCTTAATTTCAATTGGCCATCACCTCTCACATATATATGAGGCGGCTGGACTTTCCGTACAAGTATTGGACTTCTACAAGGCTTACAATCATAGTCTAAGTCGAATTCATCTCTAAACTAGGCAACTTCTTGGCCGGCTTTGTTGGCTTCAAACTTGCTGGCTACTTTGGAAAGTTGCCTTCTGTCCTTCCGTGTTGGCTTCAAACTTGCCGGCTAAAAGTTGCCTTTTGTCTTCCGTATTGGCTTCAAACTTGTCTTCTTCTTTAGAGCTGTGATATCTTGATCGGCCTTGTATTGGAAACGGACTTCAGCATCCGTCCGGCTTCTTTTTAGAAAACTACCTTCCATTTTCCATCCTTGATCTTGCAAAGTTGCCTTCTCTTTTTCCGCCTTTATCTTTACTTTGAAAGTTGTCTTCTCTTTCTCTATCTTGATCTTGACTTGTCTTCCTAGACCTTTAGGCAACTTTGCGCACCCCGAATCCGGCTTTCACCTTGTTCCAGTGTTGCCGGATTATTTGCCGCCTTTTTCTGGCCGCCTTTCCTGGGAAGCTTCCCAAATCATCATTTTATCCTTCTTTGCCGCCTTCTTCGAGCCGCCAAACCTTTCTTGAACCTGAACCTGAAACTGGCACTATGCCAAAAACGGGTGCTAACACATGCCCCCTGTTTTCTAGTAGAGCTTGCGTACTAGAAAATATACAATGTAGAAGTTTTTGTCTAAGGGCAATGCTTAAGCTCATCGGCCATATACTAAGCGCGATATATGTATATCGGCCATACGGCAACTTATGTAGTTTCCACACGCTCGGGTGGAATTTCTTCAATTATTTCCCATTGATAGCTCGAGGCAGCATGACGCCTTCCAATGTCTCCACCAGATAAGAGTTGCCGGGTACTATCCTCGCAACTCGCAATGGCCCTTCCCAGTTTGGGGACCATTTGCCAAATTTCCGATTCTGGAGCCAACTGGCAATATAACTTTCCAGACCAAGTCGCCAATTTGAAAGTCTTTAAGCCGGACCTTCTTATTGTAAGTTTTTGCCACCCGCAACTTCTCCTTCTAGATTTCCCTCAAGCAATAACACGCTTGTCGGCTACTTCATCAACATTGTCCATCATCAAGCTGCAGTAGTCTTCAGCTGACAAGTCATCTTGCTTAGCAAACCTCAAGGCAGCCAGATTCACTTCTACTGGCAAAACGGCTTCTTGTCCATACACCAACTCAAAAGGAGTTGCCTTAGTTGATCCATGCCTTGAGATCCTGTGCGCCCACAATGCTTCGGACAGTATTTCATGCCACCTCCTTGGATGGTCCTGTACCTTCTTCTTGATCAGCTTGATCAAGATTTTATTGCTTGACTCGGCTTGTCCGTTGGCTTGTGCATAGTAGGGAGATGAACTGAGCATCTTGATTCCAAGTGATTCGGCAAACTGTTTCACTTCCTTAGCCATGAAGGAAGTACCTTGATCTGTGGTAAGAGTCTGCGGAATGCCGAATCGATGGATAATATGTTCTGTAATAAACTGAATCACCTCCTTGTGGGTCATGTTCTGAGAGGTACTGCTTCAGACCACTTGGTGAAATAATCAGTGGCAACCAACACGAACCGATGCCCCTTGGATGAAGCGGATAAATCATGCCGACAAAGTCAAGCGCCCAACCCCGGAAAGGCCACGGTTTTATAATTGGATTAAGTGGGGAAACTGGCATCAACTGAATGCTCCAAACTTCTGGCAGGCTTCGCATCCCTTGTAGTATCTGAAGCAGTCATTGATCATTGTCGGCCAATAAAATCCTGTCCTCCTGAGCATCCACTTCATCTTGTGGGCCGACTGATGTGTTCCACATAAACCATCATGTACCTCTCCCGTAGCAACTCTAGCTTCGTCTTCATTCAAGCACTTTAGAAGAAGACCATCAGTTGTTCGGCGATATAAGGCGGCATCCACCAATGTATACTTGAGAGATAGGCGCCGAACTGCTATGTCTGTTTTTTGACTTGGATCTTGTAAATAGTCAATATAAGGTTGTCTCCAGTCGTCTGCCAAGTTACCATTTGACTCCACCTTAGCCGGCTCCAACAAGTCGGCTTCTTGTTTGGCTTTCTCCTTAGCCGGCTCCAACAAGCCGGCTTCCTGTTTGGCTTCCTCCAAGTTGGCAACATGAATTGTCGGCTGTTCCCTGATAAAGAATAAACCACGACTGACGTGATAGCCAGATGCTTGTTGCGCCAACTCATTTGCAAGCCAATTGTCTTGCCTAGGAACATGAGATATGTGGAAATAATCCAACGTTGAAATCATATCCAGGCATCTGTCAAGGTACACATTGAGTGATCCGCTGTTGCATTGACAAATCTTGGTCACTTGCTGGACAATAAGTAACGAATCTCCATATGCCTCGACATGAGTTACCCCTGCGTCAATCAAGATTTCCAGCCCGAATAGAAGTTCTTCGTATTCGGCTTCATTGTTAGTGCACAAATAGTCAAGACGACAAGAGGCTTCGAAAACAGTACCGTGTGGTGAGATATACACAATGACGACTCCTTGTCCACTGCTGCAAACTGAGCCGTCAAAATAAAGCTTCCACGGTACAACCGACACAATGTTCAAGCCGGCTTCTTGCTCTAAGTCAATCCGATGTTCGATAATAAAGTCGGCCACAATCTGGCCTTTCATAGTTTTAGGGACTCATAAGCCAAATCATATTCAATCAACCCGTATGCCCACTTGATGATTCGTCCGCTGAGAATCGGCCTTTGTATCATGTGTTTGAGAACATCGGTCTGACCAAAGACTTTGTATTCACTGGAAAGCAGATAATGCCGCAATTTGGTGCAGGCAAAATAGAGAGACAAACACAACCTCTCTACAAAGATGTACCTTGACTCGGCATCCAGCAAACGTCTACTCAGATATGTAATGGCGTATTCTTGTCCTTCGGCTTCCTGAGTTAAGGCGGCCCGATCACTTTTTCCTCAGCAGCAATGTAAAGCCGGAAAGGCTGACCTCGAGTCGGCTTCCTGAGAACTGGAGGAGTAGATAGGCAATTTTTTATCTTGTCGAACGCCTCTTGCTGCTTTGCCCCCCACGTGAATTCATCATCGTTCTTGAGCCGAAGGATCTGTGTAAACGCATCAACTTTTCCAGACAAGTTAGCAATGAATCTCCTCAAATAGTTTACCTTGCCTAAAACTTCTGCATGTCCTTTTTGCAACCCGGCGCCTGTATTTTCTGGATGGCTTCAATCTTTGCGGGTCAACTTCTATGCCATGTTCATGTATATAAAACCAAGGACCTCCCAGCCGACACACCAAAGGCACACTTCAAAGGATTCATCTTGAGCCCGTACTTCCTCATTCTTTCAAACGCCAGCCGCAAGTCGGCCAAGTGATTTGACTCGCCGTCCGACTTAACCACCACGTCGTCAATATACACCTCCAGTACGACTCCCAGAAGATCATGAAATATAAGGTTCATCGCTCTTTGATATGTGGCTCCAGCATTTTTCAATCCAAAGGTCATCACAGTCCATTCAAACAAGCCAACAAAGCCTGGGCAGCGAAACGCCGTCTTAGCCAAATCTTCTTCGGCCATAAATATTTGGTTGTAACCTGCGTTGCCATCCAAAAGCTGATAACTTTGTGACCTGAAGCTTCGTTGATAAGCATGTCGGCTATTGGCATAGGGTACTTATCCTTTGGCGTAGCTCGATTCAAATCTCTGAAATCTATACACCGTGATCTTGTCGGATCCTTTCTTCTCGACCGGCACAATGTTGGCTATCCATTCGGCATATTTGCAAGGCTCGATTCAAAAGCCGACCTATTTCCGTCTTAATCCGATCATAGATCAGCGGATTAAACTTGCGAGCCGGCTGCTTGTATGGTCTGAAGCCGGCTTTAATAGGCAACCGATGTTCGACCAACTCTCGGCTTAACCCAGGCATCTCGTGGTATTCCCCTGCAAAGCAATCCACGTACTCCTTGACTAGCGCGACTAATTTAGACTTATAATCGGCCGCCAACTTTTGCTTGACAAATGTCGGCCTAGGGACAGTGCCATACCCAATGTCTAATTCTTCAAGTAAGTCAGCCGATGTGAAGCCTTGTCCCAACTTGTCCATATCGTCTTGTTCTTCAATTGCTTCGTACATATTGTTCCTTTTGGCCCGATACTTGTCCAGACGCTTTTGCAGCCACTCGTCGTTTTGATCCATCTAATTGAGAAGCAGCCGATTACCACCAACCGGCTTTAGAGACACTGGCACGAATCCGTCCCTGGTAGCACTCAGGAAGTCGAACCCGGATAGATCACGCCCAGAAAGGCATGTGACATTAGAATGTTGCCAGTCAACAATCGACTCGGCTAATGAATTGCACGCCGATTCGTCAGCATGGATGACTTCGATTTCGTCGTCAACCCATTGCTCGTGCATAGTAGACGGAACACACTGGTTAGCATGAAGCCAATCCCGTCCCAGCAGCACATTGTAATTTCCCTGCACCTCAGCATCAAAGAAGGCGGTAGTCAAAGTCTTGCTTCCTACTGTGAGCTTCAAGCTGATAACGCCTTTGGCTTCTACTTCTTCTCCTCCTTCAAACCCATTCAGCACCATGTTTGTCTTCATCAAGTCACCATCATCTAGTTGTAGTTTCTTGAAGACAGAATACGGCATCAGGTTTACCACAACGCCGCCATCAACCATCATCCTGGTGACCGGCTTACCATCAATATGCCCACTGACGTACAGAGGCTTGAGGTGTTTCACCGGCTTGTCAGGTTTTTCGAAGACAACATTTTTGGGTCCAAAGTTGATTTGCGAGATCTCGCCTTCTTCTTCAACAGCCCGGAACTCAGCCGGCAAGTAATACACCATGTTGATATCCATGCCCGTTCGAGCCGGCGATTCTTCATAATCTAGCAGATCTTCATCTTCTATGAAATTGACTGACTCATCCATTGCCGACTCCGACATTGCTAGTTCTTCTTCTGCCTTTTCTGGCATTGCGAGGCCCGCCGCCATGAAGCCCGCCGTCGCCTGCCGGAGGGACGAGGGAGCCCCATCTCCGGCCGGAGGAGGAGCCCGTCGCCACGGCCTCCTCCGCGGATCCCGTCGCCCAGCTGGTAAGTCTGCATTGTCCCTCCCCCGCTCTGTTCTTCCGCGCACCCCTCTCCTGCTAGGGTTAGGGTTAGCTGAGTCTAGGGTTAGCTATCGTTCGCGAGTTCTTCAACGACGGCGTCCTGGTAGCTGGGCTTGTGCCTCTTGGTGCACGGGTCCGGCCTGGAGAGGTGAAGGTGCAGCTGGAGTTGGGGCAGGAGCCCCGATCTGTCTAGTGGTCTGGAGAGGCAAAAAAAATTCTGTTGAAGTGAGATGCGAGAGGATTGAGATTTGGGGCAGCACAAGTGAGGTTCTGCAGGGATTGATCTAATTTTCAGCTAGCATGACATTATTTATTCTAAGAAATCATAAATTCAAAACATTGCCATTTTAAGACTAGTAAATTTGCATTTTTCAACATGGCATATTCTGCATAGGTATTTTAAATTTTCTCAAAGGTAATATGTTGATGCTGAAAAATTCAACCACATAATGAGAATTCAACAAATAAAATATGAAAACGTTTGGACTAAAAAATGCAGATGTTTCGAGAAATGTGAATAGGCATGTAAGTTTAATGTGGACTACTAAGGGACTATATGATGGATCAAAATTGTGGATAAAAGAGAAGTGACAGAATATGTATAGGCATGCAACGACACAGGCCTCACATAATCCAATAGTCGAAGACGACAGTACACTGCTGATTGGTTAGCTCGATAGGATGTCGACCATGCATACAACGACACACATGCCTCCCATGATCCAATAGTGGAAGAAGACTATACACTGCTAATTTGTGAGGATGGATGATACGATGTCGACCATTTATGCCAGCTGATAAACAAGCGCTGTTGGTACTACGATTACGTTGGGACGCTATATCAGAGAAACGAACGGATCAAAGTGTCACGCCGGCCCGTACTTTCTTTCGGTGAGCGAGAAAGGATGAGATAATCTTTTCAACTTAACAGTCGCAAAAAAAAACAAAAACTTTTCAACTTAACCTCTTCCTGCCGACAGAGCTACGCGTCTCACATCGAATCGTCAAGTAACAGACAGCATGGGCACTACATACCCCGACTCGACCCTAGCTTTAACTTGAACTAATCCGGTTTGGAAGATACAGGTGGCCGAGCCGAACAAGTCATATAATCCTTCATCCGTGATCGCTGTCAAACTCGTCAAGCAAAATATTTGGACGCCGACACTTACGCTGGGAGTAAAATTAGCTTATGCACCGCCGCCGCTGCAAGTACTTTACATAGCTTTGAACACTTCCCCACCTGTCACAACTTCGCAGCTAGCAAGACGTGCACTCGATCGAGAGCGAGACGATGTTGATAAACAAGCGTTGTTGGTAAGTACTCGCTCTGTTGCACAGCCCAAACGGATTATATTGTGGAACAAACTGATATATTAGGGTCCTTTGAGATGCGAACAGATCAAAGTGTGACGCCCCGTATTCGGACAGAGAACGGAACGGAAAAGATAATATTTTCAACTTAACCTTGTCTTGGCAATCGACGGAGCTATGTGTCGCCATCGAATCGTCATGTATCTAACTGATCGACAGCAGATGATCCGAGATGACTACGCATGCCGCTGGTTACAAAGTTGTATCGCTCGCGGATGTATATGCCGAGCCGATCCTACGTGGCCACTAGACACAACCAGCGGCTAAATAATATTGATTCCGGCATCTGCATTTCTTTGTCCAAAGAAACCAATGGCAATGACCCAAATCAAGATCGTCTAGCTAGGTGGCAGGGCCCAATGTATCCCGTACGGGATACGATCTCTTCACGCAAGTGAACACTTATAGAAAGGTCTTATGCATGAGTATACGCTATACATTGGCGTGTTCAATCATTATTTTCATCAAACACCGCAGGCTTGGTCGCCCAATTGTGTGTATAGAATGAACACGACTTTTATCAGGATCAATAGAAAATATAGACATAGAATAGACGACGACTAGACTCGACGATCAGCAGTAAAATAATACGCTCTGGAAGATGCAGGTGGCCGCGGCCACATTCCCCCTATCTTTCACCGCATCCTAAAAGACGGCCCGGCCGGCGATAAGGTGTCGTTCTACCGGCGGCGACGCGATTCACGTCAATCATCGACATGATCCTTTCCCAACTGTCACACAACTTCATCATCACAGCTTCCCAGAACAGCGAGGAAGACGTGCAAAAGATTAGCAAGTCATGCGCACGACCGTGTTGTTAGACAGATATGTCACGTAGCGTGACATATCCCGCTGATTCTCTAAATTGTGGAGAGTCCTTGTTTGTGTGAACTCTCATTTATGGTTAGGATTGTATTTTGTCTATATATAACAATGCAATGGAAAGACCCAAATGTGATCAATTCTCTCACATGGTATCAGCCTAAAACTTCCTAAACCCTAACTCGCTTCCACCTCCTCACTCTAAACCCTAGCCGCACCATAGTCGGCCGCCGCTGCCGCTAGCCTTCTCCTCCTTCCTCCCCCTCCTCCTCCATGGCGCCACCACCCGAGCCCCACCCCAACGCCCCTCTCTGGGCGCAAGCCACCGCCATCCAGAACATCCGCTCGCTGGTTCCGATCGTCCTCGATCTCAAGGTCCCCTCCTTCCCCAAGTGGCCCACCTTCTTCACCATCGCCGTCACCACCTACGCGCTCGAGGATCACCTCACCACCGCCAGCCCGCCGACCGACCCAACCTGGCTCCGCCTCGACGCCACCGTGCTCCGCTGGCTGTACGGTTCCATGGCGATGGACATCGTGGACCTTGTCGTGGCCACCGACGCCACCGCCTACACGGTTTGGACTGCCATCACTGGGCTCTTCAACGACAACAAGAAGTCCCGCGAGCTCTATCTCGCCGAGGCGTTCCGCACCATCCGGCAGGAGGATCGCTCCATCACCGACTACCTCCTTCTCCAGAAGATGGCAGCGGACGCTCTCGCGGAGGTTGGCGCTCTGGTCTCCGACTCAGACCTCGTCACCAACTTCATCAAGGGTCTCCACGAGGACTACGACAACATCGCGACTTCGCTCCTCTCATCAAGCCGTACCCGTTGATGACCCTTAACGTAGTTACCTGCGTTAAAAGATAAATGGGTTAGGTTGAGACTCCAAGTGCAGAGTGTATAGTATAGGAAAGACAGTTTTTCCCACGAGGGGTGACTCGCGGGTTTAATATCGAACTCTCGGGGAACCAGTAGTGTAGGTTTTATCTTCTTACCTTCCTTGAAAACCTACAAACAAAGTAAATTGTTTTGCCCTCAACCTCACCAAGTGGTTGTCAAGCACAAGGTGTGAGAATGATATCAAAATAAAATGAATGCAAAACAGTAAATAAATATGCAATGATGATAAATAAATATGCAAGGATGGTGGAAACAATGATGGATGATATTTTTGGGTTTTATATTGTGAATGCAAGATGTAAAAGTGTTTTTGTATTTTCGGATTTATAAATGGCAGAAAATGTAAAATGGATAAAAGTTGTTGGAAAGGTGTTTCTTATGATTAAAAATGGACCGGGGTTCATGGTTTCACAAATGCACTCTCTCTTTAATAAAGTGGTAGACAATGGAACACTAGAATTAACATATGAGATTGCAACAAAAAGGTTCATGACAAGTTACTAATTATATGGGCATCACGTCCTAACATAGAGATCTTTTGTTTATTAATCTCTCTTATACTCCACCAAGATGCGAACTAAATCATAACACCTTAGTAATTAAGATAAATCAGAGCATAGCATTAAGTTCAATGACATGAAGTTAAAATAAGAACATGCTAGATCTAGTCATGGAGTAGTGGCAATGGTCACAACCACATCTCCGGTAGCAAGGTATTTTTCTTTATCCCTAGTGAGGTAACAAAGTAAGGTAAAAACCCAAGTGGATCACGGAACAACTGTCACTTCACCGTATTAGCCACCCCCCCCGTTACTCCATCTAATGCACACGTTCCCCCTCACACGCTCTCATAACAAGTTTGATCAGAACAAGTAAACAAGAACGGGGTACATAATATGCATCTACTTTCATAACTGAAACAAAACCATTGCAATCTCAAACATATATTAACTCATAAAAAGATCCACCACAAAGGTATTACATAGATGACCGTAATCATGTTCAGCAGCTCATACGGTACTAATTAGTGAAGCTCAAGAGAGGAGAGATACATAAGTTACTTCCACAAACCCATAGTCCAGGGGTGGACTACTCCCTCTTCATCATGGAGACGGTGGAGAAGTCGTTGGAGGAGAAGGAGACCACACCGGCAGCGCCCCGCCGGAGTTTTCCCCCTCCAATCTGCAACTCCAGGTCTCTGTTTCGTGGTTTCTGTGTTTCTGCGGCGCTCCTTTCCGAAGTGCGTCGGGGACTATTTTTATAGTCGTTTTTAGGTCAAGACGGAGGCTCGGGAAAAAAGATCGACGGCAACGGAGCCACGAGGCCCCAGATGGGTCCCACGCGGCCAAGGAATCTGGCCGCGTGGGCCCACTCAACTTGGCCCTCGGGCCTCCGTTTGTTCGCTTCCTTCGCTCCCACGCTTTGTTCCTTCCAAAAACTGATGCTCGTAAATTTCCAGGTCATTTGGACGTCGTTTGGGTCCCTGAAACATCAAAATATAGAAAATAGGGTTTTCTGCCTGTGCAGGGTTAATTCCAGAAAAATAGGGAAACTATGAAATATTCCCAAAATCAATATAAAACAATGATATAACCCTTATATGATGCAAATATGATTGAAATATAAGTAATATAATGCAAAGTTCATGTATGCATTTTACATGCATCAACATCCCCAAGCTTAACCTATACTCGTCCTCGAGTATGAAGGTGATAAAACTAACATGGACTTTGCAATTTAATACTATCAAAGGATATCAAAGATGATTACTATTGCTACATAGAGTCAAATGATTCATTCTTCAAAGGAATAGCAATATGCAAGATAGATTATGAAGTGATATCAAATATTCAATGTAAGGATGTTCAATGATAATTCACAAAGTGTAACATAGAAGAAAGTACTATGGACCAAATGTATGCATAATGAAAAGTAAAAACATCCTATATGGTCATAGAGTATTCTATGAAATCTGAATATAAAAGGTGGACACTTTGGATAGATAAATAAGTAGAGGTAAAACATGAATAAGTTTCATCTAGCTTCCAAATGCTTCTACTTAAGTTAATGTTTGCAATGTGGTATTCATTGGTGTGGAGCTCTCATTACCCCTATCATAGCATCTTGAATGATTAAAGTTTAAAGTGAAAGCAAATATGAGAATGTGCTTGACAAAGTATGGTTGAATGTCTCATGCCCCGTGAATACAAGTGCCTACACCATGGTGTTACTCAACTCGGTCCACAAAAGTAAGTTCAAGTTAAGGTCATTGTAAGTAATATAATAGCATCATTAAGAGTGTCAACTGGGGTACCTCTTGCCTCAGGACATGGAACAAGCCCATGTCAAAATGACAAGACAAACAGACAATGAACAATCTCACACTCTTTTATTTACTATTGGTATAGCTTTTTATTATGGTGCATCATGGAAGGTTCATTATGGAACGCTGTAAATTTCCACCATGAATGATGCATGGCTTAGATTGGCGGCCCAGGCATCTCTCTAGCCATTTATACAAACTCTTTAAACTTACTAAGTTTCCACACTTATTTGGCACCATGATAAGCATCCATAAACAAAAGTACATGATATCAACTGAATATAAATAAGTGCAATGTTGAAAGCTTGCCATGTGACAGCACATATGGCTAACTCCCAACCAAGACTTTGTCAAGCTCACAACTTCATAATTTTAATCACAATGGTTCATGTTTATTAAGTGCAATAAAAGTAAAGTGTGCATCAAGTTCGTGAGAGCTTTTAACCAACTTTTCCCATAACAATCAATAACATAAGCATTTTAATTCAGAAGTATAGATAACACAATATAACATGATAAACATACTTGGAATAGCATAAAGCTAACTTTGGTTGAAGGTGTTGGAAAACAAGCTTTTTACTTGTTGGAATTTTTGGGCTAGCAATAGGGAGAAAGTTGACCATCTAAATGCATGCATAAGTGTCCATAGAACTAATCAATCCATGTTAAACAAAGTAAAGTAACATTCAACATCTAAACATGATAAAAGATAGCTCTTGATAAAACACTTGCAAATTAATACTCATTAAAAGCACATGAATAATGCAACTATATGTATCTTTTTGAATCAACTCAAACATCCCTATCCCAATATATTTAATAGCATCCAACTTAATTCAACCCAAACTTCCAGTAGCTCTCTCATATATAAATGATAGTGGTGGTCTCAAGAAAAAAAATCAAACCGAAATAAAAAGCAAATAAAAGACGCTCCAAGTTTATACGATAAAGTGCATTGATCGAAAAACAGAAGTTAGACGTGTGCAAACCGAGAGTGTGTTGGTCCAGTGGGGTTGTCTTCACATCCCCAAGCTTATGGTCTTCACCATCCTTGGATAGCTCTTGGTGCATCTCCTCTAATCCCTGTGAAAAAACTTCAAAACACCGTTTCTCCCATTTTTTTCTGTGGGGTGACATTAGTAGTGATAGACAAATAGATTACTTGCTGCATAAAATCCTTAAAAAAAATTCATATGAATGTCCAGAAAGTGTATAATGTTGTATGCCTACTCATAAACTCAATTGGATCAAAAAGATTCAAGTTAAAAGTTCAAAGAATGCATCAAACAAAATGGGACAGAATCTGTCCAGAAAAACAGCAGCAGCAAAACGTATTTTTCTACCCTACTTAAACATGTCAGAAAAATCTGAAAAATTCACGTATACAGAGGATGAAAAGTTGCAACTACAGTTCAAATTACAGCTCATTCGGAGTTACAGAATAAAAATGAAAAATCAAACCGTGCACAGACTCGTGCAGGAATAAAATCTCCGAATGCAAATAGCAACTTTTTCAAACCAAAATAGGTAAAACTTGGCACTTTATTAAAAATTCCAGAAACAAAACTAAAAACTAAATCTCTTGTTACAGCAAGAGGACTCAAAGAAAATCAAAATAAAAACAACCGGGTTGCCTCCCGTAAAGCGCTTTCTTTATAGCCATATGCTAGGCTTACTTACTTGATATTTATTGTGGACGAAGCTCATGAGGGAGCTTGAACTTTGATGTGTCCCTCTTCCTTGGGAAGTGTTCCATGCACTTCTTGTGTGGAAACTGAAACTTCACATTCCCTTCTTTTGAATCAATGATAGCACCTGTGGTACGAAGAAAAGGTCTTCCCAGAATAATTGGACTAGAGGTTTTATTCCCCATATCCATGATTAGAAAATCAACAGGTACAAATGTCATATGCAACTCTACCATAACATCACTTACTTTTCCTAAAGCATGTTTAATGGAATCATCAGCAAGTGCAAGTTCAATAGAGCATTTTTCAAGATTCTTTAATTCAAGAACTTCATATAATTCTTTAGATAAAACAGAGACACTAGATCCTAGATCTAATATAGCATGGTGTGTCTCTTTTCCAATGGTTACTAGTACTTTGGGAATCCATATATCCCCAAGCTTAGGTGGTATCATAGCTTCTTGGTTGTACCTAGCAATCTTTTCTTTTAAAACATGATTAGCAATATAAGAACCAAAACCAGCTTGGTTAACATTAATGGAAGGATCACTTGCAAATTTTGTAAGATAGATATTAATTCATGCAAGCTACAATTCTCTAAGTCAACAATGGTTCCTTGACTTCACTAAGCATTTTAACTTCCTCAACTTTTCTCTCTCTATTATATAGATTAAATATTTCATAACGGTCATCAAAAACATCTTCAGTACTTGGGCTTTTTCTAAACTTTCTTTAATTTTCACTTCCAAAAGCAAGCCATCAAGTAGATTATGAGCATTAGCAGCAGTAGTATTAATAAAAGAACCCCCACATTCATTATCCAAAAAGACTCTAGAGGTTTCAGACAATCTTCTATAAAATATATGCATAAGCATCCAATCTCTAAGACCATGTTCCATTCCAAAAGCTATACCTCTAAACCTTTCCAAGTTTTTATCAAAGGTTCTTCTTCTCTTGTTTAAAGGTGATGACTCTTTGTCTAAGATTATAAACTGTTTCAGTGGAACAAAATCTCTCAATAATGAAGCTTTTAAATTAAACCAAGTGCTAAAATTCCAGGAGGCCATCTTAATATCCAATCTAAGGCTTTTCCAGCAAGTGAGTAAGGAAAAAGCTTAACTTTAATCATATCAACATTAACATGGTTCAATTTAACACTTTGCATCTTTCATTAAACTTCTTAAGATGAAGTATAGGATCTTCTTTGGTTTCCCACAAAAACGGTGTTCATAAATCATTTTAGTGACATTATGATCTACTTCAAATTCTTCAACAGGGATATTCATATCTTGAGGAAAGTTCTTAACACTAAATGGCCAAAAGTTCTTTTCTCCATTAAGCAAGTTTTTATGTGTTTTTAATTTTTTATGCAAAACTGAAAATAAAATGACACTAAACAATGCAAACCGAAATAACAAATGCAACACAAAATGCAAAACTGAAAATAAAATATGCAAACCGAAATATAAATATGATATGCAAGACAAAAACAAAACAAAATAAAATGATTTGAAGGTAAAGATGGATAAGATGATGCTCACGTAGGTGCAACCTCCCCAAGCTTAGGTGTTTGCACAAGTTGGTGATGAAGTTGACTTGTTGTGAGATATCCTTGGATAAACCTTTCAGCTATGGTTCCCCGGCAACGGCGCCAGAAAACAGTCTTGATGGCCCTTAACGTAGTTACCTGCGTTAAAAGAAAATGGGTTAGGTTGAGACTCCAAGTATAGGAAAGACAGTTTTCCCCACGAGGGTGACTCGAGGGTTTAATATCGAACTCTCGGGGAACCAGTAGTGTAGGTTTTATCTTCTTATCCTTCTCTTGAAAACCTACAAACAAAGTAAATTGTTTTGTGCCCTCAACCTCACCAAGTGGTTGTCAAGCACAAGGTGTGAGAATGATATCAAAATAAAATGAATGCAAAACAGTAAATAAATATGCAATGATGATAAATAAATATGCAAGGATGGTGGAAACAATGATGGATGATATTTTTGGGTTTTATATTGTGAATGCAAGATGTAAAAGTGTTTTTGTATTTTCGGATTTATAAATGGCAGAAAATGTAAAATGGATAAAAGTTGGAAAGGTGTTTCTTATGATTAAAAATGGACCGGGTTCATGGTTTCACAAATGCACTCTCTCTTTATAAAGTGGTAGACAATGGAACACTAGAATTGACATATGAGATTGCAACAAAAAGTTCATGACAAGTTACTAATTATATGGGCATCACGTCCTAACATAGAGATCTTTTGTTTATTAATCTCTCTTATACTCCACCAAGATGGGAATTAAATCTAGTCATCTTAGTATTAAGATAAATCAGAGCATAGCAATAAGTTTAATGACATGAAGTTAAAATAAGAACATGCTAGATCTAGTCATGGAGTAGTGGCAATGGTCACAACCACATCTCCGGTAGCAAGGTATTTTTCTTTATCCCTAATGTGGTAACAAAGTAAGGTAAAATTACCCAAGTGGATCACGGAACAAACTGTCACATTCACCGTATTAGCCCCCCCCCCCCCCCCCCCCGTTACTCCATCTAATGCACACGTTCCCCCTCACATGCTCTCATAACAAGTTTGATCAAAACAAGTAAACAAGAACGGGGTACATAATATGCATCTACTTTCATAACTGAAACAAAACCATTGCAATCTCAAACATATATTAACTCATAAAAAGATCCACCACAAAGGTATTACATAGATGACCGTAATCATGTTCAACAGCTCATACGGTGGAGAAGTTGTTGGAGGAGAAGGAGACCACACCAGCAGCGCCCCGCCGGAGTTTTCCCCCTCCAATCTTCAGCTCCAAGTCTCTGTTTCGTGGTTTCCGTGTTTCGGCGGCGCTCCTTTCCGAAGTGCGTCGGGGACTATTTTTATAGTCGTTTTTAGGTCAAGACGGAGGCTCGGGAAAAAAGATCGTCGGCAACGGAGCCACGAGGCCCCAGTTGATGGGTCCCACGCGGCCAAGGAATCTGGCCGCGTGGGCCCACTCAACTTGGCCTTCGGGCCTCCGTTCGTTCGCTTCCTTCGCTCTCACGCTTTGTTCCTTCCAAAAACTGATGCTCGTAAATTTCCAGGTCATTTGGACGTCGTTTGGGTCCCTGAAACATCAAAATATAGAAAATAGGGTTTTCTGCCTGTGTAGGGTTAATTCCAGAAAAATAGGAAAACTATGAAATATTCCCAAAATCAATATAAAACAATGATATAACCCTTATAGGATGCAAATATGATTGAAATATCAGTAATATAATGCAAAGTTCATGTATGCATTTTACATGCATCACCCATCCTTCCTAGTGTTCCGGAGCATGCTGCTGCATTTTACATGCAAACAAGGTGACCCGACGCACCGCTGCCTCATCCACCGCCGCCGCGGCCTGTGTCGCCAAACCCGGTCCCGTGGTTCCTGCCGCCCCCGCCGGCGGGCACGCTGGCGTTCCCTCTGCTCCCGGGACCTGGAGGGCTCCGTCCAACCCTAGTCACGGCACCGGCTACGGCAAGAACAAGGGCAAGAAACCCTACGGCGGTTATGGCAACAGGAACACCGGTGGCGTGCCTCCCATGCCGACCCCTTCAACCCTTGGGCAGGAGCGATTCAGATGTTTCCCATGCAGCCGCACGGTGCCGGCGGCAGCATCCTCGGCGTTGTCCCTCGCCCCCACGCCTACATGGCCGGCCCACCACCTGCGGCGCCGGCCTCCTTCTAAAACGCCCACGGCAGCGTTCCCCATGGCCAGGCCTTCCATGGTGCCCCGTACAGCGTCGCCTCCTACACCGCGCCCTCTGCTTCAGCGCAGACTTGGGACCCCTCCACCCTCGCGCAGCACTTCACCAACATGACGCTGCAGCCACCCACCCCGGAGTGGGTCATGGACAGCGGCGCCACCGCCCACCTCTCCAACAACACCGGTATCCTCTCCTCTCTATCTTCACACCCTCTTTATTGTCATGTCACGGTCGGCGACAGCTCCTCCGTTCCCGTTTCTGCATCCGGACATGCCTCCCTTTCATCTTCTTTTTCTGACCGTGCACTTCATCTTCACAATGTTCTCGTTACCCCTCGCATCATTAAAAATATAGCCTCTGTCCGTCAGTTTACTAAAGATAATAATTGTTCTGTCAATTTTGACCCTTTTGGTTTTTCTGTGAAGGACCTCATTACCCGGCGTGAGCTTCTTCGGTGCAATAGTACGGGGGAGATTTATTCGTTACAGCCACCGGCGCCTCATGCTTTCACCACCACCACCACTCATGATATCTGGCACCGTCGTTTGGGTCACTTCGGCCATGACGCTTATCGTCGTCTTTCGCAGCATATCTCTTTACCTTGTAATAAAAACAATTGTACTCTTTGTCATGCTTGTCAGATTGGACGCCATGTACGTTTGCCTTTTTCTTCCACTATTAGGACTACTCGCCCTTTTGAGTTAATTCATTGTGATCTTTGGACGTCCACGATTTTGAATAATTCTGGCAACAAATAATTCTTAGTATGCCGGGCCACAGCAGATGATCCGTGATGACTACGCATGCCGGTGGTTACAAAGTTGTATCACTCGCGGATGTATGCCGGGCCGATCCTGCGTGGCCACCAGGCACAACCAGCGGCTAATAATGGAGTATTGATTAGGGCATCTGCATTTCTTTTTCCAAAGAAACCAATGGCAATGACCCAAATTAAGATCGTCTAGGTGGCAGGGCCCAATATACCCCGTACGGGATACGGTCTCTTCACGCAAGTGAACACTTATAGAAAGGTCTTTATGCATGAGTATACGCTATACATTGGCGTTTTCAATCATTATTTTCATCAAACACCGCAGGCTTGGTCACCAATTGTGTGTATAGAAGGAACACGACTTTTATCAGGATCAATAGAAAATATAGACATAGAATAGACGACGACTAGACTCGACGATCAGCAGTAAAATAATACGCTCTGGAAGATGCAGGTGGCCGCGGCCACATTCCCCCTATCTTTCACCGCATCCTAAAAGACGGCCCGGCCGGCGATAAGGTGTCGTTCTACCGGTGGCGACGCGATTCACGGTCAATCATCGACATGATCCTTTCCCAACTGTCACACAATTTCATCATCACAGCTTCCCAGAACAGCGAGGAAGACCATCAGTGTGAGGATCCATTTTCAATGATGGTCCTGTTTGTACATCTTGCTACTAATTGTTGCAAGAATCATGCACCGATTATTGTAGCGTAGGAGATTCCTTAGAAGAAAGAAACTTGGAGAGATCTCCAGCAAAACATCGTCTGTGTTATCTCAACAGCCATAAGGTTTATCCATATATTTATCAATCGGGACCGATTATTGTACTAGTGGACAAGGTGTTCTTTTCTAAGAATTATTATTATTTGATTTGGATCGTGTGTGTTGCTCCGTTAAAAAATGTATTTAATCTTACAACTATCAAATTGTTACACATAACGAGGTATCCAGAGATAAAAGAAATACAGACAACCAATCAACAGATTCCTTGCTCGATTATAAAACCTAACTACTTACTAAACATTTGGTACATGTGTATGTTCTATATAGGCAGCGGAATTTAAATGCAACATGATGCTTTTCAAATTTAAAAGTCAAAGCACATTTAAATCTAGCGTCCATAGATTATTAAGACACGTACTTACAAGCTTCAACGGACAGTAAGCCAAAGTCAGTTGTCCATTACAAGCTTTAATGCATTTCAAATTCACAAATTATTTACTGTAAGGAATCATCGATTCAAAACATTTCCATTTTAGGACTCCAAAAATAAATTTGTATTTTCAGTATTTCATATTTTGCATAGATATTTCAAACTGTCTTGAAGCCTAAAAATTGAAACGCTTACACGTAATGAAGAATCAACAAAAATATAATAGAATATGAAAACACTAGGACGAAGAAATACATGTGCTTTGAGAAACGTAAATAAGAGAGATGAGAAATTAAATTTATAGGCATTTGCTTTTGTTTTGGACTTTGAAGGGAATATAGGGTATATTATGCGTACCCCGCTATGTATTAATGTTGAATTCATTGTGTGTATATTATGTATCATGTTTGTATATTATATTGCTACACTTTACCCATGGATTTTAGAACAGGAATTGAAGACTTAGTTTTGATGTTCGCTTGTAACCATGTCCACCAAATCCATATCAGTGTATTTTGCGACAGATTTGCTAGAACCCAACTTTTCAGGTAAAAAAATACAACCTATCTAGCATTTCTTGCGAAATTGAGAATGTATAGAATATACCTTAGAACCAATGATCATATTTCGTTGTATCCATGCTTTATTAAATGTTTCTTTCATATTATTTTGTATTGATTGTCAAGTATGTGTTTTTTTCTACATCAGACTCTTTGTGAAACTTGATAGATTATTCTAAATATGTCCATCGTAGGAATTTATGTGAGAGCATAAATAGGCTACCATACTTATCAGTTTGACATTGATGCCCATGTTTCACATGTCATGGACCGTGATATTTTCAGACAAATATATGAGCATACGTACCCAAGTCACTACGTGTAACTAACTCGGTGTGGGTCCTAGAAAGATATGATCACTTTCTATTCTTCATGCATTGTGTTGTGCATTGAGAATGAATAAGCGTAGACTCAACCGCGGCAAGGACAACGACGTAAACAAGAAAGCAAGATGTTTATTTTCATTTCCTCGTGAATTTAATCGAGATCTTTAACTTCAGCTAGAACCTGTACTATGTTTGTTTTCTCGAAACATACTCCATCCATTCGAAATTACCTTGCCTTCTAGTTTTGGTCAAGGTCAAAAAAAATTAAAGTTTGACCAAACATATAGAGTAAATATCAAAATGTATATAATACTAAAATATATTTTATTATGATTCTAATAATATTTACTTTTTTTGTTAGATATTGATATGTTTTCCTATATGCTTGATAAAACTTGACAAGTTTGAGTTTTAATAAACTCAGAACGCAGGATAATTCCGGACAGAGGGAGTAACTATATGATAAAGTTCTGCAAAGAGTTCGGGAAATGGTGAGTGTGAAATATAAGTAAACTACCCAGATTAATAAATGATCAGAACTCCACCAAAAAAAAATTGATCACCACACATGAGCCAGCTAGGTGACAGCCAGGTAGAATAGGAGAGTTGAGAAAATGAAGTAGCCATGCCCAATCCCGGACGAGATACGGTCTCTTCACGCCAAGTGAACACTTATAAAAAGGACTCTAAACGCGAGTATACGTACCGTACACATTTGTACATGGCTTATTCAATAGTTATTTCTACCAAGCATTGGCTTGGTCAATTGCGTCTATATATACACGAATGAATATTCATGCATACTAGTATACTTTTAGTAGTATCAAAAGAACATGGACAGTACATGCACCGACTCTAGCTATATCCTTGAATTAATCGGGTTTGGAAGATACAGGCGGCCGGACCGACCAACGAACTACTCCATCCGTTTCAATTTAATTGACTTGCTATGCACCACATGTGAATGTATCTATACATGTAACATGACTAGATACATCCACGTTTGGTGGATATCAAGTCAATTAAATTGGAACGGCGAGAGTAGTAAACAAGACTCCCAGAGCTTTCGTCCACGTCGGCGCATCATCAGCCAGCTCTCCTGGCTTTTACGCCAGCCATTGCCGGTCATAAGATAACTCCAACGTGCTGAACTAACTAATATCAAATGTGTCCAATTTTGTCCGTTTGGGTTGTCAAACTAGATAGACTTCGGTCGATGTCCGCATTTTCTTGGCCGCTTAATCCAAGGGACGACCCATTTGGTTCCTCCTATCCGTTTTTTTCTAATTTTTTGATCATTGTCCATATTTTATCAAAATAGGCTAGCAAATATATCTAGCCAACATAGTTTGCTATTTTCATATTACCAAAATAATATCATACCATGCGGGGATACAACATTGTACCAAAAAAACCGAAGGAGGCCCCCACGTGCCTTGACTATATGCACAACACACAAATGAGATGATCACCCATCTCAGTCAATATAAACTTGTTGCTTCTTTGTAAACAATTTGATTCAAGGGTATAGCTAGAGTCGGTCAAGGTGCTCAAATCGGTCTCTTCACACCAAACATGGACAGCACATGTTCATAGGAAGCCCTTTTCTTCGCGTCAATGTGCTCAAATCCGTCGTCATGCATGATCCGGGTCTCCTCGGGGAAAAGGGCGAGCTAAACTTTTTTTTGGATTTTTGTTCCACTTTCTTGGCTCTAGAGCGGGCATTTTCCTTATCGATCTCGAGTTTTCTCTTTTCTATTTTGAATAAGTTTTTTGTGTTCTATGCCGAAGCCGCCACACAACATGATGATATCAGCTTGCGTGGCTTTCGCGGCGATGGTCTCCGCGTCCGCAACGGCGGCCAGCGCCTGCGGGTTTTTACGGCGGTAGTCTCTTTGGCTTTGTTGTTCACCTTCCTCCTTTGTTTTCCCCGATTCAATGTCTCGGCAGTTCTCTCCTTCGGGATGAGCTATTTTTCGGCTTGAACCCGGCAGGGACGGGGTGGTTTCGTTGGCGGCGGCGGCAGCAGCAGGTGGTGTGTGGGCCACAGAGTTTTCGCTAGGATAGGCCGCGGGAGAGGAAAAGGTTGGAGTGGGAATTGTAGGCCACAGGCATGCGGGTCAGGGCAGGACACCGTCATCCACGCGTGTCCAAAGCGCGTTCATGTCGCTGCTTTGGGCCGTGGTTTTTATCCACACACATAGAAACGGAGAGCTCCGTACCAATTGGGTCGGCACGTTGTAGTTGTGCTACTGCTTTTCTACCGCTACTGTTGGATTTGCACGGAGGCAAGGACGTGATTCACGGTAAAAAATCGTCAGGTAACACGCGCGGACGCAGCACGTGGGGAGTAAATACATTTCTTTTAACTCCATTGATCCCTTTCCCCACCTGTCGCAGACCTCCACGGCTTCAAAGTTAAAAGTTAATCCAAAACACGCTGCGAGAATTTAACCTAAGGTTTTGGTTACCGGTCGGGAAATCCGGTTACCGCCCGGTAACCGGATATCCTGACCACCTCCGGTTAATGGTCATCCCGGGTTAAAAATCCCGATAATTTTGAAAAATTTAAATTTTAACAAAAACCCTCGATAAATGGTCAAATTGGAACCAATTTATTTTGAATTTTGGTTTTCAAATTCGTTCGGTAACCGGTCGGGATTTTCCGGTTACCGCGGTAACCGGTAATCCCGACCACCCTCGAATTTTTTTTTCTACCGAGAACCAAAACCTTGATTTAACCTCGTCTTGCCAATGGAGCTATACGCGTCCCCAGCAATGCAAAAGCCCGGGTATACGTTATAGAATTGCTTGTTCAATCATTATTTCCAGCAAATAACGATTGTGTGTATACGAATGAACACAACTTATGAGGATCAATGGACAATATAGACACTTAGACGACGACGACCCAACTCGACGTATGATGTTCGATCACCTTGATTAATCCGCTGTGGAAGATGCCGGTGGCCGCGGCCACATTCCCCTTAGCTTTCGCCGCAGCCTAAGAGACGGCCGGCCGGCCAGCCGGCGAGAAGGTGTTCTACCGGGAGCTACCGTTGGATTCGCGCCGACGACGCGATTCACGGTCAATACGGACAGGTAAACATGGGTGCCGCCGCTGCAAATATTTGCGATTCACGGTCAATACGAACATCTAAACGAGTCGTGCACACACGCTACAAAGTGCCGTGTTACACGTAGACCACTGGACCGGTAGCACGTGGGACTGGTCTGCTTTAGCTGCAGTACGTAGCATGATTTCTGCTCCTTGGACAGGACGCAGATTCAGCTCAACCAGCCGCGTTGTTTAAGGTTTGGAACGCTGTCAAGTATCCAACGCCGACCAGCTGCCGCTGCTCCCTCCTTGCCTTTATCTTGGCCACTGTTTTTTCTGTCTTCTGAGTTCCGAAGGTTGATTTTTTTTTCTTTTGTCCCTTTCGTTGTGCACATGAGCATATGCATGTGGATAAATAATTTGCACACATAAGCTGTATATATATGTCCGCATCTCGGTGAAATCATCCCGCTTTGTAGCCAGACTGCCCCAATTTTAGGGGTGGATATACATAATCTTAGAGCGAGTATATTACGTGAATATACGACAGTGAACATGGTATAGGTGATTGTCCATAACCTGTGGACGCCTGCCCATCGATCCGTACCCACGACGACAACATGGCCGATACCCGACGGAATCACCCAAGATATTTTTTCATCTAGCCAAGATAACTGTGGAGATGGATGCATTTTTCGGCTTTGATCGTTCTGCAGCTAGCTATCAGTACGCATAGCCACATGTCCGGTTCAAAGCTTAATTACTGCTTGTCACGACTGACGACTGTGGACTAGCTGCGATCGATGCAAGGCAACGAGCGGCCATCGCCACTCAGACGGCGGCAACTTACTACAGATATTCATCGACCATAACCTGTCGATCGAGATGCGTGATGGACGCCGTCCGATCGGTACCCACGACGGCAACATGCATGGCCGATGCCCGATGGAATCACCCAAGATATTCTTTCATCTAGCCAAGATACCGATCATGTATTCACCGTCCGGCTTTGATCCGGTAGGTGCACCAGAATCATCATTCACGTGCACATCGATCGTGCAGCACGCATAGCCACATGGCCGGTTTAAGCTGACTGCATGCTACGCCCTCCGTTTTTTAATATAAGATGTTTTAGGTGCTACAGATGTTGACTAGATTCACACTAAAATGAGTGCATATATAAAGTAAAGCATGTCTAGATACATTTAGGTACATGTGCATGTGAAAAAAGGCTAAAACATCTTATATTTAAAAAACAGAGGGAGTATATAGTGACTGAAAACACAAGGCATTCACTCGACTTAACTTCATCGCGGCGGTGAGATGTCCTACTCCCTCCATTTCGGTTTATAAGTCTTGCACGTGCCTAGATCCTAAATTTAACCAATATAATATGAGTTTTTTATACAAAAAATGTATCACTAGAAAATAAAGTATCTGAAGTTTTAAATGGTCTATTTTCGGTAATATATAACTCATTTTACGTTGATCAAATTGATGATTTAGGGACACGCGCAAGAACTATAAACACTTCTTACTTAGGAGTATTATAGAGGAAGTATATTTGCATTATTTATTCTAAGAAATCATCAATTCAAAACATTGTCATTTTAAGACTAGTAAAGTTGCATTTTTCAACATGGCATATTTTGCATAGGTATTTTGAATTTTCTCGAAGGTAGTATGTTGAATGGTGAAAATTTCAAACACATAACGAGAAATCAACAAAAAAAAATGAAAACGCTTGTACTAAAAAAAATGCATATGTTTCGAGAAATTTGAATACGAGAGATGTTTTGAGGGAAAATGTATATGCATGTAAGTTTAATTAATGTGGACTATGAAGGGACTGTGTATGACGGATCAAAATTGTGGAATTGTGGATGAGAGAGACGTGAGAGGAAATGTATAGGCATTCAACGACACAGGCCTCACATAATCCAATAGTCGGAGAAGACTGTACACTGCTGATTGGTTAGCTCGATGGGATGTCGACCATATGCATGATCCAATAGTCGAAGAAGACCGTACACTGCTGATTTGTGAGGATGGACGAAACGATGTCGACCATTTATGCCAGCTTATAAACAAGAGCTAGCTGTTGGTACTCCGATTACCGCTGGTTACAAAGTTGTATCACTCGCGGATGTATGCTTGGCGCGGGCCGTGCCGATCCTACGTGGCCAGCAGACACAACCAGCGGCTAAGGGCATCTCCAGCCGGCCCCCCCCAGCGCCCCCCCAGGCGGCTTTTTTAGCGCCGGCGGAAGCAAAACCTTTCCAGTCGCGCTCCCAGGAGGCCGATTTCCGCCGTTTCGCGCCGTTTCTAGCGCCGGCGTTCCCAGGCCAAACCCAACTGGCCGGGTTCGGCCTGGGGGGGCAAAAGGCGACGTGGGCCAGCCTTGTCGGCGAGATGAGGCGTTTTCCCCTCCCCTTTTCCCCTTTGCGCGCCAACTCTCCCACCATATCCCCTCCCATCCCGCAGCTCCCGCCATTTTCCCCCATTCCCCCAAGATTTCGCCGCCATGCCGCCCAAGAAGTTCACCGGTCCACGCACCTCCGCCGCCGCCGTCGCCGCGTCCTCCTCCACCTCTGTCGCCATGAAGAAGAGGAAGCCCAGGCAGCCGAGGACGAAGCCGGACGGCATGACCACCGCCGAGTGGATCTCGGAATTGGCGCGTTGCAAGGTCGAGACAGCTAGCCGCCGGAAAAGGGAACAGGCGCAGCGCGCCAGGGAGCTGGCCGAAGGTGTCGGCGACTCCGGCGCCCAAGAAGACGAGGAAGAAGGTGAAGAAGGAGAAGAGGAGGAGGAGGTGAGGGAGGTGGATGCGCCGATTCCACGGCCCAAGGTGAGGATCGGCCTCCCACCTCACCCTCAGTTCGCCGGATGGGCCAGCCAGTCCAGCGTGGCCTCGCCGACAGGGTTCTCGCCGTCGGGCTACTCGCCGTCCCCGTCGCCTCGCTGGAGCGTGTCCCCCCACTACGTCCCCGTGTACGCCGACAGCGACCCACTCGGCGGATTCAACCCCAATGTCGCCTTTCCGCACGGTGCGCCTCAACCTCCGCCGCACCCTCCTCCCCCGTATGCGGGATCGCCTGGATACTCGAGCTCGCCGTCGCTCCGCCGCAACCTCAACCCCATCCTGTTCGGCGGAATGCAAGGGGACACCTTCATGGGCGACCTCATCACCGCCGGCTCCAATGCTGCGGCCGCAGCCCCTGGTTTCTTGTCGCAGGCCGTAGATTCATCGCAGGCCTTCGTGGAGCCGGAGAGGCAGGAGACAGCCGAAGAAGATGGCGAGCCGGTTGTGGACGAGGTCCCCGGCGAAGAAGCCGCTGCCAAAGGCAAGGCGAAGAAGAAGGTCCCCAAGGTGCCGAAGCCAGCCGAGCCTCGGATCAAGTGGAGCTACAAGGAAGATGTGCTCCTCGCCCAAGCATGGATGAATGTGAGCCAGGACCCGATCATCGGCGCAAACCAGAACATGGACAACTACTGGAAGCGGGTCAAGACTTCGTACGATGAGCGCCGGATCGTCGATCCCGAGTACGCCTCCTGCCTTGATCGCGGCGAGAAGGCCATGGCGAACCACTGGGCGGTGATCCAGCATGCTTGCAACAAGTGGCACGGCATACAAGAGGAATGTCTGCATCGGCCGAAGAGCGGCGGCAACGCCGAGACGGAGGTGAGCTTCTTTCCGCCATTTCGGCGCTTGTTTCCCCCAGCTATGTTTGCTCATTCGGCGCTTTTGTTCGGCCTTGTAGTATGTTCGCATGTTCGACATGTACCGCGCCGACGAGAAGGTCGAATTCAAGTTCCTCCATGTCTTCACGAAGATCGAGGGGTGCGAGAAATGGAAGCAAGTCCGTGACCAACTTCGCAAGGCCAAGGAGTACGTCCCCGACGCGGCGGCAGCTGGAGCATCTGAAGGGCGCCCGGACGGTCACAAGAAAGCCAAGGCGGCGAAGGATGGGGCACCAGCGGCGGCCAAGCTCCAGGCGTCGATCGAGACGTGCATCGCCGATGTCGCTGCCAAGGCCGCCAAGAGAGACGAGAAGACGGAGGCGAGGTGGACGGCGCTCATGGCCAACCAGGGTACCAAGCTTGACCTGCTCAAGACCACCGCCGCGGCGAAGAAGAGAAACAATGACCTCGCCTTCCTCATGGGCGGCGACCCTACGGCGATGGACCCCCAGGTTCGGGTGTGGTTCATGGCGCATCGCGAGGCCATCCTCTCCACCCCGACGACGGCACCTCCGCCGAACACCACAGACGGTTCAACCGACCCGAGTCCCGCCACTGCTGCAGCCGACACGAGCTCGGCCACCGGCACCGCCGACACGGCCACGCCGCCGCCGAGCACCGCACCGATCGCCGCTCCGAGCTCCGCCCCTACTCCGACGACTGCACGCATCGACCTGGACGACGACGCCGAGGTGTTGCCGGTGACCATCTGATCTGCGCCATCAGCATGCCGAATACGGCACTACGTCGCCGGCCAGTGTCATGAATTCGATCGCCCGTTCGTAGCTTCTTTTGTATGATCGCCTATATGTATGATCGCCAAACTGTGGCTATGTTTGGATCGCCGAACTCGGGCTGATTTTGGGGCGGGAATATGAACTTTTAAATTATGTTGATTTGTGTTCGCCTTGGGTGGCCGAACGGCTGGAAAGCCCAACCCTCCCAGGCCAAAGTTAGCGCCGGCGCAAAGCCAAAAAGCCGCCGTTTTTCGGCCTAGGGGAGCCGAACGGCTGGAGATGCCCTAATTACATTGATTAGGGCATCTGCATTTCTTTTTCCAAAGAAACCAATGGTAAGGACTACCCAAATTAGGAAGCGATGGCCACGCATTGTCTAGGTGGCAGGCCGGGCCCAATATTATACCGTAGGGGGATATATACGGTCTCTTCACGCAAGTGAACACTTATAGAAAAAGAAAGATCTTGAACTTGCCTGTGGCAAGATGGTTAGGTGGGTGGTTGTACCCCTAGCCCACCAGAGTTCAAACCCCAGGTTTGACGCTGGTGTTTCTCATTTAAGGCGGAATATTCTTCAGTGGGAGGCGACGTTCCCGTCGACAGCGAGGCGCCCGTGGTGACTTCGTCAATCTCAAGACTCGACCCGCCGACTCAGTCTCTCGGAGGTGCTCATAGGGGTAGGGTGTGCGTGCGTGCGTTCATAGGGGTGAGTGTGTGCGCGTGTATATGAGCGCTTGCGTTGTACTGTGTTTCGCAAAAAAAAAAAAAAAAAAAAAAGAAAGATCTTTATACATGAGTATACGCTATATATATATATGCATTGGCGTGTTCAATCATGCATTATTTTCATCAAACACCGCAGGCTTGGTCACCAATTGTGTGTATAGAATAAACACGACTTTTTATCAGGATCGATAGAAAATATAGACTTAGCATGGACGACGACTAGACTCGACGATCGATCACTAGTTAATTAAGACGCTCTGCAAGATGCAGCTGGTGATCCCCTTAATTAGCTTTCACCGCAGGCTAAAAGACGTACGTACGGCCGGCGATAAGGTGTCATTCTACCGTCCGCAACCGTTGAATTCGCGGCGGCAACGACGCGATTCACGGTCAAAATCGACTTTGCGCGCCGGCCGGCTGCAAATACTTCACCACCTAGTACTCGTCACACAACTTCATAATCACAGCTTCCCATAACAACGACCGTGTGATCGAGATGACCCCTCCATTTTCGATGCTACTGTCTATACATCTTGCTACTAGTTGTTGGAAGAATCATGCACCGATTATTGTACGTAGGAGATTCCTTAAAAGAAAGAAACTTGTGGAGATCGATATTCGATCGCCAGCAAGCATCATCCGTAAATGTTAAAGCCTTTAAATCTAGCATCCATAAATGATTAAGACAAGCAGTTACAAGCTTCAATGGACTGTACGACACAGTCAATTGTCCAGCACAAGCTTTAATGCATTTCAAATTCACAAATTATTTACTCCAAGGAATCGTCAATTCGAAACATATCGGTTTTGAGACTCCAATAATAAATTTGCATTTTCACAATTTCATATCTTGCATAGGTATTTTAAATTATCTCGAAGGTAAAAGGTTAAATCCTACAGAATTCAAACGGTTACACATAATGAAGAATCGACAAAAACATTGTACAATATGAAAACACTAGGGCATGTGCTTTGACAAATGTAAATAAGAGAGATGAGAAAGAAAATATGAAGGTGTGTGCTTTTATTGTGGACTCTCAAGGGAATTATAGGCGATATTATGTGCACCTCGCTACGTATTAACTGATGTACGTATCGTGTTTGTATAATTTACCTCTACATAACCCACGGATTTCAAAACCAGAATGAAAGACTTAGCTTTGATGTTCACTTGGAACCATTTCCACGAAATCCATATAAGTGTATTATGCGACTGCTTTGCTAGGACCCAACTTGTTCATGTAAGAAAATGCAACCTATCTAGCATTTGTGAGAAATTGAGAATGTACATGTTAGAAATATATAAATATATCATAGAACCAATGATCATATTTTGTTGTATCCATGCTTCATTAAATGATTCTTGCATATTATTTTGCAGGGATTATCAAGTATGTGAATGTTTCTACATAAGACACTTTGTGAAACTTGGCCGATTATTCTAAGTTGGTCCGTATAGTAGGAATTTATGTCAGTATAAATAGGCTACCATAGTTATCAGTTGATGCTGATGCCCATGTTTCGCATGCCATGGAACGAGATATTTTCAGACAATTATACGAGCATACTTTAGGGAACATGGAGCTGGACTGACTTTTTTAAGAGCACGCAAATTGCGTACCTTTGATTTATAGAAGAAGATAGAATTTTTTACAAGAGATTGACCCTGCCTAAACGTAGACAGGGCAACCTGAAACACCACACTCACACTTAAGCCTACTCTCGCGCTAGATTGTTAACACCAGTGCCTCCATCTCCAACTCTGTTTCTTCTGGCGAGGCTCCACAACTTGAAGTCTTCCAGCACTCTCGCAGCCAGCACATCTTCATTACATTGCTGGCTAACATTACCGAACACTCGAGCGTTCCTCTGCCTCCAGATCCCAACCCAAGACACTACGTGTAACTAAACTCGGTGCGTATCTGAGAAAGACACGATCACTTCATGTTCTTCTTTTTTTTTTGAACATAAACCACTGTCATTAGATATTGCAACAGGTTACAGCACAGTGATTACAACTTCCATCCCAAGGAAAAACTCGCCTAGCTGGACATAGAAAAGTACTGACGAAACATGATGACAATGCCAAAGAGTACAACCGGAGCCTATCAGGGGGTCCGTCGAGAACTCGGACTCAACAAACCTGCAATCATACTCTTCAAGGGCCTCTTGCAATCTAGCCAACCGTAAAGCCAGCGGCTCAACCAGCAATCGCGTTGGCAGATGCCTATGAGGTAGGGGATTGAGCTGTAGATCTATAATGGCCATCACCGAGCTCAAATCAGGAGGTTCTTGTCTGTTAAACCAGAGAAACCGCAGCAGAGACGCTCTCACCCATCTCCGGCATGTCCCGAATAGCAAGAACGCATCTTCATCATGCACATCAGCTCCCAATAGATGCAATGCACAATAACCAGACATATAGCAGCAAAGCTCATAGGAAGTACTGGTGCCAGCAAACCAAAGATTATAGCAGCCGCCCAAGGCGGCCAAGCAAAGTTCACCAGGCTGCACCAACAATGAACCTGAAACTCCTGCATCCTCCCAGGCAACCGCATCACACAAGTCGATCCCCTCGCCGCCACGGCCGGCCGGAACGAGTAGGGACGCAGAACACCGGAGGAAGAACGAGCTCAGGTTGAAACAGTCCAACGCGGCGAGGCCATCCCTGTGGCCTAAGATAGCCATGGCCACACGATGCCATAACTTTGGAACCGCCGCATCAACTGCAGAATCGATGCCTGCCCGCGGCAGGCCTCCCCACCACACTCCACCACACAGCAATAGCATGTCGCCCTCTTCCTCCCCCTCGCCACCAAGGCCGGCCAGGAGGAACAGAGAGACCTTCAGATCGAAGACATGGAGGGGAACTTTCACATCGTGGGGCTCCCACAACACAGATCGAAATCCACACTCGGAAAGGTCTTCTCCAAGTCCACCATCCCCACGATGGCAGCGTATAGGAGAGGAACCGACTGAGCCCTTCAGATCTGGGTCGCATAGCAAAGCTGCAGCCATGAATCCACCTCCAGCAAACCTCACTCCGGCCACCATGGACGCAGCAGCGCAAACAGAGAGGGGGATCACATGACCAGCAACAAGATTATTAGAAAGAAAGGGGGAAAACGGATAGGGAGCGGCGGCAGACGAGTCAAACCGTCGCCATGGATCTGGCAGAGCAGCGAAGGCATAAGCACATCCACCTTCGTTCCCACATCTCCTCACTTCATCGTCATCACCATGATCCTCTTGTTCTTCATGTATTGTGTCATGCATTTAGAATGAATTGGCGAGAAGCATAGACTCAATCGCCGCAAGGACAACGACATAAACAAGACATTTCTTTTCATTTCCTAGTAAATTAATTTAGTTCTTTGGCTAAAACGGAACTATTTTTATTCCTTAGAAACACTGGTAATATTACACGTGTATTATGTGTCCCCACTAATATAAATCTAGTAAGGAAATAACTATCTTCATCAGCAAATTAAATTGCTAGTTAGATGAAATTGAGATACATTAATTCGAGTAAGTACAGGGTCTTAATTAGAGCAATTAGCGGGGCTTTAGTTGGATCACGATGGGATGTCATGTGCTAAACGTGTTTGGTGCTCAACATTAGAGCGATGTGGACCATTTGATCGACATCGTTGGACGGATGAGATCGTTTAAAACTCCGCCATCTGGATATTGTTATATGAGATATAGATAACTGTATGATGATGATTTTCAATGAGTTGGGGGAAATGGTGAATGTGAAATAACACTTGGTGAACTATAATTTTCACTCTTAGTGCATAAATGTCTCAATATATGTTTGCTACACCCGAATTAATAAATGATCACTACTCCCGCAAAAAAAAATCACCACACATGAGCCACCAAAGTGACAGGCAGGTAGAAAGGAGACTTGAGAAAATGTAGCCATGCCGAATCACGTACAAGATACGTTCTCTTCACGCCAAGTGTGATCACTTCTAAAAAGGATTTTATACGCAAGTGTGCATACGCTACATTGGCTTGTTCAATCATTATTTCTATGGATCATATTGGCATGGTCAATTGTGTCTAGTATGTACGAATGAATATTCATGCATATACTTTTAGCATCAAAAGACAACATGGGCAGTACATGCACCGACTCGACCCTTGAATTAATCCGGTTTGGAGTGGAGAATACAGGCGGCCGGTCCGACCAACGAAATACTAGTAAAATAGAAATCCCTCAACAACAACAAAAAACTACTCCCTCCGTTCCAAATTAATTGAATGGAAAATTTGGAAAATTCAATTAATTTGGAACGGAGGTTTTCCATTCAATTAATTTGGAACGGAGGTTTTCCATTCAATTAATTTGGAACGGAGGGAGTAGTAAAATAGAATCACGGAGCTTTCGTCCACGTTGGCGCATCATCAGCCAGGGTTCCCGGGCGTAATATTGAGCCGTGCCGGACGAAATCGGGCTATAGGCGCCACCAGTGGATGCATTTTTTCATTCAGAGCCCAATAAAATTATTGGGAGGCCTATTAGCACCGTGAGTGGAGATGGTGTAAGGTGCTGTTCTACCGCTGTTATATGCGCACGGGTGCAAGGACGCACGCGGTGAGAGGTGGAGTAAGTAAATTACTTAAACGCCATTGATCCCTTCCCCACTTGTCGTACAGCTCCACGGCTTCAAAGTTAAGTTAATCCAAAGCAGCGAGGAACACGCACCCACACACAACCCCACACAGCGAGCAGTTGAACCCGCGAAGTTGTGAGGATTTCAAAGCTATAAATACGCCCATTCCATTCTCCGAATCGCCTCCTCATCCAACTCTACTACTACACACCTCCGATCCGATTCATTCGCCACGAGCCTCGATCGATGGTGGGGGCGCGGGAGCAGGATGCGGAGGAGGGGTGCCGCGCGGCGCGGGCGGCGCTGCTGGGCGCCTACGAGCTGGGGCGGACGCTCGGGGAAGGCAGCTTCGGCAAGGTCAAGCACGCGCGGCGCCGCGCCACCGGGGAGCACTTCGCAGTCAAGATCCTCGACCGCGGCAGGGTGCTGTCCCACCTCGGCGCCGACGAGCAGGTCCGCCGGGAGATCGCCACGCTCACCATGCTCAGGCACCCAAACGTCGTCCGCCTGCACGAGGTATGCAATTCCGTCCATCCCTGCAGTCCCCGGCGCAGCGATCCATCTCGCGCTCTGCCGCCTCCTAGAGCTAGCTTTATTATCATCTCCCTCTCCTTGGTTAAATTATTCGAGGGGTAAATGGACGAACGAACATGCCAGTTCCTCGACTATTTTTATTCCTGGAGATTCAGTTGACCGGAGTATACATACATACACGTTGTTAATTGGTGGAAGATCCATGCGCCAATTCCTTCAACTTTTAGCACCCACCATAAGGTTTATCCATATAATTATCGGGATCCATCGTTGTTCTGGATATAGTAGCCAGCGGTGCGCCACCGGTGCCGTGTCACACGTGGTAGACCACCATACGGGCCGGCTGCACCTGCAATTAATTGGTCCACTTGGCAACTTGGATGTTCAGTAGTAGCATGTTCTTTGCTCCTTGGCCCGGCCGCAGAGGCTGATTCAGCTCCATGCTTAAGAATTATTACTACTTAAATCAGATCATGTGTGTTGCCGTCAAGTATCCGGCGCCGACCAGCTGCCGCTGCTCCGTCCTTATCTTTACCCACGCCATGATATTTTCTTTGCCTTCATCAGGGACAGATCTTTTTTTGGTCCCTCTCGTGGTGCACATTATAAGCAGTTGGAATAATTGAAATACGCTAATTATTTCAACAATAACACCCATGTCGGATTAATGATCTTGCGAGTTGTTTCAACGCTTGAATCAGGTCGCTGCTAGCAAAACGAAGATCTACATGGTGCTCGAGTTTGTCAATGGAGGTGAACTGTTTGACAGGATTGTAAGCCCTTTTATTCCTATTGTCTGAACCCCATTTTTTGCACTATAAAATTCTGCCAATTCTAACGCTTCAAGTTCATTTCCTTGCTGCAAAAATAGGCAGTAAAGAAAAAACTATCTGAACGAGAAGGAAGGAGGCTTTTTCAGCAGCTAATCGATGGTGTCAGCTATTGCCATGGAAAGGGTGTCTACCACAGGGACCTCAAGGTGAAGTTTATTTCTGAAGCATCTGGACGACGACTATCTATCGTTGTTCTTTTTCATGTTCATGTACTTTGCCAAACAACCTATATGGCTGGATTGTTCTATGTCGACAGCATTATTCTGACTCATCCCACTGTTACAGCCTGAAAACGTACTCGTTGACCGAAGAGGAAACATCAAGATCTCTGATTTTGGCCTCAGTGCTTTACCTCAACATCTAGGGGTATGTTGACATTACTTAGCACAGGATTATGTTATTATTGATCACTATATTTTGACTCTTATAATTCTGTTGACTTTAATCTTTTGTGATGACATTTCATTTGCACTGAATTTGATGATCTCCAACCTTTCAGGTCGATGGATTGCTGCATACAACATGTGGTAGCCCCAACTATATTGCACCTGAGGTAAAACACTGGCAACTCCAAAGTCCAGACCAGCTGATCTTCTTCTCTCTGTATAATTGCTAATTCTTGTGCCAAATGTATGCAGGTTGTGCAAAACAGAGGTTACGACGGGTCGCTGTCAGATATCTGGTCGTGTGGAGTAATTCTGTACATAATGCTCGTAGGATACCTTCCATTTGAGGACCGCAACATGGTTGTTCTTTATCAGAAGGTAGCCATCACTCATAACAAGACTGAACTGATCTTAATTATTGTTATGCTCTAATGGTTCTATGAGGTCATCTTAGCGATACTATTATTACCTGGTTGGGTGTAGATTTTCAAGGGTGACACTCAGATTCCAGAGTGGCTTTCGCCTGGCGCGCAAGACCTTCTTCGGAGGATTCTTATACCAGATCCGACAAAGAGGATCAAGATGTCAGAGATCAAAACACACGAATGGTTTCAGAAGGACTATATTCCTGTTGCTCCAGATGATGACAAGGATGAAGATGTACAGCTTGGTGCAATTTTTCCTGTCAAAGAGGTAGGAACATCTGAAACAAATTACTTATGATGCTGGAAACTAATGTATCTCCTAAACTCCTAAATATAGACAATATGTGGTCTGGTTGTAGCTGCTGATCACTGACTTTTTGTTCCATTTTCTATCTTGAAGCAGATCAGTGAAGCACATGGGGACAAGAGTATTTATCAGCTGAACGCTTTTCAGCTGATTGGGATGGCATCTTCCCTTGATCTTTCGAGTTTATTTGAGGAAGAGGTATGTAAAACATATATCCTTCCTGTGTCTCCTCCTCTGAATATTTTGATCCGTGAGGCTCGAACGAAAAATCTCAAGATAACTCATGTAGTATCATTGGATTAATTGCAGGAAGTATCCCAAAGAAAGATCAGGTTCACATCAGCACTTGCACCTAAGGATTTATATGACAAGATGGAAAGCTCCGCGACAGTGTCTGGGTTCCAGGTTCAGAGGGTACATAACAAGGTGAGCACAAGCTTCTCTCATCTTTACATTGTGGAGCTTTTTGATTAACCTAGGATAGAGCTCAAGTTTGGAAGAAACTGAGAATTGACATGCCGTGTGATGTTTCAGCTTAAAATAACGCGCAACAGCAACAGAATGAACAACCCGACGCCATTCTTGGTCTGCGCCGAGGTAAAACTCGACAGACTGCAGCATATATCTTAAGTACAACACAAGTAGGACAGCCTAACCAATGGAGATCGACTGCTAATATCTGTTGTTTTGTTCTGTTTTATCCCAGGTATTTGAGATTGGCTCCTCTCTGTATTTTGTGGAGCTTAAGAAGTCCCATGGTGATACTGCACTGTACAGACAGGTAAATAAGAGATAACAGTAACCGTACTTGCCGCTGCCATAACTTGACTGTACACTACTTCAAAAAAAAATTGACTGTACACATCACCGGTGCCGGTGAGTGAGTGAACGGCTGACTGATATTTCTTCCTGTAATGAATTTTGCAGCTCTGCAATAGGATTTCCGGTGACCTTGGGATTCACAACATCTTCAGGATGGAGCCGCTCTTCGGCGACGACATCCCGAGCTTCGACGGTAGAGCCGCGACGCCTCTGATTGCCTTGTGACGAATACTGTCCCACACTAACATAATGTCGTAGGACGCTCGGATCATAGCCCGTCAGGGAAGGGGATTGACGATGAGGGTATAAGGATTAGGATCATATATACAGTGTACATGAAAACTGACTGTCAGCGATGTAAATGAAATTAAGAAGCTGGAGAATTATTATTACCTAGGCTTGTTCCCTTCCCCATTTATCTGCACTCAGTTCTCGCTACACTTCAAAACTAATTTATGTTTAATGCACCTAAGTCATTTCTAAGATTTGGCAACACACAGAACCATTTTTAATTAGTTCACATTTTTAGTACTAATGCACCAATTTTGGATATTTAGGAAATATCCTAGATACTTATATTGTTTGACAAATTCAACTTTCATGGCATTTCACGATACTAATTCATGAGAATATTCATACACTGATTGGAGAAAATTTATGATACAAATTACGAGAATTTCTAGTGTGTTGGGAAATGGGGATTGGTCGGCTACAGTAAGCTTCCTTGGTGTGTGCGTGCGTGTCGTCGAACATGCATGTTTCGCTTCGTTTATGGAGAGGCACTGAGATTGTTCACCTTCTGGACTTGCGTTCTGTTTTCTTTGGTCTGCGGACTGCAGTGCTAGGTGTATCTTTTCGGACAGATGTAAAACTCGGCACTGTACGAATAGGCCTACCATGGCTCCTCTCGACAGAGTGGCTAACATGCGGTGAGGAAGTCAGATTTTCCTCGGTTCCCCATCGGACAACTACATTCGTTTCCTGGCATTCGCTGTCGGAAAGTAGTAATCCGATAATTCTTCAACATGTCTCTTCTCCGATCTTACTTTCCGAGGGGCTAGCGAGAGCACATTCTGTTGGCCGATGGGGAATAGACTTGTGCTCTGTTTTTACAATTTCTTCATGCTCGGGTCTCCAAACAAAACACAGCCAAAAAAAATATCGTATCTCATTTTCGGGCTACTCTCAAGCACCATATTGGCCGAGGCATGGAGCCGAGTACATCAACCAAACAAAACAAGCCTTGATTAGTGTCCCAATGTCACAAATAGTGCTCTTTAATTTGGTCTGGATAGGCAGCCAATTCTTCGGGACCGAGATCCAGTGCCTCGCTGAAGGCAAGGCACAAGTTGCACAGGGAAAGAATATCGATTTTTCGTGAAATGACATTGTGAACACATCGAATGTGAATATATTCAAAATTCCGTTCCAGATTTCTTTGACATTTCGGAATGTGTTTTTATAATATTGGATGCATATGCACCCGGGTGCAAGTGGCAAAGTGGATTTCACATATACATGTACGAACTGTTTAGTAAGTACTCCCGAGCTTGCTAAAAAAACACTTACTTTATGGAATATAACGAACTAGCTTGCTAAAAAAGGTTACACTCTGCAACAGAGGGAGAACTTAGGGTTTATAATTGAGAAAGGAATATGTTGATTGGTCGTTTATATTTCTTGATACGTCGTTATTATGTGTAACTATTTGATAGTTGTAAGATTAAATTTCTTAAAGGATTAGCAGCATCTGGTTGGCGTTGGATACTTGACGGCGACACACACGATCCAAATCAAGTAGAGTAATAATTCTTAGAGAAGAACACCGTGGCATGCATGGAGCGGGTTTTCTGGAGTTCGAGCGGAGTCTGTTCGGTGGGCCTGTCCAAAGAGCAGAGAAATATGCTACTGCAGCCAAGTGGACCAATTCCACGTCTGCCGGTCTGGTGGTCGACGTGTAACACGGCACTAGTAGCGTCAATGATCGGTCTCAAGAAATATATGGATAAACCTTTTTATGGCTGTTGAGATAAGACAGATGAAGCTCGCTGGCGATCGATATCCATCTCAGTTTCTTTCTTTTAAGGAATCTCCTAGTACAATAATCGGTGCATGATTCTGCCAACAATTGGTAGCAAGTTGTATAGACAGCAGCATCGATCGAAAATGGAGGGAGCTTAATATCGATTATGTGTGTTTGCCTGATCTGTACTAGTTTGTAATGCGGCACTAGTAGTATACATGATCGATCCCAATAAATATATGGACAAATCTTATTATGGCTGTTGAGATAACACAGACGATGTTTGCTGGCGATCTACATCCATCTCAGTTTCTTTCTTTGATCCTCACACCGGTGCATGATTCTGCCAACAATTAGTAGCAAGTTGTATACTACTCCGGATCCTCACACCGTCACACGGTGGTGTGCACGACTTGCTCGCCGTGTGCACGTTTTCCTCGCTGTTCTGGGAGGTTGTGGTGAAGTCCAACGGTAGCGGCCGGACCAACAACACCTTCTCGCCGGCGGGCCGGCCGGCCGTCTTTTAGGCTGCGGTGAAAGCTACGGAGAATGTGGCCGCGGCCACCGGCATCTCCCAGAGCGGATTAATAAAGCGGATCGTCGAGTTAACTGAGTCGTCGTCTAGTCTAAACATCTATATTTTCTCTTGATCCTCTAATAAAAGTCGTGTTCGTTCGTGTACACAATCGATGACCAAGCCTGCGGTGTTTGCCAGAAATAGTGATTGAACAACCCAAATGTAGCGTATACTCGCGTATAATCAAAGCCTTTTTGGAAGTGTTCACTTGTTATTACTCGCGCATAATCAAAGCCCTTTTTTGAAAGTGTTCACTTGTATTACAGTATATTTCTGTTGATTCTTCGTTATGTGTCACCGTTAGAATTCTCCTTTTACCTTCAAGACAATTTGAGATATCTATACAAAATATATATGAAATGCTGAAAACCAAATTTAGTTTCTGTCTTAAATGGAAATGTTTTGAATTGTACCTTAGAGTAAATAATTTGTGAATTTGAAATGCATTAAAGCTTTGTATTGGCCACAATTGACTGCGTCTTACCGTCCAATGAAGCTTGTAAGTGCTTGTCACGGTCATCTCTAGATGCTAGATTTAAATGCTTTGGCTTTGAAATTTCTTGAAATGCATGTTGCATTAAAATTCAGCTGCGTATGTACTCCCTCCATCACAAAATATAAGGTGTATTTAATTTTGGTTGACCAAGGATTTCATCAAAACTTATTCTATTAATATGTAATTTAAGTGACATATAATTGAAATCATTGTCTTACTGATCAAAAGTACTTTCATTATGATTATGGTTTCTATCACGTACATGTGTTAATTGAGCAATTCTTGGTCAAAGTTCCCAATCAAATAAAACGAAATACATTTTATATTTTGAAACAGAGGGAGTAGAACATATACATGGATGTAGACGTTTTGTCTCCCCGATGCATATGCACCCAGTATTTAAAAGAAATATTTAACCCGTTTGAAATGTAAATTTTTTTATTAAAAAAGTTCACGCAGATGTTAACGTCCTATTTGTTCACAAAGTTTCACGAAAAAATATTTTTTTAAAGCTATGCTAAAATCAGCCTTTTCACTAGATCTTTTTTATCATTTTTACACAGACCACAAAATATAGAATTTTCGCCAAACCCTTTTGAACACATCGAGTTTGAAGATATATCCGCAAATTTTTATTCCAGAATGTTTTGAAATGTGTATTTAAAATACCAAATGTATATGTAGGTGGGTGCCAAAGTGGATTTCTACATGTACCAAATGTTTTAGTTAGTACTTATGTTTTATAATCGAGTGACTAATCTTTTGATTGGTTGTTTATATTTCATTTATTTCTTGATACCTCGTTATGAGTAGCAATTTGATAGCTGTAAGATCAAATTTCTCGACGGGGCAGCCGCAGCCGGTCGGCGTAGGATCCTTGACGGCGACACGCGCGATCCAAATCAAGTACTTACAATTCTCAAACACGGCGGCTGGTGGAGCTGAATCTGTTGGGTGTGGGCATGACCAAAGACTAAAGAGCAGAAAATATATATGCTACTGCAGCCAAGTGGACCATTTCCACGTGCTACATGGTCAGTCCCGATAAATATATGGATAAACCCTATTATGGCTGTTGGAACAACACTCACGATGCTTGCTGGCGATCGATATCCATCTCCAAGTTTCCTTTTTTAAGGAAACTCCTACAATAATGACGATGCTTGCATGGTTGTGTGCACGACTTGCTTGCTAGCCGCGTCCGTGTTCCTCTCGCTGTTCTGGGAAGCTACATGATGATGAAGCTGTGTGACAGGTGAGGAAGGGATATATTTCAGGTAGCGGCGGCGTCGTCGTCGTCGGTAGCGGCCGGTAGAGCAACACCTTGTCGCCGGCGGGCCGGCCGGCCGTCTTTTAGGCTGGGGCGAAAGCTAAGGAGAATGTGGCCGCGGCCACCGGCACCTTCCAGAGCGGATTAATTAAGGCGACCGATCGTCGAGTTAATTGAGTCGTCGTCTAAATGTCTATATTTTCTATGGATCCAAATAAAAGTCGTGCTCACAACTGATGACCAGACCTGCGGTGTTTGCCAGAAATAATGGTTGAACAGGCCAATGTGTGGCGTATACTCGCGTGTAAAGCCCTTTTTTTTCAAGTGTTCTCTTGCGTGAAGAGACCGTATCAGTTCACGTACGGGACTGGGCATGGCCACATGCATGCATGTTTCTCAACTCTCCTGTCAGCCATGCCACCTAGATTATGCGTGGCGATCATTTTTTAATCTGGGTCACTGCCCTAATCAGGATTATCTCTGCCGCTTATTTGATAGCATCCCAATACATGCATGTACTTACAACACTTGTTTATCTTATCTGGCATTGTCGACATCATATCGTGCTCACCAAACAGCAGTATATACGCAGTGTCCGCCACCCTTCTCCCCACCCTAAGGCCCTGAAATTGGGGAAGTCCAGTAGTAACAAAGCTGGACCTTTGTAACTTAAGGATGAGGGACCATGACAGCAATCGAGACTCGTACATATAAGGGCGGCCATAGCTTCTTACACCAATAAGAGCATGGCTAATAGTATAGCCAACTGTTGGCTATATGGAGATGACATGTCATCTATAGCCACTATTAAAATCACGCATACAGTAAGTTAGGCTATAAAGTTGGCTATAAGATTAGCACTTTGTACAACTTTTGCCTAGGAGCACGCGTAGAGGTGGGCTCTTGCATGAGAACCCACTCCCCCAACTTTTTCATGCCTCTCTCCTCCACGTAGACAAAAATGCCACGTAGGTGGGCTATAAGCCTCTTATTATACTTGCCCTAACCTTCAAGTTGAGAACGACGCGCAACGCCATTCGAAGTAGATTTGTCTGCGAAATTATACGCGAAAAACGCTACACCACGGCCGTCTCAGCATGCATGATGAAGTTAAGTTCAGTGGCTGTCTTGAATATTTATCCACTATATATACCAGCATGTATAGCTCCGTGTAGATAGTGATGAGGCGTGTATAGCTCCGGATCCTCACACGGTCCAGTACACGAGTTGCTAGATGCGTTGTTTTCGCTATTTTTGATCAACTTAACTATGATACTGCGAAGTTTGTGACAGGTGGGGAAGGGATAGAGAGAGTTAAGTTATTTTTTTTAAACGGGGTAAAAGCTTTGCCTTATATTGATATAGAAGGAGCAAACAGGTAACGGCAGAGGCCAAAGTAAAAACAAAGCTGACGAAAAAACTAGACTACATCAACCAATTCCATCGATTCTTTCAGAGAGAAAGATCGTCATCGTGCCTAAGCGATCAACTCAGCAAACTTCTTTGCTCCTGCTAGGATCCAGTTCCTGGCCTCGTCCTTGATGCGCTACATCAGCATGTACGGCATCACGAATTTATTGCTGAAGATTCGCGCGTTCCTTTCCTTCCAGAATTCCCAGGTGATGAGGGTGATCGCTGACCCGAGGCCCTTTCGAGACGCCGACGCCGAGAGAGTGGTAGCCATCCAATAATCCTGGACCGTGGCCCTCCCCGATCCCATATCATTCAGCAAGGGAGGGCACTTAAGCCAAACCGCGGCTTCGGACCAAACCCGTCTGGAGTAACGGCATTCAAAAAGAATATGCCTCGCAGTTTCCGGTTGGCATCTGCAGAGCTGGCAAATAGGCTGATGAGGCCATACCCGAATAGCAAGGCGATCAGAGGTCCAAAGCCTGTTCTGAACGGCAAGCCATGCAAAGAAGCTGCATTTTGGGGGAGCCCAAGTCTTCCAAACGATGTTCATGAATGAGCAGGAAGAGGCGCCATAGAACTGCGCCTTGTAAGCCGAATTTGCCGAGTAGTTCCCACCCGAAGTCAGGGTCCAGACGATGGTGTCGTTAGTGTCAGGGGTTAGGGTGACTTCCTGAATCAATCCCCACAGGTGGACGAACTGAGCGAAGTGCTGGACGGTGAAGTTATCAACGGCCAGGTCAGAAATCCACTTGTGGTCGGCAAGCGCCTCACGTACGCATCTCTTCTTTCTCTTCGAAGCCTCAAAAGTTCAGGGGCAATGGTCTTTGGGGGTAGCCCATCAAGCCAGGAAGATCCCAGAAGGAGGCCTTATTGCCATCTCCCACAGTCACCTTGGTTGCCGCATTGAACAGATTCCTGTCCAGCTCATCGTTTGGCGTTTCAGTTCCCACCAAGGCTTATTCTCAGAAGCCCATTCATGCCAAAGCCAGCGTAAGCGCAGAGCGCGCGAGAACTTCTCCAAGTCAAGAATCCCCAGACCCCCCAGCTTTTTAGGGCGGCACACCTTGTCCCAGCTGACTTTTCATTTTCCTCCGCTGACCTTCTCGGTCTTGTTCCAAAGCATACCCCTTCGCAACCTATCGAAAGCCTTTATAGTGCGCTTATCAGCTTTGATGGCCGTCAGGAGGAAGATTGGGAGGGACGTGAGGAAAGACTTCACCATTGTCGCACAGCCAGCCCGGTTGAAGAACTTTCCTTTCCAAGGCTGAAGGCAGGAGGCGGCCTTGTCGATGTAGGGTTGCAAATCAACTCGACGCAACCTGCCAAGGGACAGCAGCAGCCCCAGATACTTGATGGGGAATTAAGCAGTCGCAGCCGGGAAGTCGGTTAGAATGTCTTCGAGGTTAAGTTCAGAGCATCTGATCGGAGAGATGGAGCTTTTGGCCACGTTGGTGACGAGCCCAGTCATGGCCCCAAAGTACTGCAGCGTAGTGGCCAAGTTGGTGACGTCATGCGCAGAGGGAACCAGAAAGATGGCAGCGTCATCAGCGTAAAGTGAAACGCGAAGCTTGGCGAGCCTATCCGGAATGGGTTGCAGCAGCCCTTCCTCAGTAGCCAGCTCCAGGGTTCTGTTCAGCGGGTCAATCCCAATATCAAATAGCAGGGGGACAAGGGGTGCCCCTACCTCAGACCACGACCGTGCAGTATATCCAATCCTGGAATGCCATTCAGCAGCACCCGCGAGGAAGCCGTGGAAAAAAGGATGACCATCCAAGCCCGCCATCTGTGCGGGAAACCACGTCGTTGCATGACATCAAGGAGATAGTCCCATCGCATGGAATCGAAAGCCTTGGCTATGTCCAGCTTCAATAGCAGAGTGGGGGAGTGGTTTCGATGGAGCCGCCTTGAAGTGTTTCGAACGTACATGAAGTTGTCGTGGATGCTTCATGAATAATGTCCCAACAAGAAGTGAAGAAGGCCGTGGTGAAACCGTCCGGCCCCGGCGCCTTATCCGATGGCATCATATCAATGGCCTCTTTGATCTCATTAGCAGAGAAAGGCAGGGCCAGATCCTCGAGGTCATCAACGGTGGATTAATTGCGGCCCAGTTGAGAACCTTCAGGCGTGGGGGAGGTCGACCCAAGGCCTGAGTGAAGTGGTTGAAAATCAGCTTGGCCTTATCCTCATGCGAAGAAACCCACCCCCGTTAAGCTTCAACTTCTGAATGTGGTTTTTCCGACGTCTTGAATTAACGCGCATGTGGAAGTACTTGGTGTTGGCGTCGCCCACCTTCAGATTAGTGATTCTGGATGCTTGTCTTTTCCGAGAGCGCTCTAAAACCGCCAGCCCCAGGACTCTTCTTTTGAGAGCAGCTCTCAGGTTTCGTTCCTCAGCAGAGAGCGGCCTAAAGTCCTGAGCAGTGCCGAGCTGCAGAATGATGTCCAGAGCCATAATAAATTGCAGCTTGTGGTCAGAGAATAGGCCTTTGCTCCAGACGCGAAGTTTCCTCGCCGTAACCTTCATCTTATGATTGAGCACATGAACAGGCTGAGAGTGCGTGGTCGGCTCCTCCCAAGCGTTCTTTACCACTTCCAAAAACCCTGGCATTTTTGTCCAGAAGTTCTCGAAGCGAAAAGAAGGAGGGCGGCGAGGGCCACGCTGATTCGAAAGCATCAACAAGCAGTGGTCGAAGAGGGAGGAGGATAGCGCATCTAGGGCATGGTTTCCAAAGGCCAGCTCCCAACTGGCATTGCAGAAGGCACGGTCCAGCCTGACCAGTGTGGGGGAGTCCCTCTCGTTGCTCCAGGTGAACTTCCTGTTTCGCAGCTTGATCTCTTTAAGATGGCAGGTGTTGAGAGCCTGGCGGAATTGGCCCATCAAGCGAAGGTCGAGGTTGGTGTTGTTCTTATCGGCCGCTTGGTAGATTAGGTTGAAGTCCCCTAGAATCAACCACTTCTCATCATTTGCAGGAACGGAGGCAATAGCCTCATCGAGGAAGGCCCTTTTGTCAGCATCATTTGAAGGGCCATAAACTGTGGTTAGCTTGAAAGATGTGCCACAAGCAGTGATGGTCACATCCGCAGAGATCATGTGGGTGTCGTTGATGATGTTAGTCATGGAGACATGCTCGTCATTCCACAACAGCAGGATGCCCCCCTGGTGCCCGTTGTCGTGGGTTTGTCACGTCAGATGTCATGGATGACTTCCTAGGTGTGGGATTTGCGCGAGTCAATCGTCTCCGAGCTTGGGATCGCAGGAACAAGGACGAACACAGATTTACCCAGGTTCGGCCCCTCAATGTGAGGTAAAGACCTACTTCCTGCCTATCCTAGCTTGGTATTGATATGATATATGTGGTGTTACAATGGAGGCGATCCGATCTGGGAACTCGCCGTAAGAGCTAGGGTTCTAGGGCTTGATAGCTTGACCCTGTCTAAATCCTGCGAGTTCTCTTTCTATACACAGAGGCTCGCTAGGTTACAAAGGAAACTTCCTCCACAAGGAATACATCGACTGGAACCTACCTGGAGACTAACTCCTCCTCACGTCTTCCAGGATATGTCTTCTAGATCTTTCTCCTTGTGGCGGTGCGATATTGGGCTTGCTTTTATGTAGGCCCTTTCTGGCGTGAGTAAAGTAAGTCGCACTTATCAACATGGGCCGCGGGTTAATCCACAAAGTATTCCCCCGACATTAGCCTCCAAGATTGGTTAGGAACTCATGCTGAGGATCCCCTGGTTATTTGAGGTAGTTGTCGAGCCGCACTATGAGCGTTCTGACTAATCTCTGACTGATGCGATTCAAAGCCGCGACACATTTGCGCGACTCATCTTTTCCATCTGAAATTTTCTGTTTCCTTCAATTGCGGTCCGTTCCTCTTTCTGCGGGCGCAAATCGTTCCGTTGATTTCGGGCGTCCCAGTTATAAGCTGCGGCGGCCTAGGTCAATATTCACTTGCCTCTGCTTTCTCCTTGCCTCCAACAGCGCCGCCGTCTTCCTCAATCGAGCTTAGCCCCCGATCCAATTTGTTCACAATGGCGCCCAAGGCAAAGCCATCCGATGATAGACGCAAGATCTCCTGCAACTGGGAAGGATCCTGGGTAACGGAGCAAACTCTTGCGGATCTCGCCGAGGCCGGCTTCCTGCAGCCGAAGGAGGACAACATCTGGCGGGCGCCAAGTGATGAGATCGAGCCGCACCCCAAGCCCAACGAACTGGTGATGTTCGTGGAGCACGTGGAGCGTAGATTCACGCCTCCCGGCTCCCTCTTCTTCCGCAACCTGATGCAACGCCTGGGCCTCCGCCTACATGACATCGGACCCAACTCAATGCTCCAGGTGAGCAATTTCCATGTACTGTGCGAGGACTATCTCGGCATAGCCCCCAATATCGATCTGTGGCTGGCCTCTTTTTCTTGCAATAGCCAGCTTGTCTCCAAAGGTGGCGCCTACGTTCAGGTCGGCGCCATCTCCCTACAGCGCCACAGAAACTCTTGTCTACCCAACCTAGCCCTGGCGAATCGTCCCAGGGCTTGGCAAAAATCTTTTTTTTACTGTCAAGACACTTCTCCGGAGGGCGAGACTCGCCTCCCTGCTTGGTCCAACTCTCTTTTCGTGCCCTCTGAGGCACTAAAATCCAAACCTCGGGATGCTGCAACATCCTTCGTGAATGATTCGTTGCTCAAGGTCCGTGCCTTAATTGATCATGGCCTTACTGGCCTTGATCTTCTTTCTTGCTGGACGAAATGGCGCATCCAGCCAGTGAGTCCCCGTCAACGGTCCTTCCTCGAGTGCTCTGGCACTTCTACTGACGTTGATCGCGTCAAAGCCGCTGACTGGGAGCCTGAAGACTGGGTGGAATTCATCACCCGTGTGACTGAGGAAAAGAACATCTTCTTCGACAAGGTGGGGCTCGCCCCTTTTAGCGTTAACAACAAGCCTTTTGAGGTAACCCTCCTCCTCTAGTCCTTTGTCCTTATAGTAGAGCTGCCTTTCTTTTTGATACGAAGGTCTTCCCTTTTTCTGTATCAGGCTGATGAGAACTACTGGTCGCTTCCAGCGGCTGGTGCGGGCACTGCTGCTCCCAAGCGCGCCGCAAAGAAGAAGTTACTGCCCGCTTTAGAGGGCAGTGAAGTCGATGACATCCCATCTGTTGCCACTGCGGCTTCAGATGATGAAAATACTGATCTGGAGGAGGATGACAGTCCTGTGCCAACCGCGAGCCCTCCTGCGGCTGATCCAACTCCCCACAGGGCCTCAAAGAGACTGTCCCGGGAGGAGCCAGAGCTTAATGCTCTGGAAAAATCCTGAAGTCATCAAGCGTCGCAAACCTGCAGTGGACGCGACCCCTCCTGTTGCCAGGCGTGTGCTTAGGACCACCGCCACGGCTGAAGAAGACATGGAACTCCATTCTGGTAATTCTTGCTGCCTTAGCATCCTGACTGCACATTCCTTCATTTCTTTTATTAACATGTGGACCTCTGGTTGTAGACTCAGGGTTCCAAGGTGTGTCATCGCCGTCAAGCGACGGCCTTATGGCCTCTGTGAAGATGGCTCCAGAGTTAGTAACTTTCTTTTGTTCTCATATCATTTTTCTTCTGCCGCGCATGCTTCTTTCTTATATAATTGTCTTGTTCTTGCAGAGCTGCGGTTGATGCTACAACCACGGCTGATCTGGGAGTTGTCTCCGCGGCTGTGGTTGAGTCGCCTAAGGCGCTTGCGGCTCATACTGCCATGGTGGAGGGCACGGCCACCACTGATGACTTGGCTTCGTCGCCTGCCCCTAACACGGCTGCCCAGGTGTCGGGGGAATACTTTCTGGATTAACCCGCGGCCCAGTGCGACTTAACTTACTCGCACGGATGAAGACCCACTTGGGAGCAAGCCCAATATTGAACCGCCATAAGGGGAAAGATCTAGAAGACGTATCCCGGAGGACGTGAAGACCAAGTAGTCTCCGAGTAGGCCTCTGTGGATGTATTCCTTATGGGGGAAGTTTCCTTTTGTAACCTAGCGAGCCTCTGTGTATATAAAGAGGACTCGCAGGACTTAGAGCGGGTCAAGCTATCAAGCCCTAAACCCTAGCTTATACGGCGAGTACCAGATTGGATCGCCTCCATTGTAACACCTCGATTATCATATCAATACCAATCTAGGATAGGCAGGAAGTAGGTCTTTTACCTCACATTGACGGGGCCGAACCTGGGTAAATCGGTGTTGATCTTTGTTCCTGCGATCCCAAGCTCGGAGATTCTTGACTCGCATAATCCCACACCTACGAAGTCATCTATGACACCTGACGTGACAAACCCACGACACCAGGAGGTGGCCCTGAAGGATGGGACAGGTCCCCTCGTTGCCCCAGACACAGAGGAGATGGGTCCCGCAGCCACAGTCGAAGCACCGCTGCTTGAGTCGCCAGCGGCTGTTAATCAGAAATCGCCTGTGCTGCGCCTTGAGTTAGCCTCCTCTTCCTCATCATTGAGCCGCGTAGAACAGCTGTCTCAGGCCATTATTGCTTCAAGCAACAAACAAGCTGCAGAGCTGCGTGAGGCACTCTCCAATTTATCTGCGGCTTACAAGGTAATTATTTCTCTTATCCTGTCTGTCTCTAGCCCCAAGGATCAAGGCCTTCTTTGACGTAAAGGGGGACTTGGTACTTCTTTTTATAATAACTTCTCACAAATTACTGCAAACTTCTCCGTTGCCCTTTATCTGTTGATCTTCTGTCTTTTAGGAAGAATTATGTACTGTGACTGTGGAGAAGCTTGCTCTGGAGAAGCAATTGCAGGAGACTCCCTCTGAGCTTGAGAATCTGCGCAAACTCCTTCTCCAACGCGAGGCTGAACTGAAAGAAAAAGATGCCAGAATTGGCGATCTTACTGATGAGAGCTTCAAGCTATCTGAACAGGCCAAGGCCACTGAGCTGCGGCTTAAAAATTTGAAGAAAAATCTCATGAGAGGATCCAGCAGCAAGATTGTCAAATCAACGCCCAGAAGGATGCCATTACTCAAGCCAATGAGGATGCGCGGCTTAAAGCTGTGGAGATTGGCGACCTTAAGAAGAAATTGGCGAAAGTGTCTGACGCCCACAACCTTGTCCATGCTAAAGTTTCCATCATGACCCAAGAGCTGATCGGTATGTTTTGCAGTCCACAACTTTACTTTTCCTTAGCTTTCTTTGTTTGCATATAGCTGTGCTAATTGATGGCTGCCATGTTATAGGTGAGGATGCTAGAACGCAGAAAGGCAGCACACAAGAGCAGCTGGAGCATATCCGCGAGTTTGCGCACAAGGCTATCGATGGAATGAAGAAATTATCAGCTTGCCTTTTGCCAACCAAGTCTATCCCCGCTGATGCTGAAGGATTATTGAAAAGGCTGCTCAAAGCGCCTCAATACTTCTTGGACTGGAAAGAATCTTCTGCTCGCTATGGCGCGGCTCATGTGCTTGCCTTGGCGAAGACATATGATCCATCCTTCGATGCTGCCAGGGTCGCACAAGGCAAGCCTTCAAAGAAGACGGACGGCACCGAGCTGACATCCTCAGAATATGCGGCTACATGGAAGGGCATGCGAGGCCATGCGACTGAACTTGTGGACAGAGTGGACCTGGCGACCTTTCTGGAGAAATATCATCCAGATGGGTTGAGATTCGAGAGATTACCCACTGCATCAACCAGCGTGGCTGCTCCTCAAGAGAATAACTCCTCTCCAGGTGTGTCCAGCTCCTCAGCCCCCAAGCCTGCAACTGACAAGCCTTCAAGCAAGCCTGCGACTGCTGCTCCTGCCAAGCCTGGTAAGCGCCAGTGCCTCCTACTCACAAGCCAAAAGCTGGGAAGAAGTGAATGAAAAACAATGTTATGGTGAAGTTAGCCCTTAGTGGCTTGTAATAATTGCTGAAATGGTGTGTTAGCAACAATGTTTTATGGTTATTAAGTACTCTCATCAGTACAAGTTTCGACCAATAGTCTGGTCCTTATGATTTGTCTCGGTTTTCCTTACTTAGGCCCTAGCGTGGCTCAGTATTTCCTAGGAACATGTGTGTTCAGGGTCGAGAGCGGCCATGATAGGCAATCAAGCTCGATTGACGCCACACCCCAGTACTTTGGCCGCATAATGCAAGTCGCATCCAAGTGAAGGTTGAGTATAATCACGATAAATGCCACTCGTTTGGCGATTCCAAGGTAATAGGCCACGCTCAGAAAGCTGCCGCACCCCCAAGGAACCAATGATTAGAAAATGAAAGACTCACAACTCAATTGGTAGTTTGAGACGAAACGACAGCCACCTACATAGTAGGGGTGCCGGCTTTATTTCAAAATCATTATATGATACATAGGGTCGGTCTCACCATAGTGGCAACCAGAAGTGATTCATTGGGTCGGTCGCGCCTAGGTGGCGACCAGAGATGATACAGGGGGGTCGGTCGCGCCTGAGTGGCAACCAGAGATGATACATGGGTCGGTCGCGCCTAGGTGGCGACCAGATTTGATGCAGGGGTCGGTCGCGCCTAGGTGGCGACCAGATTTTTTATGCACGGGTATGGTCGCGCCTGAGTGGCAGCTAATTCCTGATACATGGGTTGATCGCGCCTAGGTGGCGATCCAATTTGATACATATGGTACGGTCGCGCCTAGGTGGCGACCGGAGTTGAGGTTTGAGCCCTAAGTGGCCAGCTCGATACTGCGAACCCTTGTTGGTTCTGTTATGATTGTTGATGGCGACTCGTGGTGGTTGGGGTATACCCTTATTGTCGATGGCCTGCAGCTCTTGCCCTTCTTGCGGCTGTAATTTGAAGTCGCAGGTCAGGCAGGTGTCTTTTGGGTTCCACGATGTCATCAAATTTTTGTTGCGCCTCAGGAGCAGGCGCATTTTTCGCGACACAAGCGTCTTTGGCCATAGCCCTGTCGCCTTCTTCGCATTCTTGTGCTATTTCTTCATTGCCATCTATTGTGATTACTCCCTTAGGACCAGGCATTTTTAGCTTCAGGTATACGTAGCACGGTCGAGCCATGAAATTTGCGAACGCTTCTCTGCCAAAGAGGGCATGGTATGGGCTCTGGAAATCTACAACCTCAAACCAGACGTACTCGCTTCTGAAGTTGCTTTGCGTCCCGAAGGCGACTTCGAGGTTAATTCGCCTGACATGGGTATACATATCGGGTACCCTATCATGAGGGTACCTGGTGCACGTGACGACTAAGGCCCAATATCGAAGAGCCTACTCGAAGCCCAAGACAAGAGGCCCAAGAAGATGGAGTACCCTCCAAGACTAGACATAGGCATAGTCGGTTTAGGCTTTCCTTACGTGTAAACTAGGTCGGTTACAAACTCCCGAGACCCAGCCTATTTAAAGGCTGGGAGGGGTACCGATCTGGGACCAAGCCATACACGAACCACCAAAGCTCTTGCGAGATCATCATCTCGCCGGAGCTCCCTGTAATCGCATAATCCACAATCAATACCAGACAAGCAGGAAGTAGGGTCTTTACCTCCACCCGAGGGGCCTGAACCTGGGTAAATCTTTGCCTCTGCTTGTCAGCCGACGAAACTACCAGTACTACCACGTTCTCTCCCCATAATCTCAACCCTAGGTCCTTAACCATGGGATTTGATGAGGGTACACCTCGTCAATTGGCGCCGTCTGTGGGAAAGAATAGTGCTGGACTCGCGGTTTCTTCGGTTCCATCGGAAAACGGCGACTCGCCGATCGGATCTACAAACGGCAACTCGCCGGCTGCATCGACAAACCAGAACTCGCCGACTCAGGCGGCACACGGCAACTCGCCGGCTCACTCGACAAACGGCAACACGCCAGCTTCACCCGCAAAAAGCACATCGGATCCTCTGATGGATTTCGAGCCACACTCGCCAGGATTCCAGGAGGCCTTCTCCGATCTCGAGTCAGGTTTGGGTTTAACCGTTGGTTCGTTCAATTTTTTCGTCAACAAGCTTGGTGTGCAGGACTTGACGGATCCACGCCAACTCGCGACTTTCGCACCCGAGGCTCCATCGGTTGCGGCTCCTTCGACTGCGGATCTTTCCACTGCGTCCATACCATCATCGACCCTCCAAGCTTGTTCGTCTGCAACAACCATGTCCACACGAGAGATGCGCGAGCTCATTGAAGAGCTCCAGGGCGAGGAGGCCGAATCAGCATACCGCACAAACGATCCCGAGCTGGATCTCCCACTCGAGGATAGTTTCGACTGCGGGATCTCCCTCAGCGACTTCGACGACCTCGAAACTCATATCGACAACCACGTCGACTCCGAGATCTGCGCCAACAACAACCTCGACTTCGAGACTCATAACAACCTCGCCGACGCCGAGATGGGCATAGGCGACGAAGACGTCGACTGCGAGATCCGTCCAGACGAACCACTCGATGAACATACAGGCTCAGACATGAGCCTCGATGAAGATGTCGAGTCCATGACGGGACTCGAAAGTACATACATATACCCTCGGGTCATACCACAGCAGGTCTACGTTGCCATCGCCGCAGAAACATCAGAACTGCGGCCAGTCGCAGGCCTACAGAATTCCCGTGCACAGTACTATGCCGGACGGAGCCACAACCTCACAATCACTGCTGAGATGGCAGCAAAAGCAGATAAAGTCATCAAGGAGTGCACAATGATGCCAGCAGACGCAACACAAGAAGAGATGTTGACCTTCCAGTACTTCAACTGGCAGGAGTCACTTCGACTGAAGCAGATAAGAGCCACACTCGAAGAACGCAAAAAGCAAGCTAGCTTGTCGAGTGTGCGCAGAAGACAGCTCTCCCTGAGCTCCACCGGGCGAGCAGACACAGACCAGATCAAGGTTGTCACACCTCTCGCCAGGCGAGAAGGCGGCACTCACCCGCAACTTAGGCAACTCCTTCATGACATACGACGAGGAAGGACTGCCGGTGCCCAAAACAGCAGCAGGTGCTCTCTACACCGCTGCAGCATACCTGGAGGCAATCAAGCCCCCAGCGGATGACCCCAACGCAAAACTACACCGCCAACAGATCAAATCACTCGCCTTAGCTGCAAAGGCCATACGCCAAGTTCCAAGAACTCCAGGTGGGAGTCGAGACCGTGCCCTAGTCGACGCGCCTCGGGAAGAGCATAATCACAGTGGTCGTCGCCACCACTCGAAGGAAAGAAGCGGCTCGCGAAGGCGCAGGTCCAGGAGCAGATCACGCAGATCTTACAGTAGCGACTCATACTCTGATCGAGAGCCTGAGCCACATGGAGCTCTGTGCTTCACTCGACGCGTCCGCGAGACACGGATGCCCAAAGGATTCAAACTCACATCCGAACAGCCCAAGTACACGGGTCGACAGGAACCTTCCGGGTGGCTGGAAGATTACAGGCTGGCAGTTGCGTGCCAGCGGGGCACCAACACTACAGCCATGCAGTACATACGACTCATGCTCGAAGGCACAGCTCGCGACTGGCTCAAGGCCCTACCTCCATCAACATACGACTCGTGGGATCACTTCCGCAGGGATTTCGTCAAAAACTTCGAGCCTCTATGTGAGCGCCCGAAAACATTCGAGGAGCTGCGGGCCTGCGTTCAGCGTTCAGACGAAACGTTGAGGTCATACATCAGACGATGGACTGAGATACGTAACTCAGTTGGAGTGGTTTCAGAAGATATGGCCATGGATGCTTTCGTCATGGGCCTCGCCAGGCGAGACTTCAAAGAAGCACTTGGCCGCCAAAAGCCAAAATCTGTAGCCCACCTCTTGCAGATCGCGACTGAGTGGGCAGATGGAGAGGATATGGCACGCACCACACGCGGGTCCTCACCCCGTGACAAACATGAGAATAGCAGTCGAAGCCATAGAGACTCGTACAGAGACGACCGAAGGCGCAAACGTTCAAAACGTCATTACGACGATGACAGACCCGAATTCATGGCGGCTGGGTTCTCCACACCCCGCAATGATCAGGACAGAAGCGACCGACGGTCGGAAGATCGGCGAGACAGTCGAGATGATCGGCGAGACAGTCGAGATGATCGTCGAGACAGCCAACGCAGTGATAGCTACAAGAGGAAGGATTGGCGCAAGTCACGGGCACAATCTGAGCGATCATTCGAAGAAAAGATGGACGCTGATTGCAGATTCCACCTGTACAAGGGGGACGATGGAAAACTGCGATCCAACCACTCGATGAGAAACTGCAGGGAGTTCGACCAAATGGCGACTGATTACGTAAATCGCAGAAAGGCAGCAGCCGCACAAGCACCTGCACCCGTGCCTCAGCCAAACAACGTGCCTGTTCTGATGGCACCACCTCCACCACCACAGCCTGCCCCAGGCGGAAATCTCGCGGGTGCCATACAGCCCGTGCCTCGGGTGGACGAACCACAGTACCCTCCGCCCCAAGGGCAGATGTACATGATACAGAAAGGTCGACCTTCCAACAGGGAGCAAAAACTTCGCACTCGACAGGTAAACATGGCGGTCATGTCACCTCCTGCGGTAACAGAATACTTGAAGGGATCCGAACTACAATAAGCTTCAGCAAAGAGGACCACCCTCCATCGGTTGTTCGACCAGGGCACTCTGCTCTGGTACTCGACGCGCAAATTGGAGGCTACGCCATGTCCAAGGTCTTCATGGATGGTGGGAGCGGCATAAACATCATCTTCGCAGATACGCTCCGCAAAATGAACAGGTCAGTCGAAAACCTGCCAAGATCTTCAAATACCTTCCACGGTATCGTTCCAGGGAAAGCAATAAGCCCAGAGGGCACCATACAACTCGACGTAACGTTCGGGGACAAGCACCACTTCAGGACAGAGTCGATTGAGTTCGAAGTGGTCGACTGGAAGTCACAATACCATGCTATACTTGGACGCCCGACGTTCGCTCGATTCATGGCGGTGCCACATTACGCATACCTCCAGCTGAAGATGCCTGGACCAAAAGGAGTAATCACAGTCAAGGGGAACTTCCAAAAGTCTGACTCTTGCGACCGAGAATTCAGCAAAATCTCTGAGATGTTTGGCATGGAAGCAACACTCGCTGATCTAGCGGTCTCCAACGATCGAACACTTATGCCAGAGCACAAAAAGGTGGCAGTCGACAGAGCATTCAGTGCCACCAACGACACAAGATCGCATCAGGTGCACCCGACTGACCCGACCAAGACAGTCAATGTCTCGTCGAGTCTGCCTATCGCATAGGAAAGCGCGCTCGTCGAATTCCTCCGTGAGAACTGGGATATATTTGCATGGTGTCCAGCAGACATGCCAGGTATTCCCAGGGAATTCGCCGAGCACTCTCTCCAGCTACTTCCAGGTGCTAAACCAGTCAAACAAACAATGCGCCGCATATCCGGCCCAAAAAGAACTGCAGTCGAAGCCGAAGTCGACAGGCTACTCGCAGCAGGATTCATCAGAGAGATCAAGAAATCACAATGGGTGGCCAACCCCGTACTTGTAGAGAAGAAGCATACAGACATCCTGCGGATGTGTGTAGATTTTACAGCACTCAATAAGTGTGTCCAAAGGATCACTTTCCACTACCTCGAATCGACCAGATCGTCGACTCCACCGCCGGGTGCGCTCGCTTGTCCTTCCTGGATGCTTACTCGGGTTACCACCAGATAAGGATGAAGGAAGAGGATGAAGAAAAAACGGCGTTCATAACCCCACTCGGGGTCTACTGCTACACCACAATGCCTTTCGGGCTCAAAAACGCAGGCGCAACCTATCAGCGCATGATGCAAGATTGCCTCAAGAAGCAGATTGGGCGAAACGTCCAGGTCTATGTAGATGACATCGTCATCACCACAAGAGAGAAAACACACTACTCGATGACTTGCGAGAGACATTCGCAAACCTCAAACGCTTCCACATCAAGCTCAACCCGAAGAAGTGCACGTTCGGCGTGCCAGCCGGGCAACTCCTCGGGTATCTAGTCTCAGCTCGAGGAATCGAGGCGGACCCGGAGAAAATACAGGCCATCTTGACGATGCAAAGGCCTTCAAAGCTCCACGACGTGCAAAAGTTGGCGGGTAGAGTAGCAGCACTCAGTCGATTCATCAGCAAGCTAGGCGAAAAAGCACTCCCGTTCTATCGACTGATGAAGAAGGCAGATAAGTTCGAGTGGACGCCAGAAGCCGAAGCAGCCTTCACGGACCTCAAGCGAGTCCTCACAAGCCCTCCAATCCTCGTAGCACCAAGGGAACGCGAGCCACTATACCTATATGTCTCTGCAACTAATAGGGTGGTGAGCACTGTTCTGTGGTCGAACGCAGAGAGGAGGGACACGCCCAAAGCATACAACGTCCAGTCTATTACTTGAGTGAAGTGCTCTCCACATCAAAGCAGCGGTACCCGCACTATCAGAAGCTGGCATACGCCGTGTTCATGTCCTCAAGGAAGCTGACGCATTACTTCTCCGAGCACCCGATCACTGTAATCAGCACTTCAGGGATCGGGGACATCCTCACAAACCCCAATGCAACTGGGCGAGTAGCAAAATGGCTCATCGAGCTAGCACCAAGAGACATCAAGTATGATTACCCGAAGGCCATCAAAGCACAAGTTTTACCCGACTTCCACACCGAGTGGATTGAAGCTCAGCTCCCAGGAGCACCAGATGTGTCCAATTCCTGGACTATGTACTTTGATGGCTCGAAGAAAAACGAAGGCGCAGGCGCAGGTGTCATCCTCATATCACCAAAAGGCGACAAGCTCCGCTACATCCTGCAAATGGGATTCGAGTTCCCATCCAATAACGAAGCAGAATACGAGGCTCTGATCCATGGCATGAGGATGGCCAAAGCACTCGGGTGCACTCGACTGATGATCTACGGCGACTCGAATTGGTGGTGCAGCAAACAATGAAGGCTTGTGACGCAATCGCAGATAACATGATCGCCTACCGTGACCTGTACAACATCATGGAGGGCAGCTTCGAAGGCTGCGAGTTGCGGCACATAGGGCGTGAGCAATGAAGAAGCAGATAAGTTAGCCAACATTGGTGCGACCAAAGCACCAGTGCCACCTGGTGTCTTCTTCGAGCGCATCGAGCACAGATCAATCAAAAAGAAGCGGCAACTCCTGCATCAGCCGCACCAGCCAAGAGCAAAACACCTAGCACAGAGGACCCACCAGTCGAGGTACTCCTCATCGAGCCAACTTGGACTCAACCCTTCCTCGCATACATACTCCGCGGCGAGGTACCCGAAGACTTCACAGAGTCAAGACGCGTCACTCGACGATCTAAAGCATACACTGTCATCAACGGTGAACTTTACAAACGCAGCATATCAGGTATGTTCCAGCGTTGCATAGCATTTGAAGATGGCCAAGCCATCCTTCGTGATATTCATGCAGGTACTTGCGGGCATCACGCCAGCAGTCGATCACTCGTAGCCAAAGCCTTTCGCGCAGGCTTCTACTGGCCCACAGCACTCAAAGACGCGGAGGACATAGTCAAAAGGTGCATCGGCTGCCAAAAATTCGCCACAAAGCCGCACGCACCCGCATCGGCGTTGAAGACAATACCATTGGCCTGGCCTTTCGCCCAGTGGGGGCTCGATATGGTTGGGCCACTCAAAAAATCCTCCCATGGAGGGCATACTCACCTTCTGGTGGCGGTCGACAAGTTCACCAAGTGGATTGAAGCAGTACCCATCACAAGTTCGACTGCCACTACAGCAGTCAATTTCATAAAATCCATCATATACCGCTTTGGTGTGCCAGCATCATCACTGACAACGGTACAAACTTCACGGCTGAGGAATTCAAATCCTTCTGCAAAGAGCAAGATATCACGCTCAATTATGCATCTGTGGCGCACCCGCAATCAAACGGCCAAGTCGAAAAGGCCAATGGGCTTGTGACGAGTGGAATCAAGAAGCGCCTCCTGGTGCCACTCAAAAGGGCTGCGGGTGCTTGGGTAGAAGAGCTCCCGTCTGTGCTATGGAGCCTACGCACAACACCCAACGCCTCAACGCAATTCACTCCATTTTCATGGTCTACGGCGCAGAGGCAATCCTGCCATCAGACGTAAGGTTCAACGCACCAAGGGTCGAAGCATACAATGAAGACGATGCAGATGAAGCACTCGAAGATGCAGTCGACTTGCTCGAAGAAGCACGCAACACAGCGCTAGCACGTACAGCTGTCTACCAGCAAGATCTACGCAACTATCACAGCCGTCGACTGCGTACCAGGTCCTTCGAGGTGGGTGACTTGGTACTTCGACTGAAGCAGAAGAAGGTGCATAAACTTGCTTCTCCATGGGAAGGACCCTTCATCATCACCGAGGTCATAGGTGGTGGAGCATACAGACTGAAGCATGCGAAGACCGGCGAACTCTCCACAATCCTTGGAACGTTGCGCAGCTGCGCCGTTTCTATGCTTAGATTGCTCAGTCGCATAATGTAATAGGCTCATATGTCGGATGGCTGCAGGTTTCAGACGCGCTTACCAGGGTACCTAAGGGGACTGGAAGGTTTTTAATGAGGCGGCCTGCAGCCTAACATTCATAAATGGAATATAGTCAATAAATTCCTCATACTTTTCCTGCTTACTACTCGCATAGCTTATCAGCACAAAACTTAGTCACACCGTATGCTCGGGGGCTGAGCTATCTCAAAACATAAAAGCTTTTTGCTCTTTCAAACACAATACTCCAGCCACACTCGAATACTCGGGGGCTGGATCATAACAATAAACACAAAGGAAAAAGTTGCTCAACCCCAATCAATCACTCGGGGGCTGAGCCTGCAGGCATAAGTTGAAGCTTCAACTCTCATAAAATTCATAGCCTCACTCGAGCACTCGGGGGCTGTAATTCATGATCTATGTAAAGTGTTTTCATAAACCCCACTCGATACACTCGGGGGCTGCATACATACAAGTGAACAAATATGTACTAAGTGGCAAATTTACACTCGGGGGCTGTTCCCTATACAAATAACCTAATCTTCTGGTTCATCCTTTGCTGGAAGAACAGGGCCCATAAGTTGCGCTTGATAGCAATCACAGCCATTCAGATCCAAACCGTGCGTTACGCACGCAATCTGACCGTACACGTGGCAAACGCGGAGGGCAACCATCGCCGGCCACTCCGCCCACTGTGTACGTAAAAAGAGGAGCCATCATCACGCTTGCGGAAGAAGTGGGCCCGTATAGTCAAATCAAGTCCAAACGGCACCGTCTTCGGTCAGCTCTGCACAAATGGGCCCACCTACGTGTCACGTCTCATCAATCGCAGCATAACGCACGCCACGTGTGTCAGAAATTGCAGTCGAAATAAACGTCATCCCTGACGTCATTGAAGCATCTGTTCAGAAAATACGTTCGAGTATGCCCAATGCATAATGATCACTCGATTGCCTCGATTAGTTCGAGTGTGATAAAACCTTCTCAAGGCAAATTGGTCACTCGACCGTTCCTTCGACTAAGTCATATTACTCCCATCGGGAGCGTATTCAAACAATTCTTCGACTGAAGATGCTTAAAACAATGATCGAGATTATCCTCCATTTACAAGTAATACAGCATAATCTCGGGGGCTACTCCCATCGGGAGCACTACCGTGCACCGATAGAATTATGGCACAAATTTTTTCGATTAACATATGCAGAGTAAGAAGAGTTTTTGAGATTATCCTCCATTGCAAAGCAATAAAGCACAATCTCGGGGGCTACTCCCGTCGGGAGCGCTGTCACGCACCCGATAGCATAACAGCAAATATCAGTCGACAAAGGGCACGACTCGTCCAACAAAGTTCAAAAAAAAACATACTCGAAACATTCCGAGTTGCGTCCGTCGCAAGTATCTCGGATGCTGCACGCATAGTGCAAAGGTAAGACCCGCCGAACTTTCGAGCTGGGCTAAGGACCGTTCCAGCAACGTCAATCCTTATACTTTCCGTGTCAGCAGACATGATGAAAAATCCCGACGGACGCGTTGGGTAAAATTCAAAGTTATACTGCAGATCGACTCAGTAAGACCTCAAGCGGCCTAGTCGAATCTGACCAGTTTGTTCCAGATTCGAGTCCGGGGACTTGAGTTTGATTGAAAGCTAGTAAGGTTTTACCCGAATGTGTAGTTAACCAGTCCCAATCCGTCGAGTGTACTGGGCCTGCTAAGCTATTATCCCTTGATCATCATAAAACACAGTCGATGAGATACTCGACATAGCCCAACGTGTGCTATTCATACAGGAATTCCAAATTATATATACAGAATTCAAAGCATATGACGTGCACTTACGAAAGAGTCCATGCCCGATTCTTCGAGTCAGACAAGTACTCGGGGGCTACTGACATGGGTATACATATCGGGTACCCTATCATGAGGGTACCTGGTGCACGTGACGACTAAGTCCCAATATCGAAGAGCCTACTCGAAGCCCAAGACAAGAGTCCCAAGAAGATGGAGTACCCTCCAAGACTAGACATAGTCATAGTCGGTTTAGGCTTTCCTTACGTGTAAACTAGGTCGGTTACAAACTCCCGAGACCCAGCCTATTTAAAGGCTGGGAGGGGTACCGATCTGGGACCAAGCCATACACGAACCACCAAAGCTCTTGCTAGATCTTCATCTCGCCGGAGCTCTCCTGTAATCGCATAATCCACAATCAATATCAGACAAGCAGGAAGTAGGGTCTTTACCTCCACCCGAGGGGCCTGAACCTGGGTAAATCTTTGCCTTTGCTTGTCAGCCGACGAAACTATCAGTACTACCACGTTCTCTCCCCATAATCTCAATCCTAGGTCCTTAACCATGGGATTTGATGAGGGTACACCTCGTCATCGCCCCAATGGCTGAGCTGATACGCCAGGCACGACTCCGTGAAACGTTGTTCTGGACGGGTGCAGCTGTTTTTCTTGGAGATTCATCCTCTTGAAGGTCTCATAGTATAGTATGTTTATGCTGCTGCCTCCATCCATCAGTACCTTGCTTAATTTGTATCCTGCGACTTGAGGGGCAACCACTAGCGCGAGCTTGCCTCCTTCATTTATCTCCCCTGGATGATATTCGTGGCTCCAAACTATTGGTTGCTCAGACCACTTCAGCCACTGTGGTACAGCTGGTACTACGGCGTTAACAGCTTGGTTGCGCCGTCGCAGCTTCTGCTCCCTCCTTGAGGTATTAACCACAATTGTGTGGTACTGACCCAGCTGCTTTGGGAACTGCGGTTGGTCTGGCTGTGGGTTTGGAGCAGCATTATGGTGGCATCCGCCGTGATTGCCTCCTTCGTTGTTCTGATTGTTGTTGTTTCCATTAAGTGGCTGTCCATCCTTCCACTTTTTGTAATGGTAGCACTGTGCTTTTGTGTGGTTGGGTGGTTTTCCATCTTTTCCTACATGGATGTCGCAGGGACGGTTGAAAACTTCTTCCAAATTAACTGGGTGAAAATTTCTTCCTCTGCCACTAATTGGTTTGTAACGAGTGTTCGTATTTGCGACTAATCCCGAGTTTCCTTCCTCGTTTTTGCGCTTGTTGTAACTCGCATTACTATTGCTAGCTTGCTGTTGCTGAGGCTTGCTGCTGGTCTTCTTTCCTTTGCCAGCAGTTTCCTCTTCTTCTCCATCAGACGCGTCCTTGGTTTTATCCGAACTTGCATACTTGTTAGCCGCTGCCATCACCTCGCTGAGGCTCTTGACTTTGTCCTTCATGCGACCCAGTTTGTGGACCAGCGGCTCAAACTTGCAGTTTTTCTCCATAACTAGGACGGCTGAGCTTGGAGGTATGTTGTCTGAGGAGTGTATAATTTCTGCCACTCTCCTCATCCAATGGCGACTTGACTCGCCCTCTTTTTGCACGCAGCGCTCAAGATCTTCTATACTGCAGAGTCGCTTGCATGTTCCTTGGAAGTTCTTGACGAAAGCTTCCTTCATCTCATCCCAAGAATTTATTGAGTTTGGTGGTAGGTTTTGCAAACCAAATGTGGGCTGCGCCTTCCAACATCATGTTTAGGTATCGGGCACAGATCTCTTCAGATGCGTTCAGAATGCTCATGCCCATCTTATAATTATTGAGCCAAGTGACCGGGTCCATACTTGGGTTGTAATTTGCGACCTTGCGAGGCCCTTTGAAATCTACAGGAAACGGCTCGGACCTAATCCTCTCGCTGAAGCAGACATGACTTTTAAGTCGCGAAGATAAGTTGGATGGAGCTGGCCACCCTGCCGGGTTTACCGTTGCACGCATCTGCACGTCTTCTGCGGGTTGAACTTGTACCACCAGTTGGTTTTCCCTTTGTCGCCGGGCTGAACTTGAAGTCGCAACCTGCGGCGACTCGGCTCGGATGCTTCTTTCCGCTGTTGCTCTACTGTTATAGGGAGTTGCGTGCAGTCGTCCCCCATGTTCAGACATGTTTGCCTGTTGTACCACTGCTGTGCTCAGCATCTCAATGGTGCGCCGCGCCTCCCTGTCCATCGGTGCGTTTCCTACTCGTGTCAACCTGGCTAAGATGTTGGTAGCCGCATAGAGATTCTCCACCGGGCTAACATAGTGTCCTTGCGGTGTATGGAACCTTTGAGGCTGCGGTGACGGCTGCTGCACAAAGGTTGGTTGTGGCGACGGAGGTGGCATGATAACCCTGTTGTTAGCTTGAACCAGAGCTCTTGACCCTGGTGCTTCCGCCGTTCTTGGCGCCGCAAAAGATTGAACTACAGGTGCGAATGCTGGCGATGCCATCGTCCGCAATGTAGGCGTGACTAAAGGCGCCGCGGGTTGCGCAGCCGCGGCAGGTGGTGCCGTGTATGAGGGTACTGCGACTGATGGTGTTGCGGCTTCTGGCCACGCGACTGGACGCGCTGCATTTGTTGCGATTGATGGGTTCGCGTGGGGTGGCGCCGTTGCTGCTGGTGTATCGACTGCTGGGACCGCGGCTGTAGGTCCAGAGGTGGGTGATTGGAATAACTCCATGGGGTTTACTGTTCCTGGCTGCATGCGACTGATATGACGTCGATGTGGCAAGGTGCTTGGTCCTCCTTGTAAGATGATGGCGTCTTCGGCGAGTCGCTGTTGTTCTTGTTGGAGGCGCTGGTCCTCGCATGCGAGCCTGCTCCTTTCATCCACAATCCTCTGGACTTCATCATACAGTTCAATCCTGGTAGCTTCCAGCTCCGCAGCTCTCTCGGCGGCGTTAACTGCAGATATAGGCATAAACAGCGGACTGCTCTGGGGCATCCTGGCCGTCGTGCTGGGGGTTGTTCTTGGGCCTTCTTCCGTAGGTACAACTCCGGACGGGGCTTCTCTATTTGCGACTCCTGAAGCCGCGACTCCTGGGGCGGCCGTAGCGGGCGCCGCGCGACTCGAACCGAGCTTTGCGACTCCTGATCCGTCTGGTGCGACTTGTTCCGCTGCTTCTGGTGCCGTGGGTGCTAAGCTGCCCTGCGGCATGCCCAGCCCTTCCTCTGCTTCCACGGTCCTGTAGATCCCTTCCACGCACTGATCTCCTACGGAGGGCGAGCTGCCACCCCTAGGGTTTCCACAGAGCCTTTCCTTGAGTACATACTCAATGGATTGGGCTTCTTCATCTTCGAGCGTCAGCGGCTCGTTGTTGGTAGATTCTTCTTCTTCATCCACAGTTACGGCGACTCCTTCCTCTAAGTCGCCCGGCCGTGATGGGTCTTCTGACTCGCCACCGATGAAGCCGACGAAAACAAGAATAGATCCAAACGGGATGATGCGACCTGTCTCCAGGTAATCAGCTTCTGGTCCCCAGCTTGAATCGTCAATGAGAGGCGTGCCATCGACCATGATGATGTGGCCAATGGCGAGATCTTCAGCTCCTTTCATCGATCCTGCGCGGAACGTGACGCTTTTGACCGCAGGCCCCACGGTGGGCTCCAACTGTTGTGGGTTTGTCACGTCAGATGTCATGGATGACTTCGTAGGTGTGGGATTTGCGCGAGTCAATCGTCTCCGAGCTTGGGATCGCAGGAACAAGGACGAACACAGATTTACCCAGGTTCGGCCCCTCAATGTGAGGTAAAGACCTACTTCTTGCCTATCCTAGCTTGGTATTGATATGATATATGTGGTGTTACAATGGAGGCGATCCGATCTGGGAACTCGCCGTAAGAGCTAGGGTTCTAGGGCTTGATAGCTTGACCCTGTCTAAATCCTGCGACTTCTCTTTATATACACAGAGGCTCGCTAGGTTACAAAGGAAACTTCCTCCACAAGGAATACATCGACTGGAACCTACCTGGAGACTCACTCCTCCTCACGTCTTTCAGGATATGTCTTCTAGATCTTTCTCCTTGTGGCGGTGCGATATTGGGCTTGCTTTTATGTAGGCCCTTTCTGGCGCGAGTAAAGTAAGTCCCACTTATCAACATGGGCCGCGGGTTAATCCACAAAGTATTCCCCGACACCCGTGGCCGGTCTGTGGGCGAATGAGCGGAGACGGAAACCCCCAATATACGTGGCGGTGGATTGGACGATGAAGTCCAATTTTGTCTCTTGAAGGCAGGCGATATGACAAGGAGTGCTTGCGAGGGTGGTGTGGACGGTGTCCTTGCGAGCTTGATCGTTAAGACCACGGACATTCCAGTTCGCGATGTCGAGGATTGGGCCATTCATTGAGGAAGTGAAGCGTGCGACGGTATAGCGTAGAGGTTGCGGTAGTTGCAGTGGAGCAGCAGAATTTGCAGTACATCATAGAGAGGTGACAACCCCACCTCATAATAAGCTGAATAAACTCGACGAATGAAAATCGAAATCATGACGGAAGTAGCAGGTTGCGGTAGTAGAAGCGATGTAGACAGAACGGTCGTGACGCTAGTCTTCATACTCAGCATCAGGGTTGATCTCCGCGGCTCCCGGTTCTGCCATGTCCACGAGGGCATCTTCCACTTCGATAAGGTAGGGCATCTTCAGCTTGAAGAAGGTTGATAGGCCGCTAAGCGAGGTGTCGTTGAGCTGTGTCTTGTACTCGTCCAGGTACTGCTTGCGAGCAATGGTAATGGGGAGCTCATCAGCACCTGTGACCCCATCTTCTTGGAAAGGACTCTGATGGCCATGTCGAGAATAGGCATCTTCGGCTTGGCACCCAGGCGATCGCTGTGACGCACAGGAGTGGCTGGGATCGGCTCCCTGGTCCTTGGAGCAGGGGCTGGCAGCAAGGAAGCGGCCGGCGTGTCGAACAGTGAGAGAACCGAGCAGGGCATCTCCAAGTCCCCCTCCTGCTGAATAGGCTGCGCACTGCCATCGGCAGCGGCAACATCGTGCCAGGCTTCATTCTCGGGCAGCTGGATGTCGGCCACATGCGAGTGGTTGAGGTTGAGCTCACTGGCCGCGGCCGTCGATGTCGTTGCGTCCGTCGTGATCGTCATGTCGAGAGGCGATGCAGGCGGCGAATCCTCAAGCGTGTCAACCGCGTCCTCCCAATTCAGTGGCACCTCCATGTCGAAGATGCCCGACAGAGGAGGGCTCGATGCTAGCCCAGCCATGGCGAGCTCAGTGCCCCATGCACTTAGCTCAGGGCGCGCGTCAAGCACGGACACCGTGCCAGCGTCCGTCGTCGTGCTAGTGGCAGCAGTGTTGAAGGAGAGCACCGGCGAGGCGAGTCGAGAGGACAACGCGTTGAAGCCCGGCGGCGATGACCTGATGCTTTGGACCCAATCCCGGCAGGTCGAGCTGAAAGGCAACGGCGTGTGTGGCATCGGCAGGCGTGGAGGAGAAGCAACGCCCAGGAAAGACGGCATGGCCTCGCGCGCCGCCATCAGACCAGTGGCCATGAGCTCCTTGAGCTTCGTGGAGACCTGCTCGTCGGAAAGAGCAGGGACCGGCGCCGGCACGACGATGGTGGATAGCAGGCGAGGTTGTTGTAGCTCCGGCGTCGGCGCGACGATGATGGACTGGAGGCGCGGAGTCGCGGACGCGTGTGCCGCCAAGTCGTTGTGGTTCCTGTGCCGCCCGTGGTCGCCGCTTGGCAAACGGCGACGCGGCACGACGATGGTGGATAGCAGGCGAGGGTGTTGTGGCTCCGGCGTCGGCGCGACGATGATGGACTGGAGGCGCGGAGTCACGGACACGTGTGCCGCCAAGTTGTTGTGGTTCCTATGCCGCCCATGGTCGCGGCTTGGCGAGCGGCAACGCGGGGAGCGCTCACGGACGCGCACGCTTGGCCCGGCGCTCGGGCGTCTTGAGAAGCTGCGACGTTGGCCATCACCGCCGCGGCGATGACCGCCCTCATCGTCATCATCATGTCCATGGCGACGCAGCGCACGGTCGTCGCAGTGCGTTATTGATCGGTTCACCGCCGGTGCCGGATTTGAAGAAGACGGCGAAGGGCGGCACCCACCTGCACGGTGGCCCGAGCGACCGCAGCGGTCGCAGCAGATGGGGTCGCGGCACGCGTCGGAGAGATGATCCCTGGCTCGGCAGCGGCGACACCTTTTGCCGAACGGGTTGCGGGCAAGGCTGGTGCCAGATTGAAAATGGCGAGAGCGTGAAGCCTGGGAAGAGCGGGGCTGAAAACGACGAGGTGATGGAGGTGCGCGACGTAGCATTGGAGGCCGGTGCATTGAAGGCACGCCCCGGCGCGCCGAGAGCCGCTGCTCGCGCATGGCGCGCCGAGATACGACCAACGTCCACGGCACCTCCGACGATGGAGGCCTCAAGCCCAGCGAGGCGTCATGGCGATGGGACGGAGCTGGGGCAGTCGGCGCAGGGGAGGAGGCCGGAGTGGCTTGAGAGCGCGGTACCGGCAGCAGGAAAGCCACAGATCGTGGCTGGCGAGGACAAGGCCTGGCATTGAAGGCGCGGGAGGTCTTGAGGATGCCAGCGGGGCAGTCGCGCGCTCTCCAGGCCGACAGAGCCGCATTGACCCCAGCGCAGACCGCATCCGGAGGCATGGCGAGGATGCTTGTGGCGTTCACCATCCGTGTAGCACCGTGGTGGAGCCGAGGCGGAGCGAACCCGAAAAAAGCCAGGCGGAAACCTTGGGGGATGGTGGCTGGGGGCGGTGGGAGCCGGCGGGGGCGTAGGGATAGGTGCGGGGAGGGCAGAGGCGCGGCCTCGCGCGCCGGCGGCGCATTGGCGAGGACGAGATTCGCAGCCGCGCGATGACGAGCCGTGGCAGGAGGCGTGATGACGGAAGCCGATGCGGAGCGCGAGGTCGGAGTGGAGCGCGTGGTCGTGGCAGAGGCCCGGCTCGCCGGCCGGGCAGGGAATCCGGCGATGACCGATCTGGATCCAGACCCGAGATCCAGTCCGGATCGCGAGGACGCAGGGCCGAAGTACGCCGGGCGGAAGTTGGTGGGGAAGGTGGCAGGGGGTGGTGGGAGCTTACTGGGGGTGACGTCTTGGCGGGAGGCGGCGCGGGAGGCCGGCGACGGGGACGGCCGGCGGCTGCGCGGGCCATCGCCCCCCGCGTCGCGAGAGCTCGAGGTAACGGTCATTTTTAGGTACTTTTGTTGCCTGAAGTACTTTTTAGAGTTAAGTTATATACCAACTCATTACACCCTGTATATATAGCAGCCACCCTCTTCACCCCAAAAATTGGGGAGTGAGGTACGTACTATACTAAGCCTGGACCATATTAACTACTGATGTGGGGACGATGGCACCGAGAGACATCGACGTATATACGGCTAGCTCGCTGAACCACTAATCTCCAAGTCAATAATAAAGTTCAACACCATCACAAGCTGACACGTCACGCAATTATATATACTAGGCAACTTGGCGCGGCGTCTGAACCACTAATCTCCAAGTCAATAATAAAGTTCAACACCATCACAAGCTGACACGTCACGCAATTATATATACTAGGCAACTTGGCGCGGCGATACGCCGTGCCGGTGTGGTTGTACTGATGTTATTACGTGTTTTCGGCGGTGGCAAACAAAGGTATTTCTTTTAATCTTTTGAGAATAATTGAATTTGCAGTGGACATGAAAGAGAACGTTAGCGAACGGAACAAATAGTAGAAGCTTTGTCGATGTTATCATATATAAAAGAATTGGATAAATATACCGTAAGGAATGATTCGTAAGAATTTACTTGCGCAAAAAAAGGAAATATATACGCCGCGCCCTCCATGCTAATTTATTTGCAAAAATTACTGTTTGTGTACCATTTTAAAATATCGCTTTGCGGGATAACTAATTTCCTGAAGATCACTGGTTGAGTACCACTGAAAAATATCACCTTTCGGCCTTCGGGTTATCTTATCCGATGAAGATTATTGTTTGGTTGCTGTTGTAAAATACCGCCTTTCGAGTTAACTAATCAGCTGGAGATCACTGTAAATCACTGTTTGGGTATTGTTGGAAAGTATCGCCCTGTTTTGTTGGAAAATACCGACGAAAATTACGTGACGACGCGTCGGGTCTTTTGAGTTAGCTCACCTTGTAAAGATTGTTGTTTGCGTAACATTGAGAAACACTGCCCTTTGGGTTAACTCATTTATGTAAAAATCGCTAGATATTCGGAGTTAACTCATCTGCCGAAGATTGTTGTTTAAATACCGTTCTCCCAGTTAATTTATCTGGTGGAGATCACTGTTAGGACATCGTTGGAACATACCGATAAAACTTACTGTTCGAGGATTCGCTGAAGGTCGCCATTGAGATACCTTTGGAGAACACCATCATTTGAGTTATTCATATGGTGGAGATCATTTTTTTATCAAAGTCGGGAAACATCGTTATAATTAAACGCTAAACAATTATCGTCATAGTGCAGGGACGAAAAATTATTTCTGAATTATCACCGACCGGGTAGAGAATCATTCAAAGCTTAAGTAAAATCTCGAGCTTTTGTTTTCCTACCCTAAAAAGATGGTTGAAAGTTGTTAAGTTTTAAAACTAAGTAGACATGTTTTTTTTGTCATGTTGATATGCTGCACCTTTTTTCCAACTTGATTAAAATGTCAGACTTTTTTTTGCGATTCATAAGAAATGGTTGGAAGTTGTTAAGTTTGTAGACATGATTCATTTTTTGGTCATCTTGATATGATGCACATTTTTTTTAATTTTAAATGCGAAGGACTGTTGAAAATTATGAAACAGGACAATGAATTAATCGTCAATAGCCAGCTTTTTTTCTGAGTTACACATCAAACATTATTGAATTTACAATTTTTACACATTTTCTGTAATTTTTGGAAAAATTCTGAGCAAAAGGCAGTAGCTCCATGCGTTGCTTCTCGGTATTTTCATCTTCTCTGCGGCTTCTTCCCAAAGTCGTTTGTATTGTGTAATTTTACTGAAGTTATACCTAAAAAGACAGAAATTTTTAATTGAGTGAGCACTTCCTATTTGAGACATTAAAGCACATAATTACTTATACAGAAATTTATAACTTGCAAGTGTATCCCTTAGCATGAGATTGTGGACACCCGTAAAAAGCCCTATTGCAGGTAACTATGTTTTCGTGGTGATTATTGTTGATATGAAATGGGGAGAATAAGGAGAAAAATAGTACTTGGCTATTGTATACTGCGATGCCTCGTGTTGGCTTTGGTTCTAATGTTCCCTGTTTTACCTTCCAATATCCATGGTTTTCTGTTATATTATTTCTCCTTTTTTTTTTTTTGAAACATGTGTGAAACAGGATAACACGATTACAGGAATAAGATGATAACAAATGTATTCGGATTAGGAAAACAATTAACCACAAAATGTTATAGTAGCAGGTACATCTTCAAGTAGATGAATAAAATAAATCAACCTGGGCAATATAGGTATCTAGTATGGCACTACAACTGTATGATCAGTTGGTCGCCAACACGTACAGTTTTATTGGGGAATTATGCTCATTACGGCGAGTACTGCTTTCTCCGGTATAGCAAGAAGTGAACTCCGTACCTCCCTAACCTTTGACAGTTCTGCTGAGCAAGAAATGAATTAGAACTTCGAATGAAAATGCAGAGAAAATCAAGTTCAGATTTGAATTGCAGTGTGTAAGTTCAGATTTGTTAAAACTACTGGCCAGTGGCCACATACAGTTTAAATCATATAAGAGAAAAAAATGAAGTTCAGATTTGCATTGCAGCACGTAGGTTCAAATTTGCTAAAACTACTGGCCACATATACTTCTAATCAAATAAGAGTTCATTGTCGGAAGAAGTTCAGGCTCAAATGTTTAGCAGCAGATCGAGCTACTGGGATTTTTTCAGACCGAGAATTCTAATCTACCGTAGTATACCGGTTGCAAGAAAATTCAGAGGCTGCACTCACATTTGGCTAGGACTTTGAAAACCTTCCTGCTACATTTAAAAACTATAGCTTTGGAGCATAAATTGATGCAGACAGAGGTGGTGTGACAAAAGAAAAGAGAATTGTTAAACCTGAGAGGGCCTTGGACGTTGTTCTGTAGGCAATGATGGATTTGTGTAATCCCTGGACAAAAAAAAAGGAATTCACAGCAAGTGACTTTCATGTTAACTGATGCTACATGGTAATTATATAAGATGATGTGATTCCTTAAAAAAACACTGAGATGCCCCAAATTCTCCAACAACATAGAACTGAGAAATCAATCTTACCTAGGCCGATCATTGTTGAAATGGACTTGCAGTTCGCTGAGACTGGATATTTACGCAAAGAAAGAAAATTAGATATAACAACTGAGAATAATAAAATTTCAACTAAGAGCAGTCACAGTTCATACTTGGAATATTGGATATCTAGCTGGCAGCAACCATCATAGATATCCCTTCCCTGGAAAACATTGGTAAAAGATTAAGATGTGTCAGAATCATGTGAGATTCTAGGACATTAATGGAGACATGAAACAATTACATGCAAAGCACCAAATTCTTCCACAGCTTCTTGACGTGATTGATACTGAATGAGGGTTTGGAAACCTGAACCAAAATGCATTGAATCATCTATTTCAGATATTAAAGAGATACATTAGGCTTATTCCCAGTCGAATGAGTGACTGAGTGCCAAAAGTAATGCAAAAGAAGCATTGGGCTTATCCAAAACTATACATACAATTAATAGAAGTAACCAGTAATCGTAGACGCGCGTGACATAAGAATATCACACTAACAAAACTTCAGTCCAACGTGTCTAACAGATACAGAGAACGAACAATAGCAGAAGACAGATTGACAAAAAGAAAGAACACATCCAGAGAAAGAAGAACATACCATCAGCAGAAAGTTCTGCACCTAGAAAAGATGATAGTACAGCGCCAGGGCGTCGAACAGAGGGCGAATAATCAACAGGCACAGCCGAGTCAGCTCCACATGATAGAAAGGAAAACCAAATATGTAAAACAAAAATCAGGAAACAGAAACAGCTAAGATAAACCAAGCTTGACCATAGACAACACCTAAAAGAAAACAAAGAGCACAAATACCTGACGAAGCGTCAACTGGTCGCTTTCCTAAGCTAATCTCTCGCCTTCGCACAGCCTGAACAATAAGGTAGTAAATGTTGCAAGAGAAATTATTGTTAAAACTTGAACATTCTATTTAACACTTGGGTGTTTCTTCTCAATTTTGTGCATATGGTGTGAACTAAATGAGTCAGAAAATAGGTGAAGAAAATCCAAAATCTACACTTGACTTCTTTGCTGGTTGGAAACAGCATGACCAACACCAGTCATCTGACACATTTCAGTTTAGAGGGTTCACCAGGGAAATGGATCTCAGGTTTTGACTTACCTTCTTATGGAGAGCAACTGGATAACAAAGAGGATGTGTTGTTCTACCCCTCCAACTAAATATATTCATATAGCTCATGCTAGATAACAAAGAGGATGTGTTGTTCTACCCCTCCAACTAAATATATTCATATAGCTCATGTACTGGATTGTACATGACGTATATTTGTTGCTACCTAATTACTCACCTAAATGCTAGAGCCAGATTTAGGAAAGAACCTAACTCATGTGAATAACTCAAGCATGCATGTTATTGAGACCATGGTGGTGTAATAGCTGGTTGCTCCAGAACTATACGGTTCAGCAATGATGTGAATTGGTAACCTGTAACTACAAATTCTAGTATTGGTTAGTAAAAGCTTAATGGTTTTGGCGCCGCGACAATGTTTAAATGCATAGTGAGACGCTAGATGATAACCTCAAGCTCCAGTACAAAAGCAGAATGGTATGCTGCTTCCGACGCCCGACTGAAAACTTACGACACTCATGTTATTTGACCATTGCCACGTCAATTAAATCTGAACTGACGAAGCAATGTCAAATGATGATCAGTTGAAATCCAAAGGTCCTGGTAGAAGGGAAATAAATTGGCACTGATGTATAACACGAAGTTTATCCCTAACCCCCACATCGCATCTGGTCGAAGCTTGCACGGGTGGAACAGTTGCCGCGCTCACCACGACAGATTCAGGAAGCGGAGTAAGCTGTAGCGTAGGAGGCTCACCTTCTTCTCGTAGAGGAACGGGCGCTCGCCGGCGAGGTCGTCCATGGCGTCAGGCTGAGTTGCCTCCACGGATGGCTCGTGGTGGTGGAGGTGGAGGCGACGCACGAGCCAGCCAGCGGCAGCTCACGTATTGGAGGTAGCTCTGCCTGGCCGTGTGTGTGTGGGGCGGCCGGGGAGGCGCGGGCGTGCGGCGAGGTGGGGCGGCGAGTTGGTGCAGCGGCTGGGCGGCGAGATGGGTGTGGAGGTGGTGCGGCGGCTGGGCGTGAGGAACCCTAGCACTCACGGTCGCTCGGGTGAGTGGTGAGGCGAAAGAAAAGGAAAACAAACTGGGGAAAGAGGAGAAGAAGGTGGAGCGTCGGCCGGCGCGTCGACGGCGCCGCACCACGGCGGCTGAGGTGGCCGGAGGATGCCGGAATCAACCGGCGACGGCGAGGCGGCAGAGGGTCGCCAGAGGGGGTCGGGAGAGAGAGAGATGCGGGTGGGGAAGAGATGTGGGGGAGATTTTGCGGTAAGGTCCCTGGCGTTTCCGGAAACTGCAACTTAGACCTTTGCGGGGGGTTCTCTGTATATTTTTGCGCCAAAAACCGTGCGGGGGCGACGTGTCGTCACGCGATTGGTAGAAAGTCCGCTGCTACAGTAATACTGTAGCAGCTAGCAGCGCGCGTGCATCTGGGGCGTCCAACAGCTCGATCGGAAGGTCGTCGTTTTTCGGGTGACGTGGACGCGGAGCGGTTTCTTCCAACTTTTATATATAGTACCCATGCGGGGCACGGGTCGGTATCTCAATGCATGTTCAACCTTCATGGAGAGCGGAGAGTCTCAAGTATAGTTGGTTTACGTACTTATCAATCAATATTTTTTAATCATTCACAACATATTTACTATTAAATGGGAGTTTGTGATGGTTTGTCGCCTCTAAAACACTCAACACTCATCGTCGGAGTCTGTGGCCGACCCAGGAATTTTTTGAAGTCTGGGCGCGCAGCAGTGCAACAAAAAAATCTCGGACAAATGTAGGCAATATGGATGAAATATTGTTTTTGAAACAGTTTTAATGCGGAAAACACGCATATAATACTTTTTTGCAAACTCTCAATACAATTAATGTAAGCACATCCAACACATGTGCCCTACATAGTCAACATTTTTTTGTGTGGATGTAGCATTTTTGAAAAGTGCGATATCGTCTTGCATTATTTTTCTATGAATCTGCAAAACTTGCCATGTGTAACAAAAAATGTTGTAGCATTTGGATATAGCCATGTAGCAAAACCAACAATGTGTGCAACAATCCCAATTTGGTTGTGATGTTCCAGTTGATAATGATAATAAAAAAATGGAAGATGAATATCACGCTGAAAACTAAGATGTTTGCGTGGTATCTTCATCGAGCAGTTATACTTACAAGGGATAACCTTGCAAAGTGGAATTGGCGGGGAAGTAAAAAGTGTGTCTTCTGTCATCATGACGAGAGTATAAAACACCTTTCCTTTCAATGTAATTTTGCTAAATCTATATGGTCAGCCATCTAGATAGCCTCTAACTTGTACCCATCTCGAAGTGATGCAAGTATTTTTGGCAACTGACTAAACAGTGTGGATTCTAGGTTTAAGCTACTGATTAGGTTGAGAGCGATTGTCGTTATTTAGTCGCTATGGCTGTATAGAAATAACAATTTTTTTAATGACAATAATTATCCCTTATGCAGGTCATTTGCCGGTGCACAACTACGATCCGTTCATGGTCGCCTCTAGAGTGTGTGGAGCACCGTGACCTGTTGATGGTGGTGTCTACGTGGTTGGAGAATTCGGCGAGTGATTTTTTTCCCAACATGGATGGCAGCATAATCTGAGTATTGACCCTCCACCAGCTTAGGCGTTTCTACAATTTCTCACTATAATATGTAATTCGCCTTTTTACTTTTGTTCTCGAGACTTGTGAAATTGTGGAGGCCTTTTGCATCTTAACTATGCAGAGGCCGGGTGTAATGTTTAAAACTCTTTAAATAATAAAATCACTTTATCGAAAAATAGAACACTTTGTCCGTTGAAATTCAATTTGACTCCTGAGCTCACCTCACCTGATAGTAAAACATTTTAAAAATTCTAAAAACAATTGGGGAGTAACATATACGGAGTACAAAATTTCAACACGAGTGCCGACTTCGGTGCTAAAATGACTTTCGTATTGCTCCGTGCAAAACAAACAAAATCAGTGATCTAGAGACTATATGTCTACGTGCTAACGAGTCATCCACTGTGGATCAGTTAGGTACGTGACGATTCGATGTGAGACGCGTAGCTCTGTCGGTAGGACGAGGTTAAGTTGTTAAGATTATCTGATAGCATCCCAAGCTATCAACAGCGCTTGTTTATCAGCTGGCATGCATGGTCGACAACATATCGATATCGTGCTCGCCAATCACCAATCAGCTGGCATGCTTCCCAAACTTGTTCGACTATTGGATTATGGGAGGCCTGTGTTGTTGCATGCATGGTCTAGGATGTGGGACGATGATATGTGACAAAGCTGGATGCCCGCGGGACGATGACACCGAGACCATTCCATGCACAAAGCAATTATATGCCTGCTTGGGATGTTGCGATATGAATCGGAAAGTGTTTTTGGCTCCCGAATTCTCGTGCTCCCTCTGCTTAAAAAAAATGAAAATCATATTTGTGAGTTCCACAAAAAATTGGAAAGAAAATTCGGAAGTAGCAAATGATACATCCGACAAACATGCAAAATATCAATTTGAAAAACTTTATATTATGGGCTACATAAAAATAACAAATCTGATAAAGCTTAAATATTTGAAAATATGTTTTCTTAGATCCACACTTTTGTCATTTTTGTGATCTCAGAATATAAAGTATTTGAAATTGATATTTTGCACGTTTGCAGGATACATACACCGGGATTTTTTTGAGAATTTTTTGAAAATCACAAATATGATTTTTGAATTTTTAAAATTGAAGCGAGCCCTGGAGCTCGGGAGCCAAAAATCTCCACTCGATATGAAAAAGTACTTTTTGCGCAGAACTCTCATCTCTAGAGATTGTATAGTTTAAAAAGTAAGTGGGGAAAAAATATGTCACACTATTAATCCATCTGACTCAAAAGAACCGATCAAAAGAAAAATACAGGAAATTTTCCTTTGATCTTATGATTAAAGGAAGTACACAGGAACTTTAATCCACATGGAGCTCGTTTTTAGAATCCAACGCACGGAATACAAGATCGAGGTCTCTAATGGGATAATAACATGCTAATTGTACCTTGTAAAGTTGTTTGATTTCGACACAAGATCGGCCATGGTTATTACTTATTAGTAAAAACAATTCCTACTCTTGTGAAACAAACAGATAAGTTTACAGTCATCTGTTATGCACATGTGTTCCTATCATTTTTCTTGTTTCCTAATACTGTGCTTTTAGAATCCTGCGAACGAAACATGCCAACGATCTCCCTGTGATCGAAACCTTTTTTTACAGCGCATGGAAAATAACTGAAAAAAGTTAATTCACTTTTTAATAGTTCTATCAGCTCTACTAGTGACATCTCCAATCTATTTGACTTATCTCTTTTTACCGTTACACACATGTGTCGGTCAAACTTTGAGTTTGTAGCTACCACCGTGCACAAGACGGCAGTAAATATACGTCGTCGGCCGTCTGAATGGCGATGACCGCTCGTTGCCTTGCATATATCGCGGCTATTAGTCGACAGACTTGCTCGTCAGTCGTCACTAGCAGTGGCTACGCCGGACGAGTGCACCAACCGGATCGAGCAGATGAATCAATGTTAGGCCAGAAGAATATCTCAACTCACTGGTCGATACGAACATTGGTCATGTTGTCGTCTTCGGTAGTACCACCGGATGCCTTCCATCAACTGCATCTCGACAGGTCATATGCATATATTCGGTGCAGAGGCTGGGCTCCCCATTTCTAAAAAAAATCTCGACAGGTCATGGTCGATCAGGATTAACAAGTTATTTACTCTTGCACAACACGCTGGCACGTGCTTGTTAATTAGTCATTTTGCATATGCTAATTCTATGTTGATTTCTGAACAACAAGTCCGTCTTGTCTACAAAGTGAAGTGGTTAGATCGACACAAGGTGACAAGGGTACAGAGAAGATCGACCCATGTCCTAGTAGCGAGCCCTGGACATGCTCATATTACTACTATCTCTGATATCGACGCGGAGTGTCGAACAACAATTGGACATGGGGTGTCGTATGCAAAGTAATTTTGATTTTTACTATAATTTCTTCGTAGTACACGTAAATTTGCATGCCCATAAATCTTCTCTCACGTCTCTCTTATTCACATTTCTCAAAACATATGCATTTTTTTTATTTGTAGTGTTTTCATATATTTATTGCTTTCTCATGAGGTGTGATTGGTATAGCTTTTCACGATTCAACTTTTTACATCCGAGAAAAATTAAAATACTGATGCAAAATAAGACATTCAAAATGCAAAATTACAAGTCTTAAAAGGGCAATGTTCGAATTCATTATTTATAAGAATAAATAATGCAAATATACTTCCTCTCTACTATGAGGATTATATATACCGACTTATTACAAAGTAGTGGCGACCCCTTTACCCATAAATCCCTAAATTTAGGGAAGTGCGGTATACTAAAGCTGGACCTTTAACCTAGGGATGCGAGCCGATGACACCGAGAAAATATATGGCTAGCTTGGTAGAGCACAAGTCTCCAAGTCAATAACAAAGTGTAACACCATCCCAGGCAGATTCGTCGGCATAATTACATGTAGGCCCAGGTCGGTGTCTCAGTAGATGTTGCAATTTCAACCTTCCTGCAGAGTGCACAGTCACATGTACAATTAATCCACATACTTGTCAATCAATGAAAATGATATTATTTAAGATATACTTAATGAAATATGATCACATCAATGATTGCTACCAGGGCAGATTTCCAACATACCCTCTCGGTTCATAATTATCCTGTATCTGGTAAAATGCAAACTTTGTAAATTGGACGACGCGTCTATGAAAAACATGAACATCTACGATATAAATAAAGATTATTAGAATCATCAAAAAAATTATTTTTGTAGTATGTGCATTTGTTATTATAGATGTTAATAATATCTTTTTCCGTATGCTTGGTAAAATTTTATGACGTACGAAACCAAACCCACAATATAGGACAATTATTGACAGCGCATATGCATTCTTAACATCTCATTTGGAAGTCAAAAATTTAGGGGGCTAATGGGCCTTACTACAAGTAGGTTTGCTGCTCTCTTTTTCGTTTCAAGTTGGGTCGATATAAATAAGATGCCTGCCTAATATACTCCCTCGCTCAGCAAATCGTACTAACAAGAAATTAAATACGAGTAGAGATTTCCGACTACCAAACCCCAGTTCTCACTTGGTTTCAAAAATCTGTGAGGGTAGCTAGGATGCGGGACAATGACGTGCACCTAACGGATCAAAGTCGGTGAATGCATGATCGGTGTATATCTTGGATAGATGAAAGAATATCTTGGGTGATTCCATCGGGTATCGCCCATGTTGCCGTCGCATCTCGACGGGCAATGGTCGATGAATATCTTCAGCGATTCCATCAACCTCATCTCCACATGTTATATATGGTCGATCCATCGGGTACTAACCGCCGAGGCGTTATATATATACTCCTTATGACTCATGCTGCACATGCTTTAATGTTGACTGCTGAACGTTTAGCATCGAGACAACGTACGGTGTAGGTGATCGATCAACGTCCTAGAATCGGGAGACATGTTCATACTCCATTACTATATCTCTGATTGAGATCAACGCGGTTAGCTATAGGAATATACGTCGTGAACGTTCATCGTAGAATAAACATTGTATATGTGCATTTTATTTTGTAAATAAAAAGAAACGAAAATAAAATATAAACTAGGGTGTGTTTGGCAATCCACCAGCTCTTGGCTCTGTGTGTCGCATGCAGAGTTTGGATGAACGGTTCACCTCTGCGATCGAAGCCGATATATGTAAGCAAGAAACTCTCTTCTGCCAATAGTACACTCGTAAGATGGTGTTTGTTAGGTGGACGAACTTCTTCCATGCTTGTCAGTTGTCACTAGACAGCTTGATGATGTTCTTTTCCTCTATCTTTTTTTAGGGTGATTTTTTTTTTTTTTTTGCTCTATCTTTTCTGGAGCTCGTCACCCTAGGTCGAAACCCAGCCCAGATACAAAGCTGGTTCTTTTTCACATTCAGAATTACACTCGCCTGCCTTCTTATGAGCCCATGAGCCCATTGTGAACAGCACACGTACCAGTACAGGCGGACATAGCTTTTCTCCATAAGCTTAATTTGACTCAGCGGTCCTGCAGGGTCCATCTCGTCTAACGGCCCGGTTAGTCCTCATGAAGCCCAGTTCATTCCGTTATTACTTTTTTTTTCACCCATGTACCTACGTACATTTCTAGTGCGTCCTACTATTTGAATTTCGCATGGAATTATAATTTTAGCATTATTTGCATGTGCGGATCATTGGAAGCACTGAAGATGCATGGACTAATTAAAAATAGTACAAAGCTAATTTATGATGAAACGGAGACAACAAGCCCGTAGAAATTTGCACGCAAAGTAAGAGCCCTTAAAACTAGCCCAGGATGCTTTCAGAGAAACCTAGATGATTACACATGTACAGAGACAAAGAGCCCAAATTAATTCCAGGACTGCTGGTTTATGAATCAACCGCAGCATAGACAGCAAGACTTCCAAGCATGTTATGAGCAACTATAACAGACTCGACTTTTCTTAGGTCTACAAAACCAATTTTGGAGTGCACTCAAACATAATTTGGAGGCTCAAGAGCTAGTGGGCAAACTTAGAAACACCAAATACATGCCTCATAATTATTTCCCTTATGGGACCGTTTGTCCTTAGGTGACAATGTCTTATCCACTTCCCCACCCATGCTACAGTATTGGATGGAACAAGTTGAATGAACAAACATTAAACATTAATATACTGAACAATGTAGAAATCAAGCCTAAGCTTCTCTTTCGCTCTGTGTGCATCCTTCTCTCCTTCGGTGTGTTGAGCACTTCATGTCATAGTAGAACTTCTCATCACCTAACACGTTAACTATCAAAATGATCATGACATCTCATCATCCTAAAAACGTACTAATGTGATATGATAGAAATGCTAAAATGAGACGAAAAAGAAATATAGGTAGGAGAGTGCCTCACTTGACAGCAGCCCAAACGTTGCACATCTTGCGGATGGCAACCCATCGACTTGCGAGAGATTTGAGCAAACAACAGCCAGGTTTGATTTGTTGTGGCCTTAATTATTATTATTTTTAATTTTCACGGGGGGAGTAATCCCCACCTGAATTTATCATATATGTGAAGCCTCCAAAGGCAGTTTGTATTTTTACAGGGAGAAGAGCCGAAGCTATCATGGGAGGCGGGGAGTGCGGGCTAGCCAGGAGTGAGACGGCCGAGCCAAGCATCAGTGTCGTCGCGGAAGGCGACGGGGAGGCGCATACGCCACAGGTTAGCGTCCTCATGGCAGCGCCGAAGGAGAGCGGGGAGCGAGGGCGTTTCATGGTTAAACACCACACCATTGCGGTGTTTCCAGAGCTGCCAGCAGCAGAGGAGAAGGAATGTTGATGCCGATCGCAGGGGGAGGTCGCCGCAGCAAGCAGCGGCGAACAGGTCTTCAATCCGCAAAGCAGCATCAAGGCTGCACCCGACAGAGCTCCAAAAACGGGCGGCGAAGGGGTAGCTAAACATCAGGTGGTCCGCCGTCTCGAGCGAGGCAGGGCATAGAGGGCAGCCACACTCGTCCTCCTCAAGGATTTTTTTTCTTCAACAGCGTGTCACGCGTCTGGATTCTGCCACGGGAGAGCAGCCACCCGAAGAACTTGACGCGTGAAGGGGCGAAACTATCCCAGACGAACACCGGGTAGGACGCCGTCACACCGCCAAAGCAGACGAGGTGGTAGAGCTCCGACGAGCGGACCTGGCCGTCCGGCTTGGCGCATCTGGTGAGCACACGGGCATCGGCCTCGTGCGAGAGCTGGACGGCGGCCAGAGTGGCGGTGACTTCGTCGCGCTCACGCGCGGCAAGCGGGGTAATGTGCCGGACAAGCACGGAGTTGATGCCATCCCGGGCCACCGTGGCAATCGAGGCGTGGACGTCGGTGGCATGCGAGAAGAGCGCGGGCATGGTGGTGCAGATCGCGCCCGAGGGGAGCCAGGCATCGGTCCAGAACCCGCAGCGCGCACTATCCCCGATCACCGGCGTCGAGATCGCCTTGTACAGGGGGGCGACATCGCACAGCGATTTCCAATGGGCGCCGACGAGGCTGCGAGTGACCATGTCGGAGAGGGGCCGCTCGCCCGCCATGCTCCAGACCCAGCACGCCCAGGGGGAGGCCTCACCCGCGTGGAGGCGGTGGAGGAGCTTGACCAGAAGGCACCAGTTCTGGTCAGCAAGGGAGCAGATGCCCAATCCGCCTTCATCTTGTGGGCGGCACACCGCCATCCACGCCACCAGACAATGGGCGCCGGAGGCATGCTCTGCCGCGGCCCAGAGGAACGCACGCCTGAGCGCATCGAGTGCGCACACGACGGGGGGCGGGAGAGCATGGCCGCCATGGCGTAGGTGGGCAGTGCATCAAGCACCGCGTTGATGAGCACGATGCGGCCGCCGGCGGAGAGGAGCACCGCACGCCACCCGGAGAGATAGCGGTCAGCCTTGGCGATGATGGGGGCGAAGGCGGCGATGTTTAGCTTCTCCCAAGAGAGAGGCAGCCCGAGGTAGGTCTGCGGGAAGTTCCCGATGGCGCAGCCGAGCGCGTTGCGCACCTCCGCGACCGTGGCGTCGTCCGCGTGCATAGCAACGAGCGTGCTCTTGTCGAAATTGATGACGAGCCCCGTGGCTTGAGCAAACATGTCGAGGATGGCTTTCAGCCCGTGGGCGGCAGCAGCGTCGGCGCGGAAGATGACAAGCGTGTCATCCGCGTACTGCAGCACCACGGGTGGCGCCCCGTCGACAATGCGGTGTTCCAGCACCCCGTCTTTCTGGATCATTTTCTGGAGGACATCGGCGACGAGGAGGAAGAGATAGGGGGACAGAGGGTCCCCCTGCCGCAGCCCTCGCCGGCAGCTGATCCATCTCCCTGGGATGCCGTTCAGGATCACGGTAGACCTCGACGTGTTGAAGATCGCTGCCATCCAGTCGCACCACAGGTCCGGGAACCCACGGGCTCGCATGATTGTGTAGAGGCTGTCCCAGTTGATGGAGTCGAAAGCTTTTGCGAAGTCGAGCTTGAGGGCGAAGGCGGGGGCGCGATGGCAGCACTGGACAACCTCGGTGGCGTATACGAAATTTTCCGAGATGTTGCGGCCGGCGATGAACCCGGATTGATCTACGTCGATGATCGAGCTGATTTGCCCCTGGAGGTGGGTGGTCAACGCCTTGCACACCAGTTTCATGTTGCAATTCTAGAGGGAGACGGGGCGGTAGGACCCGGGGCTAGCACGCCGTCTTTTTTGGGCAAGAGCATGATGTGGGCGCGGCTCGCCGTCGTGGAAGGCGTCGAACAGGCGGAAGACGTCGGGGAGACAGTGCTCCAGGCAGCCCGATAGAAGCTTGGGCCAAGCCCATCAGGCCCCGGTGCACTGGCGCGGTCCATCCCCTCCAGAGCGGCCTGGATCTCCGCGGGCTCGAAGCGGGCCACCAAAGCCGGCCCAGCAACGCTTGCCGCGCCCGCGTGGGCTCACAGACGTGGCCCAGCAGGTCGGAGTAGAAGCCGTGCAGCGCGTCTGCTTTCGCCTCGTGAGAGACGATGTGGACGCCGTCTACGTCCAGCGACCGGATGTGATTCCGGCGGAGACGGCCGGAGGCCATCGCGTGGAAGAACTTTGTGTTCTCGTCACCCTCGCGGATGGCGCGGAACTTCCCTCTCTGCTTCCAATGGGCCGCCTGCTTGCTGATGGAGAGGAGCAGCGCCTCAATTTTTTTTGGTGATGAAGCGCCTGATAACGAATCCGCTAGACCCACTTTTCGGCTAGAAATGCCATATTGACGGTTATTATGACTAAAATAGCTGATATGCCGGCTTTGCTAGAGTTGCTCAACAATATCCAGCCTCCACTGCACATTCTCACTAGAACAAGTGTGCACACGCGTCTAAGCTGGCAGCAAAAAAACAACTCCATCTTAAAGATCCTGGGCAATCACCACAGGCGTAGGAGCATGCAGCTCTAGCAGAATCCCTTTAAAAAGAGGCTCTAAAATGGATTTGCAGGACTCTCTAAATATATGTTGGCTCTCCGCCGCTCTCACGTAAAATCAGCTTCTTTATACTCCCTCCAATCCATATTAGTGGGTATAGATTTGTCTAAATTCATATGTATCTAGTTAAGTATTTAGACTAGATACATGTGTATCTAGACAAAGTTGTGTCTACTAATATGGATCGGAGGTAGTACTGTTTTTCCTCTTACGAGTGACATTCAAGTCATCAGTGCGTTGACCTATTTTTCCAATTCAGATATCGCAGCCGAGCACCACCGCCGGGCCGACTACGGCGCAGCTCCGATGTCGTGCTCTGATTCTTCATTCAACGGAGCGTGACGACATCCTCCTCTCTTTTTTTTTTACCAGCTCCGTGTTTCCTAGATTCAGAGACTGGATAGTTGTTTTGACGTAGCCCTCTGAACTTCTTGTATGGCCAAGTCTACTAGAGTGGAGTTCTAGCATTAATTTTGGCCTCTAAAGTGGTAGTTTTTTCATAGGACAGAAGATTTTATGGACTGTTCTAGAGTTGCTCTTAGATGATTAAAACCATGCATCATCATCCAGCTTCCACCCAGCTGCCGGAATTTCTGGTCAGAAACACGTACCGAGTCATTTTTCTTTCTACCTCATCGATCAAATCGTGCAAGCTCTTTTTCGAGAAGCAAGACTGCCCCATATCTATCAATCTAGCTAGTCGTAGTGTGCACTCATCGATCTTCACATCACCGAGTCCTCTCCACACACCTTCTGACATACACAGCTCGATTGCTCACTACAACGGGATAATGATCGATCGACAGGAACATACCAACCAAACCAATCGACTACGCGTTCATTGGTACTTCGATCGACAGTGGCACAGTGCTATATGAAGAACACCAGGCAGCCAAGAAAATGACCTTCACATTTCATTCGGGACAGCATAAAGGGACTTGATCATGTCATATTTGGATATATATAGTACCAATTATTCGATTAGTAGATGCCCACTTAGTACGTAGCCATATACTCCCTCCGTCCAAAAATAAGTGTCTCAAATTTGTCCAAAAGTAAATGTATCTATACATGTTCATGTATAGATACATTTACTTTTGGACAAATTTGAGACACTTATTTTTGGACGGAGGGAGTAGATAGCTAGCCGGTTGGAGAGGGATCCCATCCCTTACCAAACAACACGTCTCCCTCCGAAATCACTCACTGAACAAATTTATTAAGTATCATGACTAACTGCTCACAGATAACAGATCGTGAATGACAGGCACAAGACAACGAATATCTTGTTCTCATGCTAGTATATTTTTTTGCAGTATAATTACAAACTAAAGTAACCTAATACTCCAGTGTATGATATGTCTGAGCATCCAAGCAGTTGCTAAACACAACATATTCGGTCACTATTCTTTGTTGCGACGGTTGTTACAAGAGTACAATACCCGCACCAAAAGAATAAACTGTTCCAGTCAAAATCTTCGCCTTTTTGAAAAACTTGACCATGCTCTGTGTTGGATTAATATTTAATGCGCATTGCACCGAAAGTCATGCAACGACAATCAAGAAAATAAATGTTAAATGTCTTTTGCCCATAGCAAAAGCTACAACAAATGTTGCCCTGACAATTAGGTTTGGATGAAGTATCTTTAGTGAGAATGACACCACTACATGAGTACCAAATCAAAACTTCACCCCATGCTTTCACAACCTTTTGGACCGGAACAAATCCGTCTATGTTGAGTACATAGAGTAAATTGGAAAAATAAACTAAAGATGTGTAAGTCCCACTTAAAAATGTGTCTTTCTATGGACTTAAGGTTGTATCAACCACCTTGAGTACAATCTCATGCCAAGCTAGGTGATCTCCGATGAGTGATCTACGACGAAAGTCCACTCTTAAAAGCGTACACCCAAACCAGTAGCAACCTGGCATGCTTACTACGAATAATATTCAACAGCCTATGGTAAGACGTGTCAAGAGGAGCAGCAGTTAGCCAATTACAGTCCGAAAACCGCTTTGTGTCTTCATTTTGAATTTGACAAAAGTGAAACTGAAGGAAGGGTTCCTAAACCCTTATAAATTACTAATGAACATCCAAGCTAAAGTCCACATCAAGAAACGTTGTCAAATCTGTGTGATGTCTTCAAGTACGATCAAACGAAAATTCACCGCATGTTTCAAGGATTGTCAACACTTCCTCCACTGATAAGTTATGGATGAATTTATCGATCTCATCTTAGTCCACTAGCACCTGCTCGTAAGACGCAGCAGTGGGGTTTTAGTTGTCATTTTCTGACTTCCAATGGATTGACTCATCTAACATGGAGTATATGGAATTCCTCCTCTCCCATTAACTGTAGCCACCACCACAAACATGTTGGAAATCCAATTTGGGCGACTTGTTTTTGGACATGGATGTAGAAGTCTTAAAAAACATGCAGGACCAGCTAGAGAAGTGTTGCCGGCTACCTTCCGAGATAACGTTCAGGCTGTCCACTTGGAGGATTTGCTGCGGGGATTGTTGATCCGCCGGCCAGAATTGTGAAATGAGTGATGCCGGTGACGCTTCACGCGGCGGAAACTTGACACTTGGTTGCGCAGCTGCGCCTGGTTGTATATAGGCCGAGCCGACAATCGTGACTGTGGTGGGAGGTGGCTGCTCTGGATGGCAACTTCCTCGGCACCGTCATTTCTCCATTTAGTGGGGCAGCATATGACTGCTGGCATGTGTTTGTTGCCGAGCGCCCCGTGTTTTTGAGACTCCCACTCGGTATTCTTTACCTTTAGCTGAGCGTTATCTGTTTCCGAGTGTTTCTGCTAAAAAAATGCTCAGTATTCTCGCAATTTTTTAGAGTGCCCATTTTTACCGAGTGGTTTTTCTTTGCACTTGGCCTACGCTCGGCGTTTGCCAAGTGCTTGACACGTTGCGCTAGGCAAACACCCTGGCACTTGGCAACGTGGCCGTTTCGGTAGTGAATCTACTACACTTACAAAGTCATGTACAGGCGTTGTTTTTGCTGAATTTCGTTTGTTTACTGGCTGCAACTTCTGCAGGAGACAACCTACTACGCCCTCACTAGGAAAGCCACAGTGATTGCGAGTGGACTAAAAGACTCGCAATTAATTTCTTCAAGCCATGTGCGCCATGTGTAACTTGAAATGGACCCATCAATGATAACACTTATAATCAATGGACTAACTTGCAAGTTGCCTTAACATGAACACCCAATATAGCTAGGTATATCGGGCAATTATTTATCTTATCAAACTAGCTAGCTAGATAGCTAGCAAAGTGGACTTACCAACTACTTCAAGTGAAGAAAAAAAGGTATTTTTTTAGCGAAACCTGGCAGGTGCTCTGCCTGTTCATTATGAGAGAAGAGAAACATAGGACATTACAGACCCACGCAAAGGAAAGAAACCCATATGTGGATTACTCCCGACGGAGTAAAACACTCACCGCCCCCGAAGGGTGCAACGCACTCAACACCTGACGAAACTCCTCAAAAGCCAGATAGGCCACCTCAAGGTAAGTCTGACGCGTCGCAGAGAAGATGCGCCGGTTTCTCTCCTTCCAGACATTCCACATCACGTAGATGATTCTTCCACTTCTTTCCCGAGCCTTAACGGAGGTGGTACTCGAGATGGTCTTACTCCACGCCTGGTCGATGGAGTCGTGAAACCCAGAAAAAGGACCAAGCTTGTCAACGGACCAAGCATCAAAGGTGTTCCACACCGCCACCGTGAAAGGGCACTCCATACAGAGATGGGAGGCCGTTTGGGTGAGAGAGGCACAGCTGATACGTAGGGTCATGAGGCCAACCCTTGGTGGCAAGGAGATCAGCCGTGAGGATACGATTGTGAAGGACCAACCAGGCGAAGAACTTGGCTTTAGTCTCGGCAAAAGCCCTCCAGACCTTGGAGGACTCGAACTTTGGGAAGGAGCCTTCGAACTGAGCAGCGTAGGCCGAGGAGGCGGAGTAGCACCCATCCGCCGTCCAGCGCCATCTGATGGTGTCAGCCTGATCCGCCACAAGGTGGGTTCTTGAATAATGGTGGCTACGCCTAAGAACTCGGCAAACTGAGTGAGATTGGAAAGTCGCGCGACCGACCGGATCCAAGAATCATTGTTGAGCTCTGCGCTGACTGTTCTGTTCTTCCGAGTAGCAATCTTGAAGAGATTGGGGCCCTGATGGATAGAGGGCCGCCCGCCGCCCAAGCATCATGCCAGAAGAGAGCGGTTTGACCATTTCCCAGGGTGATCTCGGTAGAAGCCCTAAAAAGATCCATATCGAAGCATCGCAAGGGAGGGGGGATCCTACCCAGGGGCGGTGAGGTTCAGTCCAGTGAAGCCTGGGCCATCGAAGGCGCAGTGCCCTGCTGAATCTGTCCAGGTCCGCAATCCCCAAACCACCAAGGGATTTAGGCCTGCACACCGTCTTCCAGTTAACCAGAGAATGACCGCCGCTGACAGACTCCTGATCATCCCCATGCCAGATAAACCGGCGAGAGGTGCGGTCGAATGATCGTTGCGTCCATTTCGGCAAAGGCAACACCATGAGGTGGAAGGTGATGATGGACGTGAGGACCGACTTGACCAAAGTCACCCCTCGCAACACGAGTCATGTTTTTCCCCATCCAACCAGGAAGACGGGCACGGGCTTTGTCTCTTGAAGAAAAAAAGGTTTAAAAAGATTATGTAATTGATTTCTTTTGAAAATCAAAATACTTCTAGATCTGAATAAACGCAGTAATTGACTGGGTCGAGTTCTCGAGTCATGTGTCAACTGAGGTGTGTGGAACCAGGTCGTACGGTGCACACTAGGACTAAACTTGCACACGCACTATTATTGTTTGCGACCCATAAATAGCTAATTCATGGATTGAATAACAAGTTTTCCACTACATCAACATAAGATCTGGTATACATTTACATATATATGAAGAACTTAGTAAATCATGTCGTAGAGATCTACTCCCTCGTATCAAAACATGTCCAGAACTCTAGATACATTTGTGTAAACATGAATGTAGATAAAGTCTAAAACATCTTATATTTAAAACGGAGTAGGTAATTCATGAATCGAATTACAAGTTTTGCATTACATCAGCATAAAAGTATATACTCCGATCAATTCATTCCTACATTAGTAGCTAGTGGAGTTACGACATGATGCACAGTACGATGATCATCTCTGTAGCTATGCGATTCCACGGAGCTAGCTAGCCAGGCTTCGCATCCACCACACGCATGGACTCATGGTGGAGCGTACCAACACGATCAAGTCAAGTCGTTTTCTACCTTTACGTGCCTGCAGATCCGATCCATGATATTCTATTCAACCTGCTGATAGATCATCGAGTAGGGTATTGTTTTCTACTGTGCCCCTGCCTCCGTGATCTCACCCGAGTCATGCCGCGTCTATCGGGCAAGTGCCATCAGCCCATCATCCTTTTTCACCTACTACCACGGCTAGCACGGTGCTATGCATGTGTCTATATAACATGCACATACACAAGCACGACGACACATATCCATCGACCATCTTGCAGAACGCAAGGCAGCTCGAACAAACGGCCGGAGCTATGGGTTTCGCGGTGACAAGGACGAGCAAGTCGATGGTGGCGCCGGCGTCGGCCACGCCGGTGGGGGGCACGCTCCCGCTGTCGGCGCTCGACCGGGTGCCGGGGCTGCGCCACCTGGTGCTCTCGCTGCACGTCTTCGACGGCAGGAAGGCGGTGCCCGGAGAGCCGGCGAGGGTGGTGCGGGAGGCGCTCGGGAAGGCGCTGGTGGACTACTACCCGTTCGCCGGGCGGTTCGTGGAGGAGGCCGGCGGGGAGGTGAGGGTGGCGTGCACCGGCGAGGGCGCGTGGTTTGTGGAGGCCGCGGCGGCGTGCACGCTGGAGGAGGTGAAGCACCTGGACCACCCCATGGCGATCCCCAAGGAGGAGCTGCTGCCGGAGCCGGCGCCCGGCGTGCTGCCGCTCGACATGCCGCTCATGATGCAGGTACGTGTGCATATTTGGATGCATGGTGTATTATGTCGACGTTTATTGGTTAATTCTTGGTCGACTATAAGCATGCATGCGTGGGCATGATGATAAGTTCTGGCTAGTACAGTGCCAATTAGTTGAGGAAATATAAGTACCTAGGTGACCTGCAGATCATAGGCTAGCTAGGTGCAAAAATAGCACTCGAGACACTTGCACGGTTGCACCCACAAAGTCGAGAGAGAGACGGTGATAGCCTGATAGGTGAAGGTACCATCACACACGAATAATAGTCTTTACACAAGTTTTCCTTTGAACAATACTCTAATATACGTACATCATGCCAACGAGTATTTGCTTTGCTTTTGTCCCAGCTCGATCTCAGATAAGACTAGTCATAGTGGGAGTAACATTGAATGGTAACATACATATATTACTACCTATTGTTACTATCTCTATAGTGGGTAGTAACTTATTTGTGGTGTAATGCATGATAGCATTTATTAGGTCGTAGACTCATTTTACCTTGGGGTGTGTGATGTTTCGGTAACTAGTAGCTATGTTACTCCAACCTCCTCTCTCCCCATTAATTACTTGCCATATCATCTTTTTTGTCTACGTGACATTGAAATTACTAGCAATGTTCCTCCCACTATGACTAGTCTAATGGTATCTTGCTTTCTGGTCGTGCTTATGGCAAGCGGACCTAATAGAAAACGTTACTCTACTAGCTAAGACAAGGACTGGCCAACCTCCGGTCATGCATATATGCTCGTGATAGGTAGGAGTATATGCTTATAGAGTGCAACCGTACAACGTACTTACACAACGCGGTTTTTCCACAACTATGAGGATCTCCCCCGCTTATTATGACCGTTAATTTTGCATCGAATGGACGATATTATTTCTATTAATTGATGTGTTGATAAAACAAAAAAGTTTGTTAATGCGTGGTTTTTTTTTGTCAAGGCATGTACATAAATTTCTTATTAGTACATGGATCTAAAAAATTTACATATTAATCCAGAAGCTATTGGTATTTGAAAATTCATTGATAATTTGGGCACGGATCGTAAAACATTTGGACGTCTCAGATATGCGAGAGAGATCCTCATAGTTGTGGAGTTGCATTTTCCGTACTTCCATCATAACCTTGCATCAAATTACCGATCCACCGCACGCTGCATTGTGGTCAAATAAGTAATCGAGTTTGCCTTGCAGCGCCACTGGATCGTAAAAGTTTGTTGGACTGCTGGTCCTCGGAGGCAAAAGTCACCAACTATTGCGTTACAGATGTAGTATATATTTGTGGGTAAACAGGCCATGACTTTCTTGGTTGACGTTGACCTCCGGTCTGTTAGTGGAACTGAACACTTGTGGGCTTGTGGCCTGGAGAAAGAAGAGAAAAGCAAACTTTAATGGGTATAATTGGAAAAAAGTTATTGGGTTCAGAATATTGCTTATCACGCCTACCGCGCAATCTCCTCAATCAAGTCAATCCACCACCAGAATAAATTTCAGTGACCAACTGAGAATTACTGCACTAAAATTTTGATCTACTCTAACAATTCATGACCGACTAGACAGCACTGCCCCCCCCCCCCCCCCCCCCCCCGTGTCTTGAAATATAACATGTGTTTCTCATTTCGCGTGGTCTCAAATAATATTACGACTATAATTTTTACTGGTGATATGCTTAAAGTAAGAGTGACATACAAAATCGTATTGTACACATACAACAATATTTTTCTTAAATTTCTAATACATGTATTTTGACAGATATGTGCGGTCATTGTTTTAGACGACGTCTAGTAATTGTGACTTTTATGATTTTGGAAGGTGTATGTTTATGACTTTGAAGGGAGAAGGTAATTTCATTGTCCAATTGGGATATGCACCGCATGCAGGAGCTAGACTTGTGTGCCCTGCGCATAGAGAGTGTGATTAGTAAGTGCGCGAGGTTGTTGGGTCGTCGGTGAAAAGATCAAGCAAGATTAGTTAAATTCGAATAATGTAGGTGGGAGGATCCGTCAGGTAGCTCTCAGTGGCAAGTGACTTGCAGTTGTACCACGACTGCGACTGATCTTATCTGCTACGTATTCATATAGCCGCAGCTCGATCGCTTTCGTTGGAGTACGTTGAATTCATATGTGTCGGGTTATTGTGCTGACACCGACCTTTCAAATATTCTTTGTACTGGATTTGTTGTTTTTGTTGTCCATCAGGTTGCACATTTCAACTTGATTTCTTGGACATGATCATACAACTTTAGTGTATAAAAAACTTGTGTTTTTAGCTCTTGAGGAAAAACCAAAGTTTTTTTTATTTGGTTGCACGCAATTTCAAAAGTTTGTTTTTGCGGAAAAAAAAACGAAAAACTCAAGTTTCAGCTGATCCTTGACGTGCATGCATGCAGGTGACGGAGTTCAGCTGCGGCGGCTTCGTGGTGGGCCTGATCTCGGTGCACACCATCGCCGACGGCCTGGGCGCCGGGCAGTTCATCAACGCGGTGGCGGACTACGCGCGCGGCCTCCCCAAGCCCCGCGTGTCCCCGGTCTGGGCCCGCGACCTCGTCCCGGACCCTCCCCGGATGCCGGCGCCACCGCCCAAGCTGGAGCTGCTCGACCTCCGCGGCCTCACCGTCGACTTCAGCCCGGACCACGTCGCCAAGGTCAAGGCCGACTTCTTCGCCTCCACGGGGCAGCGCTGCTCCGCCTTCGACGTCTGCGTCGCCAAGACCTGGCAGTCACGCACCCGCGCCCTCCTCCTCGACGGAGGCAACTTCACGGACGACAGCCCCGTCCACGTCTGCTTCTTCGCCAACACCCGCCACCTCATGCTCGCCGGCGCTGGAGCCGGGTTCTACGGCAACTGCTTCTACCCGGTGACGGTGACTTGCAGGAGCGGGGAGGTGGCCGCGGGGGAGGTGGTGGACGTGGTCCGCGCGGTGCGGGACGCCAAGGCGCGGCTCGCCGGCGACGTGGCAAAGTGGGCGGTGGGCGGGTTTGCTCAGGACCCCTACGAGCTGAGGTTCACGTACGACTCGCTGTTCATCTCCGACTGGACGCGGCTGGGTTTCCTGGAGGCGGACTACGGCTGGGGCGCGCCGGCGCACGTCGTGCCCTTCTCGTACCACCCGTTCATGGCCGTCGCCGTCATCGGGGCTCCACCGGCGCCCAAGGTTGGGTCCAGGGTGATGACCATGTGCGTCGAGGAGGCGCACCTGCCGGAGTTCAGGGACCAGATGAACGCCTTCGCCTCCTCCGCCGGCAAGTGAAGTGATCATCATCGTCGATCCACAGACATCCGATTAATATTTTAATCAAGTGTGCAATCAAGCTCTTTCCAGTCAGTACTATAGCACAATACAACTATCTCGGTCGTGTAATTTGCTTTCCTTTTCCTGGAATCTCCTAAGGCCTTGTTTGGTAGTAGTGTTTTGTGGTGTTGTTTTGTGTTGTGTATTATCCCCAGTGGTTTGGGTGAAAACACTTGCATCACCCAATACTCTTCCCCATCCCAAACCACTTCCCAATAAACCCCCAAGGACCAACTCACGTGTTTGGCACACAAGGTTAGGCACAAAGTGTGTCATCAATAAAAGTTTGAAGTATTTGTAATACTTGAGCACACAGTTTTATTTATCGGTACTTTAAATTCAAAGTATATCTATCATCAATAGCTCTGTCCTTCAGGGATAACAGAGAACACCTGTCGCCTTATCCCTTCCCTGCTCTGTTTGGGAGAGGCGACCGAGGAGGCGACCAAAGTCCCCAGCTCTCGCCGGCGGATCCGCCGCTCCCCTTCGCCTCCGGTCGCCGTTTTGGCGCCGTGAGGTGGAGGGGAGCTCCGGGATCTCGTCCTGCGTGTAGATAGGTAGGGTTAGGTTTCTGTTTCTGTCTCCAGGCGATGCTGTCGAAGACGGTGGCGGCGGTTTCGTCGTGTCGGAGTTTGTCCTCCCCCTCCTTTCCCCGTTCCGGCCTCGGCGCCGGGGAGGTAGTGGAGGTTCGTCGGGCGTGGTTCTGCGCCTCTGCTTCTCCGGCCGGCCTCGGTGGCGAGGGGAGGAGCGGGTGGAGTTCGGCATTCCTTTTTGTTTGCAGGTGGTTCTGGTGGACTTCTTCGTCGACGCTTCAGCTCTGGCCGGCCATGGTGGCGAGGGGAGCTGCGCCCGGAGGTGGTGAGGGGCTCGTGGTGGTGGACTTAGGCGGCGCGTCGCCGGCTGGAAGAAGGGTGGTTGCGGGGACTGGCTGCTGCGGCCGTGTTCGTTCAGCGACGCTCGGATCCGTCCTCCAGAGGCGGACAGCTGCTGCGGCCTTCTACAAGGTGGGGCGGCTTCTTCCCGGCGGCGAGTGGTACGGCGGCGGCGCCGTCGCCTAGGTTCTTGGGGCAAGTTCTGGATCTGATTGTGATCCTTTCAGGCAGCTCGGGGTGCTCCGTGCAAATTCATGGGTTCTTGTGTTTTTCTTTGTTTCTGTTGGACCTAGCTGTAATTTGTACTGAGTTTCCTGATTTATAAATCAGATCCTTCCTAAAAAAAAAAGTATATCATCAATAAAGCTGCTCTTTTAACATCACTTCACACAGTTTAAACAGAACTTTAAATGCAATGTTTATCTTGTCATGTAGCATTACAGGAACAAACAAAAATCATAAGTTATTACAAAAATGTGTTGATCTCATGCATTGTTACATGACCAACATCTCATCACGAAGTATTCAACAATTCCTAGCGTAGCAACTACTGCGGCGCCGAGGACCCCCACGCTCCCGGCTCCACCACCGGCTTCCATCTCTTGCACAATCTGTAAGACTGTAACCCCTTGTCTCTGATTAATCCTAGCCTTGTCTCTGAGCTAACCTGATGGGTTGCACTCAGAGCTGATAATAAAAAGTCGGAATCGTCTCTCTAGAGAACAAACTGGATCGAGCTTTGCTTTGCATCTGCGTCTACTCTGTACCTATGTACAGCAAAACCAATGCTTTGCAAAATCTGGATAATACAATGTACGATCAACCAAAGATATGATCAACTCGAGTATCGACTCAAAGAAATATTATGAAGATATCCAAAGCATGTGACAAATTGAAGTGTGTAATGTTACCTTTTGTTGTTGTTTAAGAAGCATTTTCATGTTTCGAATTCATAATTATCGCCTCTTTGGTTAGGAACTCCCAATGAACCGTCACCACACCTTTAGATTAGAGAGGAACTGTTCAATGTGCTAATGATTTATTCGAAGATTGTGGCTGAGAGATAGCAATAATTTAAGCTTGAACAGATTGCAAACCAAGTCTCGTGGCGCTAACAGAATACCTTCTTAAGCATGATAGTAGTGAAAAGGGATCAAAATTACACTTAGCATTGGAAAAGGAAAAAACAAAAAACTTCATTTGGTGTCCAAATTTTCATGTTTAAACTTTTTACACATACATGCCAACTGAACTTTACGTGTTCGGTTAAACATCCTTTGAAAATAAGATACTGCTCCAATAAATCTAAATAATAAACCTAGCTGCAGAACTGAGTATCTTGAGATTTAGCAAATGCATAACCTAGCCAGCAGTTTCTGGCTTTCTGCACAGGCCGGTCGGGATCGCATTCCCTGTCAGCAGCAAAGCATGGACACTCGCGACTGCGAATAGAGAAGAAAACAACAGCCGCCACTAACCGTAAACGGCCTAACCATCAAGCTAGCACTGCTACCACCTATTCATGTACTACTGAACTGTAACCATACATCAATCGGATCGGAGAACACTAGAAAGGAGCAGCAGCAAAGACCAAGAACCGGATCTGACTTGAGGCATCAATAAATCCAAGGACCTAAAGTTTTTTTTTTTTTTTGCATCTAGCAGTACTTGGGAAAAGGAGGTGACGGAGGTAAAATTGGACTTACAGTCTTACAGGAGACACGTCCAGATTTGCCGGATAAGAGGGGCGGTGGAAGGAGCTTGGCGTCGGTGGCGGAAGCACTCCTTAAACTCGCCAAACCCGATACTTCTAACGAGCAAAAGATCAGCTATGTTCGACTTGTTATCAAGGAAAAAAATAGCGTGCTATCAAAAATAGCGTGGCCCTCCTCTAGAAGCTATATAAGATATAGCGTGATATAGCGAAGTTACATACAAAATAGCGTGATGAAAAAATACGAGAAATGGCCCAAATATTAAGAATTTCAGCATTAAAAACTTGTGCAAAGCAATACATGAATAACCAGGTAACCATATTCTGGCACAAATAAAAGTATGAGGCTTAAAAACATGAAAAAACTAATATACTAAAAGGCAAACTGTTCTAAACTTTAATCAGAATCATTGACATCATCTTTAGAATAACTATAAGAACCACCAGATTGCGCACCATCATCATCACCTAACGTTATTTCCAGGCTTTTTGTTAGCGTAGCTATAAAGTTACCACGTTAAGCGTGGTTTAGCGCGTATAAAACGTAAATAGCGTCGTAGCGTCAACTTTAGGCTAAATATAGCGTAGCCACTCCAAATAAGCTATATCGTGCTATTAACCGGGAAATAGCGCGCTATTTTTTTCGTTGCTTGTTATAGGCTCAAGTTGGCTTGCTAAACTCGGCAAAACTTGTTTAAAATTTAGCGGCAACTATGTGCAAATAGCAATATGCCACAATAAACAATCCAATTTCAAATAGCTCTCATGTATGAGATGGTCGATGCATGTACATTATCTGAAGGCGCAAATCCACGGACGATGAAAAAATAAATGTACCATGTCTACATTATCCACCGCATGCCACGACAGGCAAAACCTAAAATACTCCTCTCATTTTCGGGGTACTCTCCAGCACCAGTTTGGCCGAGGACACCAACCAAACAAGCCTTGAGCAGTGACATATCTCTGAGCGGGAATGCTCGATCGATGCCCTATCCTGATCGAGGATGGGATCCTCCGGGTGCGTGATAGGGAGCGGCAGGTCCTGATCAAGGTCAGGCGAGAGCCGAACCGGATGTACAAGCTGCACGCGCGAGTCGCGCAGCCGGTGTGCCTGATCGTGGGCACCGGCGACGACCCGGCATGGACTTGGCATGCGCGGTTCGGGCACCTCAACTTCGACAGTTTGCACCGACTGACGAAGGACGAGGTGGTGCGTGGCCTCCCTATGGTGGAGAACGTGAACCAGCTCTGCGACGCCTGCCTAGCAGGGAAGCAGAGGCGAGCCCCGTTCACAAAGCAAGCGAAGTTCCGGGCGAACGAGCGACTCGAGCTGGTCCATGGCGACCTCTGCGGGCCGATCACCCCGGCCACACCGAGCGGGAAGAGGTACTTCCTCCTGCTGGTGGACGACCTGTTGCGGTACATGTGGCTCGCCCTTCTCTCGACGAAGGTCGAGGCCGCAGCCGCCATCATCCGACTCCAGGCGGGAGCTGAGTCGGAAACCGGTTGCAAGCTGCGCACGCAGCGCATGGATCACGGAGGCGAGTTCACCTCCGGGTCCTTCACAGCATACTGCGCCGAGCTCAGAGTGGAGCGTCACCTGACAGCTCCGTACTCCCCGCAGCAGAATGGCGTCGTGGTGCTAGGCAACCAGACGATTATGGGCATGGCCCGCGGTCTGCTGAAGGCCAAGAAGGTCCCCGGTGAATTTTGGGGTGAGGCGGTGACGACGGTCGTGTTCATCTTGAACAGGTCGCCCACCAAGAGCGTGGACGGCAAGACGTCGTTCGAGGCCTAGCATGGCCACAAGCCGAATGTGAGCTTCCTGCGCACGTTCGGGTGCGTGGTGCACGTCAGGGAGACGCGCCCCAGGCTGAAGAAGCTCGATGACCGGAGCAGGCCGATGATCTTCGTCGGGTACCAACCTGGGACGAAGGGATATCAGGCCTATGACACGGTGACCAATCGCGTGACCATCACGCGAGATGCTGTGTTCGACGAGAACGCGCGCTGGGACTGGAGTTCGCCGGACACGCCGGTGAACATCTTCGGAGACGACTCCTTCATGGTCGAGCACAGGGTGTTCGAGCCGCAGCCGACTCCGGGAGACGGGAGTGCGGGTCTAGCACCCGACTCGCCGAATCCAGACTCGCCGACTCCAGGAGTCGGGAGTGCCTCCCCAGCCGGTTCTCCATCAACACCGGAGCACCCGACAGCCGAGTCTTTGACTCCGGCTATCTCTGGCGTCGAGTTCATCACGTCGCCCTCGAGATACTCAGGTATGCTCGATGCAGAAGACGACATGAGCTTCGAACACCGGTTCCGCACTCTGCATAACGTGCTCGAAGTAGGTTCGGCCCTTGAGCCAGACGAGGAGCTCCGCTACCTCGCCTCCGAAGAGTCAGGCTCGTTCGATGAGGCGAAGGCGCAAGCCAGCTGGAGGCAGGCGATGCAGGAGGAGCTGGAGGCCACCGAGTCCAACTCGACTTGGAGGCTCGCCACCTTACCACCAGGTCACCGCGCGATCGGCCTGAAGTGGGTGTATAAGGTGAAGAAGGATGCGCTTGGTGCAGTCCTTAAGCACAAGGCTCGCCTGGTGGCGAAGGGCTATGTGCAGCGGCACAGGGTCGACTACGACGAGGTCTTCGCACCTGTGGCCCGACTCGAGTCCGTCAGGCTACTGCTAGCCGTGGAGGCGAGTGCGGGATGGGACGTCCACCACATGGACGTCAAGTCAGCCTTCCTTAACGGCGAGTTGGAGGAAGAGGTGTACGTGCAGCAGCCAACCGGCTTCGCTGCAAAGAGGAAGGAGCACCTAGTGCTTCGACTCGACAAGGCGCTCTACGGCCTCAAGCAGGCGCCAAGGACATGGAAAACCAAGCTTGACGCATGCCTCATCAAGCTCGGCTTCGCAAGGTGCGAGTCGGGGCATGGCATGTACGCCCGAGGAGCGACTCCGAGCCGGCTTCTAGTCGGCGTCTACGTCGATGACTTGAGTGTTAATCATGAACATATTTCTTTACGACTCCCATGAACCTTTCAAAGGGAAACATATTGTGTAGAAATACAGAACCGAGAATAGTAATCTCTTCGACTAGGTGAACTAGGAGGTGAGTCATAATATTAAAGAAGGATGGTGGGAACACCAACTCGAAGCTGACAAGACATTGGACCACATCAATCTGTAACCTTTGTAGACTTTCTGGATTGATTACCTTCTGAGAAATTGCATTGAGGAATGCACATAGCTTCACAATGGGTACTCGAACATTTTCTGGTAGAAGCCCCTCAATGCAACCGGAAGTAATTGTGTCATAATCACGTGGCAGTCATGAGACTTTAGGTTTTGGAATTTTTTCTCTGCCATATTTATTATTCCCTTTATATTCGATGAGAAGCCAGACGGGACCTTCATACTGCTCAGGACTTCAAAAAATATTTCCTTCCCTTCTCTGGTAAGAGCGTAGCTGGCAGGACATTGATACTTCTCTGGATGCAGGCCGTCACATTCGTTCATACGTTGGTGATCCTGCCGTGCTTCCGGTGTATCTTTTGCCTTCCCATACACGCCCAAGAATCCTAGCATGTTCACGCAAAGATTCTTCGTCACGTGCATCACGTCGATTGCAGAACCTCCCCAAGCAAAACTTCAGATTATCTTCTCTGAATTATGTTTTTTGCAATTCCCTTTCTAATAACACGATCTAGAACTACGGTTTCGGTTAATGCATCCAACATACATACTATGAGATGCACTAAGCGGCTGGCATTAAGCATAAAAATATTCATGCACTACGGGAGAGCGAGACGTTGTCGTGTGCTCGCCTCTTTGCCGTGTGCTAGATATCGGGCACACGGGAACTCCTCTCTTTGTCGTGCGCCCCACACGGCAAAGGCCAACGCATGGCCTCGCCGCCAAAATAGCACACGGCAAAGAGCGACACACGGTAAAGACTAAACAATACACACGGCAAAGTCACGCGCACGGCAAATACCGAGGCCACGTGTCCGACCAGCCGGTGGCACGGCAGTTCTTTGCCGTGTGTCCTGAGACGACGCACGGCAAAGATTGTGTCCTTTGCCGTGCGCATACACACGATGGGACAGAGGAGCACTAGTAGGAAAAAGTTTATATGTGAAATGCTATCAGTGGCGCACAATCTTGCCCGAGCGCCACTGATAGTCTCTCTCCTCGTTTTGGGGATTTGGCAGAATATACCAGTGGCGCACGAAATTTTGGTGCGCCACTGGTAAGTTTCACCAAACTATGAAAATTTCTGGGGGAGGAGAGAGACTATCTGTGGCGCACCGGTAAGCCTGTGCGCCACAGGTAAAAACAGAGGAGAGAGATTACCTGTGGCGCACCGTGCTGTGGTGCGCCACAGGTAAAAATAGGAGAGAGAATACCTGTGGCGCACCAGTACACGGTGCGTCACTGGTAAATTTTTTACCTGTGGCGCACGGTGAGCTTGTGCGCCACAGGTAACATGGGCAAAAAAGCCGTGAGCCCACCACCGTATGCACCATCTCTCTCCTTATCCTCTCCACCATGGTTCTTTCTCTCTCCTTATCCTATTTCACCACCGCACGCACACAAGACAACACAGCACGCACAGCATGATTTCTTCTCCGCCTTATCCCCATTCTTTCTCTCTTTCACGCACACAACACGCACAGCACGCCTCCCCTCGTGCTCGCCCTCACGCCCACCCGCCGCCGGCCTCCCTCGCCTCTTCTCCACGCCGCCGCCGGCCTTCTTCGCCCTCACCCTCCCGCCCCGCAGCCCCGCCTTTCCTCCTCCTCCTGCTCGCCCTCACCCTCCAGCCCGCTGGCGGCCTCTCTCGTCTCTCCTCCACGCCGTCGCCCTCCCTCGCCTCTCCTCCACGCCGCCGCACACGCCGTCCTCGATGCCCTCAGCACGCGCGCCCAACTCGAAGCCGCCCGGCCCGCCTCCTCCTCCTCCTACGTGCAGCTGCTGGCCGAGCGCGGCGCTGGAGCTGGCGACCGCGGCGAGGCGCGCCGCCCGCAACCCTCTCTCCGTCCGCCGCAGAGGAGTCGCTGGAGTCGGCCCTGGCGGCGGCGCAGTGGGGCGGCGCGGGGCAAGGGCTGGTGGTAGTTGACGGGGCATTTTTGTAAATTTGTATACTGTAAATAATAAAAGGAATTGTTACATTTTATTTTTTTTATTCCTGAATATTTAGCCGTGGCGCACGAGATACATTATATGTGGCGCACGCAAGGAGTACTAGCCCGTCCCCAGCAAACTTAGTTGTGGCGCACGAGGTGGGCTATATGTGGGGCACAAACCGGTGCGCCACAGGTAAGTTTGGTTACCTGTGGCGCACGAGCGGTGCGCCACAGATAGCAGTTATCAGTGGCACGAGTTTAGTGGCGCACGCTCGTGCGCCACAGATAAGCAAATTTGGTGCGCCACTAATAGCGTTTTTCCTACTAGTGTAGCGAGAGACGGACCGAGCAGCGCTGGAGTACCTGCTGCTCGCCGTCCCGCCGGAGATGATCTCCACACTGGCGTCGAAGAAGACGGCCAAGGAGGCGTGGGAGGCGATCAAGACGATGTGGGTCGGAGACACCCTTGTCCGGGAGGCGAAGGCGACGGCGCTCAAGAAGCAGTACGAGGCCATCAAGTTCGGCAACGACGAGAACATCGACGACTTCGCCATGCGGCTGTCGTCGCTCGTGTCGCAGCTTGGGGTGCTCGGCGTCACCATCACCGAGCCGGACACTATCCGTAAGTTTCTCTCGGTCATTCCCACGAGGTTCTCGCAGATGGCATGCTCCATCGAGACCCTGCTCGACCTCGACAAGCTCCCCATGGAGGAGCTCATCGGCCGCCTCAAAACGGCCGAGGAGCGACATGAGGCAGAGAAGCCGGAGGCCAAGCAGGCCGGCAAACTACTCCTCATAGAGGAGGAGTGGTTCCCCCGGATGCGCTTGCAGGACGGAGCTGGATCCTCCAGCCATGCCGGTCGCGATGGCGGCAAGCCGTGCGGACGCGGCAGAGGCAGCTCGGCTCGCGGAGCCGGGAACCACGGCATGTCGAAAGACACGTGCCGGTACTGCGGAGTCGCCGGCCACTGGGCGCGGGACTACCGCAATAAGAAGCACGAGGAAGCTCACCTCGTGCACGGAAGGTGTCGTGGGTTTGTCACGTCAGATGTCATGGATGACTTCGTAGGTGTGGGATTGCGCGAGTCAATCGTCTCCGAGCTTAAGATCGCAGGGCACGAGGAAGACAATGTTTTTTACCCAGGTTCGGCCCCTCAATGTGAGGTAAAGACCTACGTCCTGTCTATCCTAGATTGGTATTGATATGAATATGATGTTACAAGGGGTTGGCGATCTGATCTCGGTATTCGCCATATGATCTAGGGTTTGAGAGCTTGAGAGCCTGTCTAAGTCCTGCGAGTCCTCTTTATATGCACAGAGGCTCGCTAGGTTACAAAGGAAACTTCCTTCACAAGGAATACATCGCCCGGAACCTACTTGGAGACTAACTTCTCCTTACGTCTTCCGGGACAGGCCTTCTAGATCCTTCTCCTTGTGTCGGTGCGATACTGGGTCTGCTTTCATGCAGGCTCTTTCCGATGCGAGTAAATTAGGTCGCACTTATCAACATGGGCCGCGGGTTAATCCACAAAGTATTCCCCCGACATTAGCCCCCAAGATTGGTTAGGACTTCACGGTGAGGATCCTCTGGTTACTTGTGGTAGTTGTTCAGCCGCACTGTGAGCGTTCTGACTAATCTCTTGACTGATGCGATTCAAAGCCGCGACTTATTTGTGCGACTCATCTTTTCCATCTGAAATATTCTGTTTCCTTCTATTGCGGACCGTTCCTCATTCTGCGGGCGCAAATTGTTCCGTTGATCTCGGGCATCCCAGTTATAAGCTGCGGCGGCCTAGGTCAATATTCACTTGCCTTGCTCTCTCCTTGCTTCCAACCGCGCCGTCTTCCTCAATCGAGCTTAGCCCCCGATCCAATCTTCTCGCAATGGCGCCCAAGGCAAAGCCATCCGATGATAAACGCAAGATCTCCTGCAACTGGGAAGGATCCTGGGTAACGGAGCAAACTCTTGCGGATCTCGCCGATGCCGTTTCTTGCCGCCGAAGGAGGACAACGTCTGGCGGGCGCCAGGTGATGAGATCGAGCCGCGCCCCAGGTCCAACGAACTGGTGATGTTTGTGGAGCATGTGGAGCGTGGATTCACGCCGCCCGGCTCCCTCTTCTTCCGCAACCTGATGCAACGCCTAGGCCTCCGTCTTCACGACATCACCTAACTCAATGCTCCAGGTGAGCAATTTCCATGTTCTGTGCGAGGATTACCTCGGCATATCCCCCAATATCGATCTGTGGCTGGCCTCCTTTTCTTGCAATAGCCAGCTCGTCTCCAAAGGTGGCGCCTATGTCCAGGTCGGCGCCATTTCTCTACAGCGCCACAGAAACTCTTGCCTTCCCAAGCTAGCCCTGGCAAATCGGCCCAGGGCTTGGCAAAAGTCTTTCTTTTACTGTCAAGACACTTCTCCGGAGGGCGAAACTCGCCTCCCCTCTTGGTCCAACTCTCTTTTCGTGCCTTCTGAGGCACTAAAATCCAAACCTCGGGATGCCGCAGCATCCTTCATAAATGAATCGCTGATCAAGGTGCGCGCCTTAATCGGTCATGGCCTTACTGGCCTTGATCTTCTTTCTTGCTGGACGAAATGGCGCATCCAGCCAGTGAGTCCCCGTCAACTGTCCTTCCTCGAGTGCTCTGGCACTTCTGCTGATGTTGATCGCGTCAAGGCTGCTGACTGGGAGCCTGAAGACTGGGTGGAGTTCGTCACCGTGTGACTGAGGAGAAGAACATCTCCTTCGACAAGGTGGGGCTCGCCCCTTTTAGCGTTAACAACAAGCCTTTTGAGGTAACCCTCCTCCTCTAGTCCTTTGTCCTTATAGTAGAACTGCCTTTCTTTTTGATATTAAGATCTTCCCTTTTCTGTATCAGGCTGATGAGAACTACTGGTCGCTTCCCGCGGCTGGTGTGGGCACTGCTGCTCCCAAGCGTGCCGCAAAGAAGAAGTTACTGCCCGCTTTAGAGGGCAGTGAAGTCGCTGACATCCCATCTGTTGCCACTGCGGCTTCAGATGATGAAAATACTGATCTGGAGGAGGATGACAGTCCTGTGCCAACCGCGAGCCCTCCTGCGGCTGATCCGACTCCCCGCAGGGCCTCAAAGAGACTGTCCCGGGAGGAGCCAGAGCTTAACGCTCTGGAAAATCCTGAAGTCATCAAGCGTCGCAAACCTGCAGTGGGTGCGACCCCTCCTGTTGCCAGGCGTGTGCTTAGGACCACCGCCTCGGCTGAAGAAGACATGGAACCCCATTCTGGTAATTCTTGCTGCCTTGGCATCCTGACTGCACATTCCTATTTATTAACATCTGGACCTCTGGTTGTAGACTCAGGGTTCCAAGGTGTGTCATCGCCGTCAAGCGACGGCCTTATGGCCTCTGTGAAGATGGCTCCAGAGTTAGTAACTTTCTTTTGCTCTCATAGCATTTTTCTTCTGCCGCGCGTGCTTCTTTCTTATATAATTGTCTTGTTCTTGCAGAGCTGCGGTTGATGCTACAACCGCGGCTGATCTGGGAGTTGTCTCCGCGGCTGTGGTTGAGTCGCCTAAGGCGCTTGCAGCTCATACTGCCATGGTGGAGGGCACGGCCACCACTGATGACTTGGCTTCGTCGCCTGCCCCTAACACGGCTGCCCAGGAGGTGGCTCTGAAGGATGGAACAGGTCCCCTCGTTGCCCCAGACACAGAGGAGTGGATCCCCAGCCGCAGTCAAAGCACCGCTGGTTGAGTCGCCAGCGGCTGTTAATCAGAAATCGCCTGTGCTGCGCCTTGAGGTGGCCTCCTCTTCCTCATCATTGAGCCGCGCAGAACAGCTGTCGCAGGCCATCATTGCTTCAAGCGACAAACAAGCTGCAGAGCTGCGTGAGGCACTCTCCAATTTATCTGCGGCTTACAAGGTAATAATTTCTCTTATCCTGTCTGTCCCTAGCCCCCAAGGATCAAGGCCTTCTTTGACGTAAAGGGGGACTTGGTACTTCTTTTTATAATAACTTCTCACAAATTACTGCAAACTTCTCCACTGCCCTTTATCTGTTGATCTTCTGTCTTTTAGGAAGAATTATATACTGTGACTGCGGAGAAGCTTGCTCTGGAGAAGCAATTGCAGGAGACTCCCTCTGAGCTTGAGAATCTGCGCAAACTCCTTCTCCAACGCGAGGCTGAACTGAAGGAAAAAGACGCCAGGATTGGCGATCTTACTGACGAGAGCTTCAAGCTATCTGAACAGGCCAAGGCCACTGAGCTGCGGCTTAAAAATTTGAAGAGAAGTCTCATGAGAGGATCCAGCAGCAAGATTGTCAAATCAACGCCCAGAAGGATGCCATTACTCAAGCCAATGAGGATGCGCGGCTTAAAGCTGTGGAGATTGGGCGCCTTCAAAAAGAGCTGACGAAGGTATCGAATGCTTCCAACCTTGTCCATGGCAAGGTGTGCATCATGACACAGGAGCTGGCTGGTATGTTCTGTTAGACCTCTGCTTCGTTTGTGATATTGAACTCTTGTGTATGCCTCTGTACTTACTAGTGGGTGTTTTATTCCAGGCGAGGATTCTTCATTGCTTAAGCATAGCACCCAGGAACAACTTGACCACATCCGCGAGTTTGCGCACAAAGCTATCGATGCGATGAAGAAATTATCAGCTTGCCTTTTGCCAACCAAGTCTGTCCCCGCTGATGCTGAAGGATTATTGAAAAGGCTGCTCAAAGCGCCTCAGTACTTCTTGGACTGGAAAGAATCTTCTGCTCGCTATGGCGCGGCTCATGTGCTTGCCTTGGCTAAGACATATGATCCATCCTTCGATGCTGCCAGGGTCGCACAAGGCAAGCCTCAAAGAAGACGGACGGCACCGAGCTGACATCCTCAGAATATGCGGCGACATGGAAGGGCATGCGAGGCTACGCGACTGAACTTGTGGACGGAGTGGACCTGGCGACCTTTCTGGGAAAGTATCATCCAGACGGGTCGAGATTCGAGAGGTTACCCGCTGCATCAGCCGGCGTAGCTGCTCCTCAAGAAAAGAACTCCTCTCCAGGTGTGTCCAGCTCCTCAGCCCCCAAGCCCGCAACTGATAAGCCTTCGAGCGAGCCTGCAACTGCTGCTCCTGCCAAACCTGGTAAGCCGCCGGTGCCTCCTACCCACAAGCCAAAAGCTGGGAAGAAGTGAGTAAAAACAATGACATGGTGAAGTTAGCCCTTAGTGGCTTGTAATAATTTGTTGAAATGATGTGTTAGCAACAATGTTTTATAATTATTAAGTACTCTCAGCAGTACAAGTTCCGACCAATAGTCTGGTCCTTATGATTTGTCTCGGTTTTCCTTACTTAGGCCCTTGCGCGGCTCAGTATTTCCTAGGAACATGTGTGTTCAGGGTCGAGAGCGGCCATGATAGGCAATCAAGCTCGATTGACGCCACACCCCAGTACTTTGGCCGCATAATGCAAGTCGCATCCAAGTGAAGGTTGAGTATAATCACGATAAATGCCACTCGTTTGGCGATTCCAAGGTAATAGGCCGCGCTCAGAAAGCTGCCGCACCCCCAAGGAACCAATGATTAGAAAATGAAAGACTCACAACTCAATTGGTAGTTTGAGGCGAAACGACAGCCACCTACATAGTAGGGGTGCCGGCTTTATTTCAAAATCATTATATGATACATAGGGTCGGTCGCACCTGAGTGGCGACCAGAAGTGATTCATTGGGTCGGTCGCGCCTAGGTGGCGACCAGAGATGATACAGGGGTCGGTCGCGCCTAGTGGCGACCAGAGATGATACAGGGGTCGGTCGCGCCTAGGTGGCGACCAGATTTTTTATGCACAGGTACGGCCGCGCCTGAGTGGCAGCTAATTCCTGATACATGGGTTGATCGCGCCTAAGTGGCGATCCAATTTGATACATATGGTACGGTCGCGCCTAGGTGGCGACCGGAGTTGAGGTTTGAGCCCTGAGTGGCCAGCTTGATACTGTGAACCCTTGTTGGTTCTGTTGTGATTGTTGATGGCGACTCGTGGTGGTTGGGGTATACCCTTATTGCCGATGGCCTGCAGCTCTTGCCCTTCTTGCGGCTGTAATCTGAAGTCGCAGGTCAGGCAGGTGTCTTTTGGCTTCCACGATGTCATCAAATTTTTGTTGCGGCTCAGGAGCAGGCGCATTTTCCGCGACGCAAGCGTCTCTGGCCATAGCCCTGTCGCCTTCTCGCATTCTTGTGCTATCTCTTTATTGCCATCTATTGTGATTACTCCCTTAGGACCAGGCATTTTTAGCTTCAGGTATACGTAGCACGGTCGAGCCATGAATTTTGCGAACGCTTCTCTGCCAAAGAGGGCATGGTATGGGCTCTGGAAATCTACAACCTCAAACCAGACGTACTCGCTTCTGAAGTTGCTTTGCGTCCCGAAGGCGACTTCCAGGTTGATTCGCCCCAATGGTTGAGCTGATACGCCAGGCACGACTCCGTGAAACGTTGTTCTGGACGGGTGCAGCTGCTTTTCTTGGAGATTCATCCTCTTGAAAGTCTCATAGTATAGTATGTTTATGCTGCTGCCTCCATCCATCAGTACTTTGCTTAATTTGTATCCTGCGACTTGAGGGGCAACCACAAGCGCGAGCTTGCCTCCTTCATTTATTTCTCCTGGATGATCTTCGCGGCTCCAAACTATTGGTTGCTCAGACCACTTCAGCCACTGTGGTACAGCTGGTACTACGGCGTTAACAGCTTGGTTGCGCCGTCGCAGCTTCTGCTCCCTCCTTGAGGTATTAACCACAATTGTGTGATATTGACCCAGCTGCTTTGGGAACTGCGGTTGGTCTGGCTGTGGGTTTGGAGCAGCATTATGGTGGCCTCCGCCGTGATTGCCTCCTTCGTTGTTCTGATTGTTGTTATTCCCATTAAGTGGCTGTCCATCCTTCCACTTTTTGTAATGGTAGCACTGTGCTTTTGTGTGGTTGGGTGGTTTTCCATCTTTTCCCACATGGATGTCACAGGGACGGTTGAAAACTTCTTCCAAATTAACTGGGTGGAAATTTCTTCCTCTGCCACTACTTGGCTTGTAACGAGTGTTCGTGTTTGCGACTAATCCCGAGTTTCCTTCCTCGTTCTTGCGCTTATTGTAACTCGCATTACTATTGCTAGCTTGTTGCTGCTGAGGCTTGCTGCTGGTCTTCTTTCCTTTGCCAGCAGTTTCCTCTTCCTCTCCATCAGATGCGTCCTTGGTCTTATCCGAACTTGCATACTTGTTAGCCGCTGCCATCACTTCGCTGAGGCTCTTGACTTTGTCCTTCATGCGACCCAGTTTGTGGACCAGCGGCTCAAACTTGCAGTTTTTCTCCATAACTAGGACGGCTGAGCTTGGAGGTATGTTGTCTGAGGAGTGTATAATTTCTGCCACTCTCCTCATCCAATGGCGACTTGACTCGCCTTCCTTTTGCACGCAGCGCTCAAGATCTTCTATACTGCAGAGTCGCTTGCACGTTCCTTGGAAGTTCTTGACGAAAGCTTCCTTCATCTCATCCCAAGAATTTATTGAGTTTGGTGGTAGGTTTTGCAACCAAATGTGGGCTGCGCCTTCCAACATCATGTTTAGGTATCGGGCACAGATCTCTTCAGATGCGTTGAGAATGCTCATGCCCATCTCATAATTGTTGAGCCAAGTGACCGGGTCCATACTTGGGTTGTAATTTGCGACCTTGCGAGGTCCTTTGAAATCTGCAGGAAACGGCTCGGACCTAATCCTCTCGCTGAAGCAGACTGGACCTTTAAGTCGCGATGATAAGTTGGATGGAGCTGGCCTCCTGCCGGATTAACCATTGCACGCATCTGCACATCTTCTGCGGGTTGAACTTGTACCACCTGTTGGTTTTCCCTTTGTCGCCGGGCTGAACTTGAAGTCGCGACTTGCGGCGACTCGGCTCGGATGCTTCTTTCCGCTGTTACTCTACTGTTGTAGGGGGTTGCGTGCAGCCGTCCCCCATGTTCAGACATGTTTGCCTGTTGTACCACTGCTGTGCTCAGCATCTCAATGGCGCCGCGCCTCTCTGTCCATCGGTGTGTTTCCTACCGGTGTCAACCTGGCTAAGATGTTGGTAGCCGCATAGAGATTCTCCACTGGGCTAACATAGTGTCCTTGCGGTGTATGGAACCTTTGAGGCTGCGGTGCCGGCTGCTGCACAAAGGTTGGTTGTGGCGACGGAGGTGGCATGATAGCCCTGTTGTTAGCTTGCACCAGAGCTCTTGACCCTGGTGCTTCCGCCGTTCTTGGTGCCGCAAAAGATGGAACTACAGGCGCGAATGCTGGCGATGCCATCGTCCGCAATGCAGGCGCGACTAAAGGCGCCGCGGGTCGCGCAGCCGTGACGGTGGTGCCGTGTATGAGGGTACTGCGACTGATGGTGTTGCGGCTTCTGGCCACGCGACTGGATGCGCTGCGTTTGTTGCGACTGATGGGTTCGCGTGGGGTGGCGCCGTGGCTGCTGGTGTATCGACTACAGGGACCGCGGTTGTAGGTCCAGAGGTGGTGATTGGAATAACTCCATGGGATTTACTGTTCCTGGCTGCATGCGACTGATGTGACGTCGGTGTGGCAAGGTGCTTGGTCCTCCTTGTAAGATGATGGTGTCTTCGGCGAGTCGCTGTTGTTCTTGTTGGAGGCGCTGGTCCTCGTGTGCGAGCCTGCTCCTTTCATCCACAATCCTTTGGACTTCATCATACAGCTCAATCCTGGTAGCTTCCAGCTCCGCAGCTCTTGCGGCGGCGTTAACTGCAGATATAGGCGTAAACAGCGGGCTGCTCTGGGCATCCTGGCCGTCGTGTTGGGGGTTGTTCTTGGCCCTTCTTCCATAGGTACGACTCCGGACTGGGCTTCTCTGTTCGCGGACTCCTGAGGCCGCGACTCCTGGGGTGGCTGCAACGGGTGCCGCGCGACTCGAACTGAGCTCTGCGACTCCTGATCCATCTGGTGCGACTTGTTCCACTGCTTCTGGTGCCGTGGGGGCTAAGCTGCCCTGCGGCATGCCCAGCCCTTCCTCTGCTTCCATGTAACACCCTGAAATTTGGCTCTTCAAAATTTCTTCAAAATTTTGCCATCAACTTTGGATTTAAATTTTCCTTGGTTTGACGATCTTTCAAATTGCAATCTTCCACCGAATGTTAGCCAAGCTTGGGATCTTGTGTTTTGGATTCTCTCCCACTTGGTGCACTTGCCACTTGTCCACTTACCCAAAAATCTTTTATTAATAATTCCTTTTATCTTATAAACCAAAATCCTTTTATTGGAGCTTTACAAAGGAAGTATATTAAATATCTTCTCAAAAATTCTACCAAAATTTGGGGATGATCCCTAGGCAGTTTGTAACCCAATTATGTAAAAATACTTGATACCTTGTGAAGAAAATGGTTGACTTTTTCTCAATGCAAGTTTCTGCCCTAAAACTCAAATGTTTTCAAAATCAAGTCAAAAGATTTTTGCAGTGGGAGGAGAGTGCCTAGATGCTGTTCAAACCAAAAAATAGTTTGCCTCTCCAAACAACCAATTTCAAATTGGTCCAGTACTGTTTTTAAAAACTTTTAGTCGCACCAACTTTTGAATTTGCGAAAAACTTAGTCAGCAAAGTCGTTGGGTTTTGACTTTGGCGCACAGTGACGCAAACCCCATCTCGTTTGGAGCTCTGAGCTGGGAGATCGGTGCTGATGCCGATGTTGGCATGGTCTGGACCATGCCAGGAACGGCATGGGCACGGCCGTGGAGCGCCGCCCGTTTCTGGTCACCGGAGTACCGCACCCCACAGCGCCCAGGCATGCCTCCCGCGTCCCCCACTCCCCTCTCCACCTCCCCGAGCCCACGCGTCGCCGGAGGAGCGCTGGACGGCCGCCGCCGCATACGCCAGAGGAGCTAGGCGACGCACCGTCCAGTACCGCGCCGCCGGGCCCCATGGTCAGCCTCTCCACCGCCGCCGATCCTATCCACCACCTTCTCCTGTGCCGCGTGCGTTTCTGTGGCAACGCTCGCGCGACACACCGTCCACCGCAGCCACCACGCCGTGCGCGACACCTCGCCGCGCCATTACAACGGCCACGCGCGGAAACGCTATAAAGAGCCCTCCCCTCGATCTCCAGAGCATCACACCACCACTCACACTCTCCCTAGCTTCCTCCCCCTCAGCCTCGAGTCCAGTAGGAGCACCATTTCGCCGGAGCCGAACCCTCCACTGCCGCACTGCCCTGCTTGATTTCCTCACCTAGAGCCCCTCCCCCGTCGATTCCTTCCACCCAGAGACTCCTCTGATCACCACGATGCCGCTGCCGTGCTCGCCAGGGTGAAAGGTGGTCGGAATCGTCGAGTTCTTCATCGACCCGACGCCACTTCCGCCGGAGAAGGAGCTCTGGTGCCGCACGAGCTCGCCATCAAGCTCGAGTGCGCGGACGAGCTGCGCAGGACCTCCCCGAGCCGCTCTGCTTCCTCTCCCACCCCTCTCCCTCGCCCCAGCCGCCGCGAATCGACGCCGGTGAGTTCGCCGGAGCATCGCCGTGATTCTTCTGTTTTTCCCGAGCGTTGAAAAGAAAACGGTTCGGCCCTTGAGTCACTGACCAGTGGGTCCCACTGTCAGGTTTTTAGACATTTCGAACCGTTTCCTGTTTTGATTTTTCTATTGAAAAAGGGCAGATTTTGAACCCAAATTTGAAATGCAATATCTCTCTCAAAAATGGTCAGAAAAATGTGAGACCAATTTTGTTGGCTTTGTTTGAATTTTCTCTTTCCAATGGAACCAGAAAAGATTTATTTGGAATTTATTTTTTTGGCATTTATTTAAATGACCTAGAAGGGATTTTTGATGCATGTTTATATTGTTTTGATAGATTCAAACCTCTCCGACGGAGTAGGAGTTGTTTCCGAATCCGAAGGCAAGCCGTTAACCCAATCTCAAGCTTGGTCGAACTTTAGAAAATTTGCTTGACTGTCTGAATTGATATCTGTTGCATCTCATATGCCATGCTGCATTTTAATATTGCCGCACTTATATATATCTGTGGATCATCGCAACACCTTTTTTTTCTAGTCGAACGAGAAGGCGCTTGCCAGCGGAATCGCTGCCACAGTCTTCCGGTTGACGTTTCTTTTTTTTTCTTGTCGAACGAGAAGGCGCTTGCCAGCGGAATCGCTGCCACAGTCTTCCGGTTGACGTTTCTTTTTTTCTTGTCGAACGAGAAGGCGCTTGCCAGCGGAATCGCTGCCACAGTCATCCGGTTGACGTTTCTTTTCTTTTGTCGAACAAGAAAGGCGCTGGTCGGCGGGTTCGCCGCCGTAGTCATCCGGTTGACGTTTCTTTCCTTTTGTCGAACGAGAAGGCGCTGGTCGGCGGGTTCGCCGCCGTAGTCATCCGGTTGACGTTTCTTTTCTTTTGTCGAACGAGAAGGCGCTGGTCGGCGGGTTCGCCGCCGCAGTCTTCCGGTTGACGTCTTATTTTGCTATGCTTGGACTTTGGTACATGCAGGTAGATATGTTTATTTACTGCTGATATTATTATGTGGTTACCTTGTGTTGCTTGTATCTTGTTGAAACCTGGAAATTAAAATTTGACTAAGAAGATAATCACCTCCCTCGACTAGATTGAGTCACATAGTGCCACTCACCAAGCACAACCACGCGTCGTTCACATGGGCGGACCATAGCCGGTTATTTTATCTAGCCTCCTTTGACGCCACCCATTTGGCAAGTCTAGTCGATTACCTTTGTGGTCGGGGCTAGTCTTGCGAAGGTTCCGGAGCTAGGCGTCGCTCATCTGTTGGGGGCGTGCCGGATTCACTTCGTCATAAGACTTGGTCCCCTGGACGTGTCGGTGGCTACACAGGGAGTGTCCGGGTAGAATAACGGTTGTGGAAGTGTGGGTTTGTGCCGTCGCCAAGATCGGTTCTAGTACTTCGGTACCGGCGGTACAAGCCTAGACCTCAGCGTGTGGATAAATGTTGCAACTCTCGAGAGTGTAAATCTAGATTCTAGCCTTGTCCCTGGGTTATGGGACGATGTTTGGGTCAAGTCACACTATGAGTCAGTCCAGTCGAACTTGGAGAAATTAATTAAGACGAGACTCAACGAACACGGGAAATCTGAGAGTCTAGCCAGAGTTGGCTAAGGACTTGAGAGTTGTGAATTTAGCCAGAGTTGGCTAGAGGCTTGGTAGCCTAGATGTGGTTACGAATTATTGAGTGGGAAACGTGATCTCACTTGATAACACGAAACATCCCTACTAAGGTAAGTAGGTAAGTTAAGTCCAACCGTTAAGCTTGGACTCGCACTTAAATACCCGAACTCATGCCATGCTACTTTCTGAACTTATGCCATGCCATATAGATAGGCCTTGTTTGATTTTGGGCTAATGTCTTGCGAGTACATTCAATGTACTCACCTGGCTTTTCATGTGGCCAGACCCTGCCGCACCCGTCGCCGAGTACCCGCTGTACGAGAACTAGGACCTGTATCCCAGGCAGGACCCCGTGGAATAAGGCCCGCTGTCGCCACACTACTATCTACGTTTCCGCTACGACTTCCGCTAGAGGCTTGATGTTAAAAAATAATGTACATACTGTTGTGTGCGCCTGTTGCGCAAGAGCTGGAGCCTCACCCCGTATTGTAATATTGTATCTGTCCGAACTCGAAGGCATATGAATATATTTGGTTATGTCTGTGTTTACCAAGTTGTCATATATCCAGTGTTTCTGGGACTGGTATATGGGGTAGCTCGATCATCTGGATCGGGGTGCCACATTCCACGGTCCTGTAGATCCCTTCCATGCACTGATCTCCTACGGAGGGCAAGCTGCCACCCTAGGGTTTCCACAGAGCCTTTCCTCGAGTACATACTCAATGGATTGGGCTTCTTCGTCTTCGAGCGTCAGTGGCTCGTTGTTGGTAGATTGTTCTTCTTCATCCACAGTTACGGCGACTCCTTCTTCTGAGTCGCCCGGCTGTGATGGGTCTTCTGACTCGCCGCCGATGAAGCCGACGAAAACATGAATAGATCCAAACGGGATGATGCGACCTGTCTCCAGGTAATCAGCTTCTGGTCCCCAGCTCGAATCGTCAATGAGAGGCGTGCCATCGACCATGATGACGTGGCTAATGGCGAGATCTTCAGCTCCTTTCATCGATCCTGCGCGGAACGTGACGCTCTTGACCGCAGGCCCCACGGTGGGCACTAACTGTCGTGAGTTTGTCACGTCAGATGTCATGGATGACTTCGTAGGTGTGGGATTGCGCGAGTCAATCGTCTCCGAGCTTAAGACCACAGGGCACGAGGAAGACAATGTTTTTTACCCAGGTTTGGCCCCTCAATGTGAGGTAAAGACCTACGTCCTGCCTATCCTAGATTGGTATTGATATGAATATGATGTTACAAGGGGTTGGCGATCTGATCTCGGTATTCGCCGTATGATCTAGGGTTTGAGAGCTTGAGAGCCTGTCTAAGTCCTGCGAGTCCTCTTTATATGCACAGAGGCTCGCTAGGTTACAAAGGAAACTTCCTTCACAAGGAATACATCGCCCGGAACCTACTTGGAGACTAACTTCTCCTTACGTCTTCCGAGACAGGCCTTCTATATCCTTCTCCTTGTGTCGATGCGATACTGGGCCTGCTTTCATGCAGGCTCTTTCCGATGCGAGTAAAGTAGGTCGCACTTATCAACATGGGCCGCGGGTTAATCCACAAAGTATTCCCCCGACAGAGGGATGCGGAAGCACACCTCGTCCGTGGCGAAGACGACGAGGACGACAGTGCGCTCCTCATGATGGAGGCCTGCACCATCGCGTCTGCCCCACAGCTCCCTGCTTCGATTCGCCAGGCGGAGTTGGACACCTCGGAGATGGCACCCTTGTCTCGACCGGTGGCAGAGTCAGCGACTCGACCGGTGGCGGAGTCGGAGGGATCGTCGACTCCTCTGAAGGAACTCGCACTGATCCAGTGGATCGCGGAGTGGGACATGTCGACTCGGGAGGTGTTGACAGCATCGTTGGGTCGCGAGGACTCGACAGGAGCGTCGAGTCGCAAGGACTCGACTGCCTCAGCTCGGAAGGAGCTGGGCTCGGCGACTCGAGAGGAGTCGGCCGTCTCGGGTCGCAAGGATCTGGGAGTGTCGGGTCAGGAGGACTCGACACCATCGTCGGGTCAGGAGGACTCGACATCTTCGTCGGTCGCAAGGACTCGACTGCGTTGACTCGGGAGGAGTCGACCATGGCAGCTCGGGAGGAGCTGGCCGACCCGACTCACAAGGAGCCGGTCCTCCTCATGCTGGAGGAGAAGGCGCAGGTCAACCTGGCGCAAGAGGGGGATGCCAAGAAGGGCGTCTCGTACCTCGACTCGGGCGCCACCAATCACATGACTGGTGACTGCGCCACGTTCACGGAACTCGACACAAGCGTCATCGGGACTGTCAAGTTCGGCGACCGCTCGCGAGTCGACATCTGCGGGCAAGGGATGGTGCTCTTCCTCTGCAAGTCAGGCGAGCACCGGGCCGTCACCGGGGTGTACTACATACCCCGGCTGAACACGCAGATCATCAGCCAGGGCCAGTTCGATGAGAACGGCTGCTAGGTGCTGATCTAGGATGGGATCCTCCGGGTGCGTGATAGGGAGCGGCAGGTCCTGATCAAGGTCATGCGAGAGCCGAACCGGATGTACAAGCTGCACGCGCGAGTCGCGCAGCCGGTGTGCCTGATCGTGGGTACCGGCGATGACCCGGCATGGACTTGGCATGCGCGGTTCGGGCACCTCAACTTCGACAGCTTGCGCCGACTGGCGAAGGGCGAGATGGTGCGTGGCCTCCCTATGGTGGAGCACGTGAACCAGCTCTGCGACGCCTGCCTAGCAGGGAAGCAGAGGCGAGCCCCGTTCGCAAAGCAAGCGAAGTTCTGGGCGAAGGAGCGACTCGAGCTGGTCCATGGCGACCTCTGTGGGCTGATCACCCCGGCCACACCGAGCGGGAAGAGGTACTTCCTCCTGCTGGTGGACGACCTGTCGCGGTACATGTGGCTCGCCCTTCTCTCGACGAAGGTCGAGGCCGCACCGCCATCATCTGACTCCAGGCGGGAGCTGAGTCGGAAACCGGCTGCAAGCTGCGCACGCTGCGCATGGATCACGGAGGCGAGTTCACCTCCGGGTCCTTCACAGCATACTGCGCCGAGCTCAGAGTGGAGCGTCACCTGACGGCTCCGTACTACCCGCAGCAGAATGGCGTCGTGGTGCTACGCAACCAGACGATTATGGGCATGGCCCGCGGTCTGCTGAAGGCCAAGAAGGTCCCCGGTGAATTTTGGGGTGAGGCGGTGACGACGGTCATGTTCATCTTGAACAGGTCGCCCACCAAGAGCGTGGACGGCAAGATGCCGTTCGAGGCCTGGCATGGCCAAAAGCCGAATGTGAGCTTTCTGCCCCACGTTCGGGTGCGTGGTGCACGTCCGGGAGACGCGCCCCAGGCTGAAGAAGCTCGATGACCGGAGCAGGCCGATGATCTTCGTCGGGTACCAACCTGGGACGAAGGGATATCGGGCCTATGACACGGTGACCAACCGCGTGACCATCACGCGAGATGCTGTGTTCGACGAGAACGCGCGCTGGGACTGGAGTTCGCCGGACACGCCGGTGAACATCTTCGGAGACGACTCCTTCATGGTCGAGCATGTAAAATGCATACATGAACTTTGCATTATATTACTTATATTTCAATCATATTTGCATCATATAAGGGTTATATCATTGTTTATATTGATTTTGGGAATATTTCATAGTTTCCCTATTTTTCTGGAATTAACCCTGCACAGGCAGAAAACCCTATTTTCTATATTTTGATGTTTCAGGGACCCAAACGACGTCCAAATGACCTGGAAATTTACGAGCATCAGTTTTTGGAAGGAACAAAGCATGGGAGCGAAGGAAGCGAACAAACGGAGGCCCGAGGGCCAAGATGAGTGGGCCCACGCGGCCAGATTCCTTGGTCGCGTGGTACCCATCATCTGGGGCCTTATGGCTCCGTTGTCGTCGATCTTTTTTCCCGAGCCTCCGTCTTGACCTAAAAACGACTATAAAAAATAGTCCGCGACGCACTTCGGAAAAGGAGCGCCGCAGAAACACAGAAACCACGAAACAGAGACCTGGAGTTGCAGATTGGAGGGGGAAAACTCCGGCGGGGCGCTGCCGGCGTGGTCTCCATCTTCTCCAACGACTTCTCCATCGTCTCCATGATGAAGAGGGAGTAATACACCCCTGGACTATGGGTTTGTGGAAGTAGCTTATGTATCTCTCCTCTCTTTGAGCTTCACTAATTAGTACCATATGAGCTGCTGAACATGATTACGGTCATCTATGTAATACCTTTGTGGTGGATCTTTTTATGAGTTAATATATGTTTGAGATTGCAATAGTTTTGTTTCAGTTATGAAAGTAGATGCATATTATGTACCCCGTTCTTATTTACTTGTTTTGATCAAGCATGTGTATGAGAGCGTGTGAGGGGAACGTGTGCATTAGTTGGAGTAACGGGGGTGGCTAGTGCGGTGAACGTGAGAGAAAGTTCCGCGATCCACTTGGGTTTTTACCTTAATTTGTTGCCTCACTAGGGATAAAGAAAAATACCATGCTACCGGAGATGTGGGTGTGACCATTGCCACTACTCCATGACTAGATCTAGCATGTTCTTATTTTAACTCCATGTCATGATACTTAATGCTATGCTCTGATTTATCTTAATTACTAAGGTGTTATGATTTAGTTCGCATCTTGGTGGAGTATAAGAGAGATTAATAAACAAAAGATCTCTATGTTAGGACGTGATGCCCATATAATTAGTAACTTGTCATGAAACCTTTTTGTTGCAATCTCATATGTCAATTCTAGTGTCCCATTGTCTACCACTTTATTAAAGAGAGTGCATTTGTGAAACCATGAATCCCGGTCCATTTTTAATCATAAGAAACATCTTTCCAACAATTTTTATCCACTTTACATTTTTTGCCATTTAAAAATCCGAAAATACAAAAACACTTTTACATCTTGCATTCACAATACAAAACCCAAAAATAGCATCCATCATTGTTTCCACCATCCTTGCATATTTATTTATCATCATTGCATATTTATTTACTGTTTTGCATTCATTTTATCTTGATATCATTCTCACACCTTGTGCTTGACAACCGCTTGGTGAGGTTGAGTGCCAAAACAATTTACTTTGTTTGTAGGTTTTCAAGAGAAGGATAAGAAGATAAATCTTTCACTACTGATTCCCCGAGAGTTCGCTATTAAACCCTCGAGTCACCCCTCGTGGGGAAAACCGTCTTTCCTATACTACACACTTTGCACTTGGAGTCTCAACCTAGCCCATATTCTTTTGACGCAGGTAACTACGTCAAGGGCCATCAGGTGTTCGAGCCGCAGCCAACTCCGGTAGACGGGAGTGCGGGTCTAGCACCCGACTCGCCGAATCCAGACTCGCCGACTCCAGGAGTCGGGAGTGCCTCCTCAGCCAGTTCTCCATCAACACCGGAGCACCCGACAGCCGAGTCTTCGACTCCGGCTATCTCTGGCGTCGAGTTCGTCACGTCGCCCTCGAGATACTCAGGTATGCTCGATGCAGAAGACGACATGAGCTTCGAACACCGGTTACGCACTCTGCATAACGTGCTCGAAGTAGGTTCGGCCCTTGAGCCGGACGAGGAGCTCCACTACCTCGCCTCCGAAGAGCCAGGCTCGTTCGATGAGGCGAAGGCGCAAGCCAGCTGGAGGCAGGCGATGCAGGAGGAGCTGGAGGCCATCGAGTCCAACTCGACTTGGAGGCTCGCCACCTTACCACCAGGTCACCGCGCGATCGGCTTGAAGTGGGTGTATAAGGTGAAGAAGGATGCGCTCGGTGCAGTCCTTAAGCACAAGGCTCGCCTGGTGGCGAAGGGCTATGTGCAGCGGCACAGGGTCGACTACGATGAGGTCTTCGCACCTGTTGCCCGACTCGAGTCCGTCAGGCTACTGCTAGCCGTGGCGGCGAGTGCGGGATGGGACGTCCACCACATCAACGTCAAGTCAGCCTTCCTTAACGGCGAGTTGGAGGAAGAGGTGTACGTGCAGCAGCCAACCGGCTTCGCTGCAAAGGGGAAGAAGCACCTGGTGCTTCGACTCGACAAGGCGCTCTACGGCCTCAAGCAGGCGCCAAGGGCATGGAACACCAAACTTGACGCATGCCTCGTCAAGCTCGGCTTCGCAAGGTGCGAGTCGGAGCATGGCAAGTACGCCCGAGGAGCGACTCCGAGCCGGCTTCTAGTCGGCGTCTACGTCGACGACTTGAGTGTTAATCATGAACATATTTCTTTAAGACTCTCATGAACCTCTCAAAGGGAAACATATTGTGTAGAAATACAGAATCGAGAATAGTAATCTCTTCGACTAGGTGAACTAGGAGGTGCGTCATAATATTAAAGAAGGATGGTGGGAACACCAACTCGAAGCTGACAAGACATTGGACCACATCAATCTGTAACCTTTGCAAACTTTCTGGATTGATTACCTTCTGAGAAATTGCATTGAGGAATGCACATGGCTTCACAATGGGTACTCGAACATTTTCTGGTAGAAGCCCCTCAATGCAACCGGAAGTAATTGTGTCATAATCACGTGGCAGTCATGAGACTTTAGGTTTTAGAATTTTTTCTCTGCCATATTTATTATTCCCTTTATATTCGATGAGAAGCCAGACGGGACCTTCATACTGCTCAGGACTTCAAAAAATATTTCCTTCTCTTCTCTGGTAAGAGCGTAGCTGGCAGGACATTGATACTTCTCTGGATGCAGGCCGTCACATTCGTTCATACGTTGGTGGTCCTGCTGTGCTTCCGGTGTATCCTTTGCCTTCCCATACACGCCCAAGAATCCTAGCAGGTTCACGCAAAGATTCTTCGTCACGTGCATCACGTCGATTGCAGAGCGGACTTCTAGTAATTTCCAATAGGGTAGCTCCCAAAATATAGAATTCTTCTTCCACATGGGTGCGTGTCCGTCAGCGTCATTCGGAACAGATAGTCCGCCATGACCCTTTCCAAAGATTACTTTTAAATCCTTGACCATGCCATATATATCATCACCAGTATGGCAGGTAGGCTTCTGCCGGTGATCTGCCTCACCTTTGAAATGCTTGCCTTTCTTTCTTAAGAGATGCCTGGGAGGAAGAAATCGACGATGCACCATGTACACATTCTTCTTACATTTATCCAAATATATACTTTCAATCTCATCTAAGCAGTGCGTGCATGCATTGTATCTCTTGTTTGACTGTCCTGAAATGTTACTAAGAGAAGGCCAATCATTGATGGTTACAAACAACAACGCTCGTAGGTCAATATTCCACTTGTTTGTGCTCATCCCACACACGTACACCTTCTTCACGCCACGACTATAAAAGTTCTTGAACTAATGGTCTCAGGTACACATCAATGTCGTTGCCGGGTTGCTTCGGACCTTGGATAAGCACTGGCATCATAATGAACTTCCTCTTCATGCACAACCAAGGAGGAAGGTTATAGATACATAGAGTCACAGGTCAGGTGCTATGACTGCAGCTTTGCTCCCCAAAAGGATTCATGTCATCTGTACTTATACCAAACCTTAAGTTCCTTGCGTCACCTACAAAGTCCTAGAACTCTCTGTCGATTTTTCTCCACTGTGACCCATCAGCGGGGTGTCTCAGCATCACGTCTTTCTTACGGTCTTCTTTGTAACATCGCAACAACTTGGCATGTTCTTTGTTTTGGAACAAACATTTTAATCGTGGTATTATAGGAGCATAGCACATCACCTTGGAAGGAACCTCTTCCTGGGCGCGGCTCGCCCTCAACATCATATGGTCATCTCGCCTGATCTTATACCGCAATGCACCGCATACCGGGCATGCATTCAAATTCTCGTACTCCTCACCGCGGTAGAGGATGCAGTCATTAATGCATGCATGTATCTTCTGCACCTCTAATCCTAGAGGGCAGACAACCTTCTTTGCTTCGTACGTACTGGAGGGCAATTCGTTATACCTTGGAAACATCTTCTTTAATATTTTCAGCAACTTTTCAAATCCCTTGTCAGATACACCATTCTCTGTCTTCCATTGCAGTAATTCCAGCGTGGTATCCATCTTTTTCTGGCCATCTTCGCAATTTGGGTACAACAATTTTTTGATCCTCTAACATGCGCTCCAACTTCAACCTCTCGTTTTCACTTCCGCGGTTTATCTGTGCATCAAGAATGGCCCGACGAAGATCATCATCGGCCCATCAACAATGGCCTCTTCTTCAACTTCGTCTTCCCCCATTGTAGTACCACCTTGTTCAAGGAACATAGGATAGTTTTCATCATCCTCTTCTTCTTCTTCATTGTCTTCCATTATAACCCCTCTTTCTCCGTGCTTGGTCCAACAATTATAGCCGGACATGAAACCGGACTGCAACAGGTGGTAGTGTAGGGTTTTTGAGCAAGAGTAATCCTTCGTATTCTTACAGACACTGCATAGACAACAAATAAAACCATTCCTCTTGTTTGCCTCAGCCACATCGAGAAAATTATGCAGGCCATTAATGAACTCGGGACAGCGTCGGTCACCGTACATCCATTGTCGGCTCATCTGCATTATATAAATATATCAAAAACCATTACACTACATCATGAATAGAGAAGTGACCAAATTAATTAATACAAGTTCATCACATTAAAACCAAAGTAGATTAGTGACCAAATTTAATACATAGTTCTCATAAAACATACATTGAAACTAACATACAACTATCTAATGCATTTAAATGCAACAACAAATGCGATCAAAATCGCAACTAAGGTAACCATTGATCCAACAGCATAATGATACCAAGCCCTCTTTATTAATGGCATATTTTCTAATCTTTCTAATCTTCAAGCGCATTGCATCCATCTTGATCTTGTGATCATCGACGACATCGGCAAGATCCAACTCCAATTTCATCTTCTCTTCTTCAAATTTTTTCAATTTTTCTTTCAAATCATCGTTTTCCTTTTCAACTAAATTTAACTTCTCGACAAGAGGGTCGGTTGGAATTTTTGGTTCACATACCTTCTAGATAAAATATCTATGTCAAGTGTTCGTCAGCATAATTGTCATAAACAAAAAATGAAACAAATAGTTATAAAAGATAATATACCACATCTGAATCATAGACCGGACGAGAGCCGACGGGGACGGATATCAAAACCATGGCACTATACATAAAATAAACAATCATACAAGTAAGAAAATTATACAAGTAATAACTATGCATCTAAATCATACAAGTAAGAATTTATTTTTAAAAAAAGATAAAAACAAGAGGCTCACCAAGGTGGTGCCGGCGACGGGATGACGCGGGCGACCGACGGCGGTGAGGACGGGGACGGGACGGCACTAAAACCCACAAATCATACTTTAATTTGAGCTCAAATTGCATATAAAACAAATAAACTTTCTAACTTAGTCATTTCATCAAACACCTAGCTAGCACTAGAAAAATGAAATGAGCTAAACTAGGAATGAAATGAGCTAAACTAGCAATGCCGGATGAAAGGATGAAGTTGCTAACCCTTAGATAGATAGGCACCGCCAATCTTGACAAATCGTGGAAAAATGGGGATGAACTCGAGCTCGAGAGAGTAAACGAGGAGAAAAATAGAGATGTGGCTCGAGAAGTAAAATGGAGATGGCTGGCTCAGGGTGGAAGATGATATAGGGGAAACCTTTAGTCCCGATCCGTATCACGAACCGGTACTAAAGGTCCATCTTTAGTCGGTTCGTGATACGAACCGGGACTAAAGGTTCTCACGCTGGCCCCACCTCTGTGGCTGCCTGCTGCATGGTCCCGTTCGAACCGGGACTGGGCCCGTGCGGCGTCCTAGCCATTGGAACCGGGACTAATGCTCACATTAGTCCGGGTTCCAATTTTGGTCGGGACTAAAGGTCCGAACCAAAGGTCTGTTTTCTACTAGTGCTAGTTTAAATTATGTGTTTGCTTTCATGTTTGAATGGTTTGAAATGTACATGAACTGATCAAATGCAGTAAGGAATTATATATTTGAATTATGTGGTAGAAGTTTGCGATATGTTTTGACTGATGCAATGTCATACCACAAAACTCTTTTGTGTATGACATTTTGAAGGATCTACTAGCGATGCTCTTAATCCGCTCTCTGGAATTCGGCATGCCTTCTTATCTTCCCCCGGGCTCAGGGCACATGAATTGAGGAGGCGCGCAATCGTCTCATACTTCAAAAACTGTAGTTTGGGGTAGGGGCAAAATTGGCTCTACCAGATATTTTTTAAAAACCTTAAAGACCATATCATGTAAAAACACCTTTTTTACCAGAAATATATTTACATATAGCCTTATTTGTTTGGCTTGTAGTTTGATTGGCAGGTACAAATTACATTCCAGTCCTTTTCATCTATAGCCCTAGAAGACCTCAAATTCGAAGAAAGAACCAGAAACTTTACAAAAAAAACCCTAGAAATGAAGAAAGAAATGCAATGAAGTCCTTGGTCTTCTCTGCCACCCGCCGCCGGCGATCTCCAGGCACTCGAACCCTCCCTTCCGGCGGAAGATCTCTGACGCCGGCACACACGGCATAGCCGGGGACAAACCACTTGGCTACATCGCGGCGTCGAGCTCCAGCGTCGGATCCAGAAGGCCTCCGTCCTGGAGGTAGAAGAAAGGCCACCCTTATGGCCGTGATTCGCGATGGCAAACATGGCCACCACGAGAGGAGCTCGGAATTGCAGCAGGATCCTCTACACCAAAGCAAGGAAAGCGCAGCCACTCCTCTTCCACCCTCGCCGCCACGGCCGGCCAGAGGAAGAAGGAACCACCATAATCCGTGCTCGAAGAAGAGGAAGCAGCGCTTGATGAAGGAGTTGACTCGAAATAGCTCCTGCTTCGACTTGCACCATGTAAGCCTGCCGGAGAAGCGTCGGAGTCGTCGCCCCGCGTCACGCTTGAACGCGAAGACGAACCAGCTCCAGCTCCACTCCACAGATCCAGAGGATGAGTAGCAGCGGCATCTCCTCTCCTCGCCGCCACGGCCGGCCAGAGGAAAGGTGTAGCACGCCATCTCTCGATCTGCACAGAAGATACGGCAAGCGGTTTTATTGGGATGGCTTTGAGCATCTCCATCTCTGCTTAAGATCCTCCATGGATCTGTGAGACAGAAAGGGAGAGGCTCGACTCCGGCGCCGCTGCGAGTTGCTGGAGATTCGCGAGAAGAAGGAAGGAGAAAAAGAACCGGGCATACGCCACGAAATCTCGCATAAAGCGAACAGCAAACCTAACTCTAATCCTACTTCTACTATTCACAGCCCAAGCTACGCATCCTTCTCCGCACCGACCGGCATCGCCGGCGGCGAGGCGAGAGGAGCGAGCCGGGGAAGAGGAAGGAAAGACCGAGACGACTCTCAAACAGTGGAGAGGAGGAGAGACCAAGGAGAGGAGAAAGTCGTCCCTGTGTCACATCGGCTTCGATCTAGAAATGTCTCTCCCACATACAGCTCTATGGGATACCGTAGAATGAAAACAGCTCATTTGGGGCCTTGTTTACTTCTTATAACTGCATTTAAAGTGTATTCAATGGGATTGGAACCAAATAATCTGGATCCCCACAAATTTCCAAAAGTTCATTTACTAAACCAATATTGAATGGATAATGCCAAAAATGTTCCCTCCAAACCCCTCATTTTTTTGTAGCTTTAAACACTCTACTATATAGTGCATTGGGATGAAAGAGTATTTCAAAAGTGATTAAAACGAGGAAGAGTTTCACCAAATCCCACAATCTCCAATCCACTTGAAAATCAAACTACAACCCTAACAAATAAGGCTATATGTATATATATTTCCGGTAAAAGAGGTGTTTTACATGATATGGTCTTTAAGGTTTTAAAAAAATATCTGGTAGAGCCCATTTTGCCCCTACCCCAAACTACAGTTTTTGAAGTATGAGACGATTGCGCGCCTCCTCAATTCATGTGCCCTGAGCCCGGGGGAAGATAAGAAGGCATGCCGAATTCCAGAGAGCGGATTAAGAGCATCGCTAGTAGATCCTTCAAAATGTCATACACAAAAGCGTTTTGTGTTATGACATTGCATCAGTCAAAACATATCACAAACTTCTACCGCATAATTCAAATATATAATTCCTTACTGCATTTGATCAGTGCATGTACATTTCAAACCATTCAAACATGAAAGCAAACACATAATTTAAACTAGCACTAGTAGAAAACAGGCCTTTGGTTCGGACCTTTAGTCCCGACCAAAATTGGAACCCGGACTAATGTGAGCATTAGTCCCGGTTCCAATGGCTAGGACGCCGCACGGGCCCAGTCCCGGTTCGAACGGGACCATGCAGCAGGCAGCCACAGAGGTGGGGCCAGCGCGAGAACCTTTAGTCCCGGTTCGTATCACGAACCGGTACTAAAGGTCGTGATACGAACCGGGACTAAAGGTTCTTGTGCAAAAAAAAAAAGATCGAAGCCACGACATCGCACGACCACCGTTGGCAAGCGGTGTTGGCCGGTGGCGGTGAGGAGAGGCATGCGGACGACGCCACGTCATGGGTGGCAAGGAGTGATGGCCGAAGCCGACGAGGGGAGCGGCGACCTAGAGCTGGCCTTAGGGAACTAGACATGGGATGGAACAAAAGGATATAAGTTTGTTGTATACGGTGAAAAGTGAAAACTAGTGGTTCGTGACGTGTTGTGGTCCATGTTTACTCTTTCTACTCGTTTTGTTAGATTGGCTTACGGGTGCATGTTACTAAACCAGGTGGTGTAATAATAAATAAAAGAAAAATATGAAACCAATTAGTGATGTAAAACGAAGATGACTGGAGGGAGATGGAATGCAATTTCCCCTATTCGGCTTCCCCGCTATAGCTGAGGCGATTGAGAGGAGATCTCAGTCCGCCGCGTGGCGTGTGTACGTAGGATTAGGTTTAGGTGTTAGGGACACCAAGACAGCGGTGTGGCCGCAGGCGCACGTCTCACTTGTAATCCGTAACTCCGCTTCTGCATGTCCATGATCTTCATGGCGAGCGTGGGAAGTAGATTTTTGTCGCTCTTTAAACAGTGTGCAACTCATTTGAATTTTTGAAACTTATTGTAATGATAATCATTCTCAAGGTTATATTTTTTAACACCGTGATTCAAACTACTAGCTTTTTACAAGACGATGTCGATTCCACAACTTAGGTAAGTTCGTGCATCCATTGATGCGGAGCGAGGGGGCTTCAACCGGACTGGGATCCAGTGACTTCACTACGTGAAGTCACGTTGCACCTTTACCCTTCTAATCTACGCCAATCCATATCCAACGATGTATACGAGACAAAGGAAAAAGCTCCATACTTAGCAGTTAGCAGTTTGGGCAAGGGCGGGCAGCAAATTGGGGATTCGCGGGCTTGTGCGTCAGGTCCGAAACACTCCCGCGACGCCGGTGTGTCGGAGATGACGGAGAGGAAGGGGGCCGCGCCGCCGCATCGGAGTACGGGATTCGCGCGGCGGCGGAGTACGGCAAGCTGGTCGCGCCGTCGCTCGAGGAGAGGAGGGTCGGCTGCGCCGTTGCTGGAGGAGAGGAGGGCCGGCCGCCGCCTGCAGAGGGAGGAGAGGAGGAGGGCGACGCTGCGACTGCCAGATCGGGAGAAAGTTCATCGCTGCCACCATCCTGCGAGGTAATTTTGCATGTTCATGCCGGCCGTGTACGCGTGCGTACAGGTTCAGCTTGGTATCATCAGTTTCAGTTTGGCATATATATTCAGATACTCGTACATGTATAGGTCCAGCATACTAGCTGAACTCTTTACCATACTGAAGAAACAGGCCGTAGCCCCGCTTTATAAATAAAGCCACAACGGTCGAACCGATACAATGTGATGAGGTGACCCCCTTATAAAGCAAATCAAAGATAAACAGAAAAGAACCGGATAGCCAAACTTGCCACCGATGACAACGGAACGAAACTAAAACGGAACTCCACGACAACGCCCTTAAGAAGGTAACAATGCCTCACGCCGCCATTGTCGAGACCGTAGTCCAGGGGTTTCACCCGGAGCCTTGACGCGGCGAAGGTAGCCACAACTGCGCCCCCAAGAGGGTTACGACACCCGCGAGCATCGCCGCCGTTGGCGCCGAAACGCTGGGCTTTCGCCCGGAAAAACCTTCGCTCCACACGGTATTTCAGAACGTCCCCTGTCATCGCGTCAGGCTCCCAAACGCGATCTGGGAGCTGCTAAAGCCGAAGCCGTCAGCTCCAAGATCCCCGCGCGTCCGCTCCCTGCTAGCCACCTAGTCCAGGAAATGGACCATCACCACCGCCACGTCGCTCGCCGTAGAACGCTCGTGCAGTCCACCTTCCGGGGCCGCCGCCCCGACATCCAAGACCTCGCAACCCTTGAGTTACTGGCATGGGACAGCAGGGCCACCAAAGCAGACGGGAGAGGTCAAGGTCAGCTAATCAGCTCTCGGATGCCGGGTGTAACGAGCAGGCCCTCCTGCAGGTCACCACCACAGAGCCCGAAGACGGGCCTGCCAGGCGGTCGCCGGATGTAGGCCTGTGGCCCGGATCTAGCACCCCGGCCACACATGGCCAGGGGATGGGTTCCTTGAATCCTAGGTCAGCAGGCAGCAGCACCCAGATCGGGCCCAAATGGGCCTGGATCTGGGCCGAGGGCCCCGCCGTCCTGGCCAGCACCCCCCGCTGCATCTGAGCACCGAGCCATCCCGGACCTCACCTCCTCCTTCCGCCTTGCCGTCCACGCGCCAGCTCCTCACGGTCAAGATCTCCGGCCCAATCCGAAGATGGCCGCTACCCGCGCCGCCTGCGACGACCGCCGCCGCCAAGAGCCGCTGCTTCGCCACAGGCTCGCCCCGCCGCCGCCAAGTCACCACACCGCCACCACAGTAGCCGCGCCGCCGCGCTCCTGGTCTAGCACGGGGCCCAAGCCGGACGTCTCAGCCCGTGCCAAGAGACCCGAGCGAGGGAGAAGGGAGAACCCCGCCGCCGCCAGCGCCCAGCCTTTGGCCGGCGACGCCGTCCGGCGGCGGGGGGGAGGGAGGAGATGGGGGAGAGACGCTGGAAGGTGGCGGCTAGGGTTCCCTCCCGTCGCTCACGGGAGCAACGCGGAGGGACGAAGCTCACTCTTTACCATACTAATATTATCAATAGCTGAATTTTTTCAGGGATGAGTAATTGAAATCTGCTTTGAGTGTTCTTCTCTGAAATTGAGAAATTCGTTGTTGTGCTTCACAGTTGTCAGTGTTGTGGAATGGCAGAAATTGTTAAGGGAATACCTCAAGTTTGTATGAGGTTCATAGCTGCACATAATGGAAGACAACCTAAAACTATTTACATGATTACTCAATATTGGCATTTCTTGCCGTAGCATTCGGATGTTATTGCTACATCCTTTCAATGTAAAATGCTACAGGATTTCGGTGTCAAATGCTATTGAATTGTTCAACTTTGATTTTTTTTTTAGAGAACTGCATATGTATTCAACAAGAAACGAGTACAGAGACTCGAGCAATACAGCACACATACGCAGGAAGCAAAGCTACAGAGGAAACAACACCGCTGTCGACGGAGACGAAGAAGCCGCACCACCTTCTTACCTTCACCCGAGAGCACCTCCACACATGGACATGGCCGCAGAAGCCGTCCGCCACCCGGTGACGGAACCTTGCTCGATAAACGAACACGGCCGGCGCCCTCCACCGCCTGCAGCACCACCATCCAGCAGCCACCAAGCTCGACGAAGCCAGCAGCGTCTCCTCGCAAACGCCGCTTCTACCTCCTACACACCACCACCAGCTCCACACCGCCGCTGGAGAACACGCCGGCGTGACGACGAACGAGCTGGGGGACCGGAGTCCCAAGGCCCCAGGTCAACGGCGCCGATCCGTCGACCCGAAGCAGGGGCCTGGACCGCTCGAGGCATCCGGAGATCCGCGAGCGCCAGGACGACGGCGGGCGCCCCGCTGCACCCGCAGCGGAGAGGGGAAGCACCGCGCCCAAAAACCCCGCCGACCGCGCCACCACCTCCACAGCGCCGCCGGCAGGACCACCCTCAACCCAACACTATGTACATGGCGAGATCCGGGGATTCCCCAGCCTCCCGCTACCGGAGCAGCCGCCGGAGACGGAGGGATCCCACGGATCGCCCGCGCGAGAGAGGATTGACGAGGACGAGCTCAAAAATCGCCCCTGTGCACTGTAGCGCAAGGGGATAAGGTCGCGGTGGTGGAGATGGCCGCACTTGTTCAACTTTGATTGTATAGTACGCCATAGTATAATTTGTTTTTATAGTCTGCTCATACTCAGTTCTTAATTTTTGTTGCTACAATCTGTTCAAATAAACTGAATCGGAGTGCACAATACTGTTGTTTGCTACTAGTCTGTATCGTTTCTTTCTGCTACCCTGAAAACTACCAAGTGTTAAGAGCCTTTTGCCTTTGTGCGATCTGAACCATTGGATGTGGATTGGACGTAGATTAGAAGGGTAAAGGTGCAACGTGACTTCACATAGTGAAGTCACTGGATCCCAGTCCGCTTCAACCTCCTTGTTCCTGAAAAAAAGTCCTCACTAAGTCACACTAGTGTGAGCAAGAAACAAGCAAAATATGTGGAGGAAATTTTTTTTTGCACTCTCAACTAGGGATACAAGCTGTAGAATCTGTTCTAGACACACAGCACTCACACCACACACACGCACACCACAACTCACGCCCCAGCTATGGGCCTAAACAGGACCTACAACTAATATCCAGCACGTCCGGTATAAGATAGTTCCTTCTGTGGCTCACAGACGTGAAGAAAGCTTTTATTGTGAGGCACCCAAATATTCGCTCACACCGGGAGTCGAACTTGAGTGGGCAAGCATGCCACTGCCATAGCCAAGCCACTGCGCCACAGGCGCGTCCTCAATATGTGGAGGAAATGAAACACGCAACTTAGCTTAGAAAGCATTACGTAAGGAGATCACAGGATCATGGGAGAGGCGGATCCCAAATTACGTAAACACCAGTAGAAGGCGGATGTAAATATTACGTAAACACCACTAGAAGACGGAATAGAACGCCTGAATCCCGGAAGGCAGGCATCATTAGGTTCCCAACCACCGCAATGCAGCAGCACCTACGGCGATGCGGCGGCGTCGCCTTCGCCGCGCTCCGGCGGATCCGCCACTCCCACACGCCGCCGCCGCACCTACTCCGGCGGCATGGAGGTGCCCTGCCACTCCCCGCCTCTACTCCACCGCCGGTGAGCACCTCCCGCGTCTCTCCTCGCTTCAACTATCCCAGCTTCACCACCCCTTCAGCTCCGATTGTGTGCACGGTAGTAGGTAAGCCGCTACGAATTTGCGCGTTTTTCTAGTTCTTTTGGTGACATTGCGCCGCTTGAGGAGGACAAACCTTTTTCGCTCGAGGAAGGGAATAGATTTTTTTTTTTTTTAGCGTGACTACGGCGGCTCTTAGAGCTAGCCTGAACTTTATTACTCAAAATGTTGCCTATGAGGCTTTGCAGCCTCTACAAGATAGGTTCAAGAGAACCAGAGTTTACAAAGGGTACATGAGAAGAGAATAAAGGAAAAAACGCACACCAACAATACACAAGAGAGGGGTCACTCCGATAAACCTCGGAGACAGTTGATTGATGAGAAAAACTCATCACGGCCCAAGCACAGCGATCACAAAGTGGAGTCCACAGGGCATGACGGCGGAGACCCAGCCAGGACACTGCACCATCGATGCAATCGCACACCAACGCGCATCCGAGGCCACACAGCGCGCCGACACCACCTGTGTCGGGGGGCGTGGCCGAAAGGTCGCGCGCGGTAGAGACGACGCCACAACGGCTTTGTGCCGCCGACTGAAATCGAAGGGCATCGGAGATGCCCTCACCGCACGTGGGGGGTCGCCGCCGTAGTCGCAAGGTGTAGCACCACCGAGTGCAACCCCAACCCCATCTGGGTCCGATTACCCGAAGGGTGGGCTAGCCCAGAGCACGCGTGAAGACCACCCACGCCAGACACGCCATAGGGGTAGAAATCCAACAGTTCCTTTCAGTATCTAATTCAAGCACTGTTTTTTTCTTTCCTTTGCTCATTCTGGGCCAGACATGAGCCAGCAGCTGCCCGCAAACCTGGTGCAGATCATGGGCAGAGGATGAAATCGATCGAGCAGCGAAGTGTGTTCCTCCAGGAGCAAATCAACCAGGTAATTTCGGATGGAAAACCTCCTCTTTATGCTGCTTGATCGAGCACACTTCTGTTTGTTGATCATCTTGATTTGATTTGGGCGTGTGTTGTTAATGAAGTCAGCCGGCTGCCTCGCCCGAGGAGTACTCGAAGGCTAAGAAGGAGTTCCACAAGCTGGAGAGCACCTTGGAATTGATCAAGGAGCTGCGGTCAAAGCAGAAGGTGATAATAATCCCATTACATTGTATAATGTTTGCCCTATGGTATGAAGGGTTGTGAGTAAGCTGCTCACTATTTGTAGGAAATAGGGGTTTGAAATCGTTGGTGACAAACTCTACTGAAGAAAAAGACATGCTCGAAATGGCAGCCGAGGAGCTCCTTGAGGCTGTTGAGGAGGAGAAACGGCTGCAGCATGAGTTGTTAGGACGTTGCTTCCAAAAGATGAAGCTGATGAGAGGGACTGCATATTGGAGGTGCGAGCAGGTAAGGCAGACCCTGCCCTTTTTCATCAATCGACGTAGTCTGTCCTTTTAGGTCTCTGCTTGTGTTTGTTTGTTTTCTCTGGGGCAGTAGTGATTGATGATGATATACTGTTGCAGGAACCGGAGGAGAAGAGGCTTCTTTATTTGCTATGGATATATTCAAAATGTCGGGTCGATGTTCATGTTTAGCTGCAGCAAATTCTGTGACCCCGGTCTTATCTTATTAACTAACTTGATTCTTCTATGTTATAGGTACGAGAAGTATTCCCAAAAGAATGGGTGGAAATTTGATGCTATTGACATAATGGAGTCTGCTGTAAAAGGATACAAGGTATAGCTTTGTTGGCAGTTCACTATCGTGTCACCACAGCATAAACGTTGCCATGATAATTTACATCCATAATTTTTCCCTTCCTAACTTGCATTTTCTTGTCGATTTTAAGGAAGCTAGTGGGAGCATTTCAGGTCCTGGGGCTTACGGGAAACTTAAGTTTGAGAGTGGTGTTCATAGAGTTCAGGTATGATAATGAGTCATTTTTCTGTTGTCCATCATATTGGCCTACTCGCCCTTCAGTTAATTGACTAAACCCAATTCATCACAGCGAGTCCCAGTAACTGAGAAATCTGGACGTGTGCACACTAGTGCTGTGTCAGTCGCTGTTCTTCCTCAAGCCGATGAGGTTAGAATTGGATATATCATTTCAATTGCCTTTTTCCTCCAAAGTTCAGTTTTTAAATCTCTGCAAGTTGTGGCATGACAAATAGTTCTAAAAATCGCTACTGCAAGTGCAGGTTGATGTCCAACTGCGCAATGAGGACTTGAGAATTGATACCTACAGATCAGGTGGCTCTGGAGGCCAGTCTGTCAATACGACTGATAGTGCTGTTAGGATAACTCATGTTCCTACTGGAACAGTTGTTGCAATACAAGACGAGAGATCACAGCATCAGGTTGGAATACACACACTAGTCTATTTCTTTTGCTGCTTTAAAATCAGAAAACATGTGCTTAGACGGCTCAGTTCTTCATTTTTATCCTTTGTATTGCCATGGCGTACTATTTTATTTGTACCATCTTTATTGGCATGTACGTTATGCGTTGATGTACATTAGCATAAATTGAAAACAAATTCATTCACTTCTAATGAACTGTGTTCACAACTCATGGCCACGAATTCTATGTTGATAAACGAGTCTGCTCCATTAATGTTGTGTTTAACTCTCTGTAGAACAAGGCCAAGGCTCTCAAAGTTCTCCGGGCAAGACTATATGAAATTGAAAGGCACAGACTCCATTCGGACCGGTCGAAGCTCCGATCAGAGCAGGTACCTCACTATTTAGTCAGCTTGCCGCATATCAGTGCGATAATGGGATCCTTATTAAGCCCTTTCTCGCCCGTAGATTGGAAGTGGTGACAGGTCCGAGCGCATCCGGACATACAACTTTCCACAAGGACGTGTCACCGATCACCGCGTCGGGGTCACGCACCACGCCATAGAGGACGTCATGGAGGGGGAGAGCCTGGACGTCTTCATCGAGGCGCTGCTGCTGCAAGAAGAGATGGACGTGATCACGTCGTTTGCTTCCTGAGCAGTAATTTTATGGATTTCTCACTGAACCACATGATGAAACACATTGAACAGAACACTAACCAGCGAAGCAAGAAAGTTTGGGATTTGCACATGCATTATTTCCACTTTTCTGAAGCTGAAGTTTCTCTCCGAAAATGTTGCCTGTGTCTTACATGTTCCTTGTATTTCTCCAAGTAAAACTCTTGGCAGTGCAATATCGACAGTATCCGTTTGAACTTTCCTAAGTGGGGACAGAATGAAAGGACCTCAATAAAGACACTATCAACTCTGGAAATCGATACACTTTGAATGTAGTGTTTTGAGTGGATCATGTAACCATGTTACCTCCTTTGGAACTTATCTAGTGTCTTAAGGCCATTGCTGTATTGCCATTATTTTGAGACCAGCCGTTGATTCCGATACTTTTTCCTTTTTGTATTTTTTTGTCATGATCTCAGGTGACGGTAGTGAAGTTCCCACCGATGACAACATTGATCAGGACGGTCCTGCTTGCAAGAAAACCAAGTCTAAGGAGCATCTGATGAAGCCGTTACAGCGATGCAAGTCACTGAGGCTTCTTGAACTGTGAGCAGACGAGCAACTTGCCTGCGGGGACTTCATTGCCGTCAGGATGTCCCAGTGAAGAATAAACTGCATGACACCTTAGGTTTCAGTTTTTCTTGTCCAAAACCCCAGTTTGTTTGGGTATTATGAAATATGAGCTTGCAACCAAAATAACTGCAACTTTCAACTCCGTCACGACCACCTTCAAATACAAACTTTTCACTTACCAAATCTTGGAAAGCCCAACTTCCAACAAAACAGTACCAAACTTCCTACTCATCAAATGTGTGTTTTCATATCTCCAAACACCAACTTCAAGGGGGGAAATAGAACCTATATCGTGCCTCCTTCCTCATGTGGAGGCACTAGTGACTAGACACTTAGACAGACATCGGCAATACACCGGTAGGCTTGGTGGAACAACGGAATAGGTCAGTGGCGGCGAAAGATGGTGGATGTTGCGAAAGAGAGAACATTGAGATGGATGTGGGGCCACATGTAATGGTATGTGGGATGTGAGTTTCAACAATAGTCTAGAACTATTAGTTGGAATTTTCCTAAGATAAATACACAGTTATATTATCATCATTTATACCTTGGCATATTAAAGCTAATACGTACAAAGACAAGTAGACATGATCCATCATGAGACATGAAGAACCTCATGACCCCTTAGCAAGATTTAGCATCGGAGAAACCAAGAAAGGGAGCTCATATACAAGATTTGGATGTGTCGTGCAAAGGTATCCAGACCTGTGTACATGATTTACCAAGGGAAAAGGGCAGATATTTAACCTGACACAATACCAAGTTATGTTCAGGGCAATATTTATCCTGCCAGTGCCATCAGACCAAATTCTATAATTTTCACTGTACTGAATGAGAAAAAGAACAGAACCACATGATGTATTTACAGTTGCTCATTCAACAAGTTTAAGCCAAATGGCAGAAAAGGAAGAAAAATCGAAGAACAAGCTTCGACTCACATAGATTTCCAAATGATGTTCTTTGTTGCACATACCGTAAGTGTCTCCACTATTCTTGCTTCGAACTCTGATCATGTGTATTAACCAAAATAAGTGCAACTTTCAACTCCGTCACGACCACCTTCAAATACAAACTTTTCACTTAGCAAATCTTGGAAAGCCCAACTTCCAACAAAACAGTACCAAACTGGGGTTGCAGCAACTTTTCCCTTCTGTATTCTCTTTGTCATAATCTCAGATTTTCTTCGGTTAATCCTTGATTCATAAATGAATCGCATTTGAATTGAAATTAAAATTGGGTGGCACCTGAGGAAGTGAAATATGCAGCATTGGTGATATGAGCAAGGACCTCCCGTTGAGCCGGATAGATAAAGTGCGACCAAGGCATCAAGACAATCTGATGAGTACTGTGATCGGGACAGTCCTGCTTGCAAGAAAACGAAGTCTAGAGGAGCATCTGATGAAGACGGAGCCTGCAGCTACTGAGAGTGATGAAGCATGCAACCTTCTGATACTGAGAACACTCGAGCTACTGACGGCCAACAGGATAAGTCAGTGGCGGCGAAAGATGGTGGCTGTTGCGAAAGAGATAACATGTTGATGGATGCAGGGCCACACGAAATAGGTATGTGGTATTCAAGTTTCACCAATAGTCTAGAACTGTTAGTTAGAATTTTCCTAAGATAAATCCAGAGTTATATTATCATCATTTGTGAGTATATCTTGGCATATCAAGAACCTCAAGAACCATTAGCCAGATTTAGCATCCGAGAAACCAAGAAAGGGAGCTCAAATGCAAAATTTGGATGTGTCAGCGCAAAGACATCCAGACCTGTACAATTCACTGTACATGATCTACCAAGGGAAAAAGGCAGATATTTAACCTGCCACCATACCAAGTGATGTTCAGGGCAATATTCACCCTGCCATCAGAAAAAATTCTATAATTTTCACTATGTACTGAATGAGAAAAAGAACACAACCACTTAACTTGCTCATAAATTTCCAAAACAGGAAGGAAGTTGTCACCATGTTTTCTCAATCTACAAGTTTGAGCGCCGACAGCAAGTAATTACTATTTACCACCCAATAAAGCAATAAAAAATAGGAACACATGAGGAGAAACAGCTACATAAATAAGAGAATCAGCTACCATGACAAGACTAGGATTTACGGTGAGGAGGTTCCGAAATGGGGATTCATTAAATTCAAGCAAGCCTGTATGTACTACCGCAGAATCGCGACAGTTCCTTGTCGGTTCGCTTAGCAACAACAAAGACATGGAAGCACAGCAAACAAATCGGTGATTGTGATACCCTCATGTTATGATTGCAAGGTCCCAAAGAGTGCCGCCTTTGCATCATCATCCGCTACTCTGTCCACTGAACCTGCTAAGACTTTACATACCAATTATTTCACAGAACATTTAGCAGTCCATTTGAAGTAGTTCAAGGGTTAAATCACCACCTTGCGCCTCCAGTTTCATCGGCTTCTTGTCTTCCCTGGGACTGGGTGATGAGGTCGACAATGGCATTGAGCTGGCTGCGGCGGCCGCTGCTGCGGCAAATGCCAGCGTCGGCTGCTGCATGGCATTGAATTTGAGCATCTTGTCCCTGTCCCGGTTGGCCTCGCTGCTCTTGGGGGTCTTCTTCTTGGGCGGTTGGGATGCAGCAGACTTCTCCTTCTTGTTCTTGGCCTCCTCCTCTTTCTTGATCTTGGCGGCCCTGTCATCCTCCTCCTTCTTCTTGGCTGCCCTGGCCTCCTCCTCGAGCGCCCGGAAGGCCGCGTCAAGCATCTGCCGCGAGCGCTTCCGCGCGACGGCCGCCTCCTTGACGCAGCGCTCCGCCTCCTCGCGGGCGGCGGCAGCAGCTCGGCCGACGGACTCGTGCGCGAGCCTTGACGCGACGAGGAGGACGCGCGCAGCGCGTTCGTCCAGCACGCGAGGGCCGATTGCGGCGGGCGTGTAGGAGAAGGTCCTGCCCTCGGCGGCGGCGGCGCACGGGGGGCAGGCGAAGGAGACGGGGTCGGGGACGCAGGAGAGGTGGGCGACGGAGACGCCGCAACTGGAGCATGGGGCGGTGGGGCCCGGAGGGGAGAAGGCCGGTTCGAGGGGGGGTCCTGGGCAGCGGTGGCGGTGGGGAGGAGGAAGAGGCAGGCCGAGCAGAAGGCGGCGGGGTGGTACTGGAGGACGCAGGAGGAGCAGAGGCGGCAGAAGACGCCGTCGTGGCGGACGTGGTGGAGGGGCCAGCGCGCGGCCGGAGGCGCAGCGGTCGCCGCCGCAGCCGCGGGGAGCGGAGGCGGGGGCCGGCCGGAAGGGAGGTGTCATCGCTGCGAGCGGCGGCTTGAGGGGAAAGAGACGAGAGGGGAGGATTAGGGTTTCTGAGGGAGGACACGGCTGAACGGCTCTCCTCGAGGAGCGACTTTCATTTTCTTTTTCTCTTCTACTACTAGGAGATGGAGGAAGAAAAGAAAACATTTTTTTTCTTCCTAGGAGATGGAGGAAGAAAAGAAAACAAAACATTTCCACTTACAAAGAGTGATGACATGTGTAAGTTTGTTGTGTTCAAACCATGTGTATGACAAGCATAAAAGGAAGGGTGGGATCAATGGGAGGGTATTTGAATCATCGATGGAGAAGAAAAGAGTGGTGGTGTGCCGTCGACTATGGTTGGAGGTGGCGGCGACCACGGGTGGTGAAGGTAGAAGATGGTAGAAATGGGTTGGATTGCGGGAGGTGACCTCGAAGGTGGAGGAAGATGGCGGACTGAGGATGGACAAAGCGTCGAGGATCATGGTGGTGAAGGGACAATTCGAAAGGACGTGGAGCCATAGCCAAGGAGATAGAGAAAGGAAGAGGCGGTGAGGATGATGGAGGAGCACATGCACATGGAAAGATCAGCATGGATCTGCTTAACACAAGTTTTGATGTCGTGTGCTGAAGATTGGAGTTAGTGATTTGATTATTGACGATCAAAGAGTTTGTAACCTTGGAGCGCCGGCTTTGTATTAATTATTTTTGTAGTTGTCGGTTTTGGAGAATGCCTTGATAATCTACGACCAGTTGATAGATTTTAGGAGGATTATACTTCGTGGGAAAATCATTAAGTCTTGCATGAAACTCGAGCCTTCGAGACACTTATAGGGGCATCTCGATATCTTTCCAAAAAATTCTCGGTAGTTGTGCTCCTAGAGTAGTGTTGGTCATTACCTTCTTGGTTTGTCGATTTTGAAGAAAAGGCATAGCCCTCCTTTCCTCATCAGATTGAAATTTTGGATGAACTAGTTCGGTTCGTGCATTTCTACATGGTATTAGGCCCTGTTTGTTTCAGCTTTAGCTTCTGCTTTAGGGTTCAAAAGCACAAGCGTAAACAAACAACCAAATATTGAAAAGCACTTTTCAAAAGCAGCGGACCAAAATGAACTGAGAACCCGAGATGAACTGGAAGCACCGTCGGACCTGCTTCCCGAGCTTTTTGCTGCTTCCCGAGCTACACAGGACGAAACTACCCTCCATAGTTCAACAGAATTACATACAACTTGCCATTCCAATAAATAGCATCGTTCCCAGTGTCTTTTGGCCCAAATAACCGGCCCGGGGTTCGCAGTTGCCTCTCTCCCGTGCACAGCAAGCCGCCACCGCCACCTGGTTAGGGTTTTTTGCCGCCGCCGTTGCCGCCGTCGCGCCCTAGATCTCCTTCCCGCACCTCGTTTGCCGCCGATGTCCACCCACCGTCGCCGCCATTCACCGTCGGCCGTCGGCCGCCGACACTGGAGGTCCTGGATCCGCCGCCGTCTCGCCCTGCTTCGGCATCCGCGTATCTCCTGGCCCTGCCTCGTCACCGTTGGCCGTCGACCACTGGAAGCTTCTAAATCCGCCGCCGATGCCTCGTCCTGCCTCCTCCACCACGGTCTCCTCACCCTGTCTTGTCGCTGTTCGCCGGCCGCCACTGGAGCTCCTCGCCCTGCCTTGTCCGCCGCGGTTCCCGTCTTCTCCGTTGATTGGCTGAAGAAACTAATGGATTTTGTCTGAGAAAAAAAACTTATTCTCAAGAACTAATGGATCTTCTCGTTGCTTAGCCGTTCCGTTAGCATTATGTGAAACAAAAAAAACAAATACACCGAACCGAAGAACCACATGACCAATTTCAAAACGCCATAATAGACCCATTTTATAATTTCAATCATTTTCTCGTACAAGCTTGTTGCGAATTGAAAATTCCAGTTTCATCAGTTCCTGATGGCGTGAATCACACGTTCGTTGGGAGACCCCAAGAGGAAGGTATGATGTAGTTCAGCAGCAAGTTTTCCCTCAGAAAGAAACCAAGGTTATCGAACCAGTAGGAGCAGCAACTCTTCAGAAGGTTATTGGTGGCTCGCACGGCGCAACACGATCACCAACGTGGAATCTGCACACAACACAATCAAACTACTTTGCCCCAACGAAACAGTGAGGTTGTCAATCTCACCGGCTTGCTGAAAACAAAGGATTAAACGTATGGTGTGGAAAATGAGTATTAAATTGCAGAGAATGAAAAAGGAATAGTTTGCAATTTGTGGTGGTTTAATCAGTGTAAAAGAATGGACCGGGGTCCACAGTTCACTAGTGTTGTCTCTCCATAAAAGATAACTAACATGTTGGGTGAACAAATTACAGCTGGGCAATTGACAAATAGTGAGCGCATGACAATGCATATATATGACATGATGATTACTATGATATTTAATTGGGCATTACGACATAATACATAGACCGTCATCCAACAGCGTCTATGACTAATAATCCACCGCCGGATTGTCATCCGAGTCCCCCATTGGTATTAAGTTGCAAGCAACGGATAATTGCATTAAGTAAAGTGCATAATGTAAACAAATACATATGACCGTGGACATAGCATTGTTAGGTTATCCCTAGTGGCAACAGCACATCCGCAACCTTAGAAGTTGCTGTCACTCTCCCAGATTACCGAAGGCATGAATCCACTATCTAACATAAATACTCTCTCTTGGAGTTACAAGCATCTACTTGGCCAAAGCATCTACGAGTAACAGAAAGCATGCAAGATATTAAATAACATAGGGCATAGATTGATAATCAACTTGACATAGTATTCAATATTCATCGGATCCCAGCAAATACAACATGTAGCATTACAATAATATGATCTTGATCATGTAGGGCAGCTCACAAGATCTAAACATGATGGTACAAATTGGAGAGACAACCATCTAGCTACTGCTATGGACCCGTAGTCCAAGGATGAACTACTCACGCATCACTCCGGAGGCAGGCATGGCGATGTAGAAGCCTCCGGTGACGATTCCCCTCTCCGGCAGGGTGCCGGGAAGAGGTTCTGGACCCTCCCGAGCTAGGGTTGACGGTGGCGGCGTCTCTGAAACTTTTCGTGGATATTGGCTCAGGCACTTATGGTTTTCGCGTCGGGGGTAATAAGTAGGCGAAAGGGCGGCGGCTGACGACCCCCGAGGGGCCCACACCACCCTAGGGCGCGCCAGGGGGGACCCGCGCCTAGTGGCGTGTGGGGCCCTGGTGGCTCTCCTCTGCTGCTCCTTTGGTCCTTCAGGTGTGTTCTGGTAAAATAGGGATCCCCGTGAAGTTTCGTCCAATTCCGAGAATATTTCCAGACTAGCTTTTCTGGAATACAAAAACAGCAGAAAACAGGAACTGGCACTTCGGCATCTTGTTAATAGGTTAGTCCCTAAAAATGTATAAAAGTGATATAAAGTAGATGCAAAACATGTAGCAATTGGTATAAAACAAGCATGAAACATAAAAAATTATAGATATGTTTGAGACGTATCAGTTACTTAAACATCCTAATTATAAATAAAATTGGTTAAAACATCTAATTTGCTTCAAATCAGTACTTATATAACACTTTCAACATTCACGGGCATTTCAGACATTTCACTCATAAAACCAACAGCAACAGCTGCTAGCAGCACTCTTGCCAAACATCAAATCTCTGCTTCCAGCAGCTGCTTCTCACAGCTGGTTTTTCACAATCCACCAGCTACAGCTGCTTTTTAAAAGCTACAGTCCAAACAAACAGACCCTTAGAACCAAGAGATTTTGAGTTTAAGACCCTCGGATGGCACAATTTTTTTAAAAGAATTGGAGCCCACTTTCGGTCCACGTTGAGACCCAGAGGGAGTCACGCGAGGAGAGTGTTGAAGTGTACTCCTTTCCCATCATCTTGAGCTTTTGGATGAACTGGTTATTTGAGATGTCTATCCGACTATCCATTGTTGTTGGTAGTTGTGCTAGTTTGGGTGATAATTTGATGTGTTTGACCGGGCCTTTGTGTCCTTACCCAATTCCTTATCCTCGTGGATTCTCTCCAAGCCGTCGAGCTGATGCCGGGAACGCCGGATCGCGTGATCTAGAAGTGGACGAGCTCTGGTTCCTACTCCTCCACCTCTGCGTACCGCGCCTTCTTCGTCGGGCTTGAGTTCTTCCCGTGCGGGAAGACCATCTGGAAGACGTGGGCGCTGGCCTGCAACATCCATGTCTGGCTCGCCATGCAGCGGCGGCTATGGATGGCTGATTGCAGACTGCGGCATGGCCTGAACTCTCACGTGGTCTGTCCTCTGTGTGATCAGGCGCCCGAGACCGCTGACCACCTTGCGCTCGGTTGCATCTTCTCGCACGAGGTTTGGTACACGGTGCTCCGGCGATGTGGCCTCGAACAACTTGTCCCAGAGGCAGATGATTCCTTGATCACGTGGTGGCCGGAGGCAAGGCGGCGTGCGCCGCCGCAGGCTCGAAAAGGTTTTGACTCTCTTGTACTCCTGGTTGTGTGGATACTCTGGAAGGAGAGGAACGGTCGGGTGTTCCAGCGATCCGCTGAGATGGTCGCCTTGGTCTGCCGACGAAATGCTGATGAGATTGAGCTATGGAAGCTCACTGGTGCTGTAGGGCTGGGACAAATCTGGAGATAGTGGCCTTGGTGTTTTGGGCGCTGTTTTTTTGCTGTTCTTGGGTGTGTGTGTGGTTTCCCACCACTGATCGCACAAATGTAACCGCATCTGTTTTGATGCCGGACTCGCTGTAGCCCTTTTGTTCTCTCTATCTATCAAAGTCGACACGCAAGTCTTTTGCGTGTTCGGAAAAAAATGTGTTTGCCTATATCTCGTTGGGTTGGTACTATTTTGTTTTGTCTAGTAAATGTGGAAGTTAATCCGGTACCCCATATAAGAACTAGTTGCCGCTTTTACATTATTCTCCTTGCTGTCATTTCCATGCTCAAGAGAATTTTTATCTTCTAGGCGTTGGGAGATGCTCGTAGCGGGATATGAGGTAGGAATAACTTAGGGATGAAAGCGAAGCGAAGTTTTTTTAATATTCCGTGGAAAACTGGAAAAGAGAGAAAATGCGGAATCATAAACACAATTTTGCAGGAGGGAAATATAAATTATTAAGCGGAAACAAAAAAGGAAACTGTACAGCGTTTTCTGGCGGAACAACAGTTCCATTTTTCGTAACTTTCCACTCTACTATGGCTGCCATGGCTATGTTTGGACCAACCTAGCGGGCCTTTTCCAATCAGTGCGAAAGAGTCTCGGCTCAAGAGCGGAAAGATTTTGAGTTTTTCTGAGGAAAACAGAAACAAAATTTGGCGAAATGAAATCAAAAATTTTAAGCAAAAAGGAAAGAGAATAAACAGTACAATGTTTTTCAGCGGAAGAATCTTGAAGTAAATACAATATTTCTGTTTTAGTATCACTAGTAGAAAACGGCACATCCGTCCCGGTTCCAGAGGGCCTTTTGTCCCGGTTTTCCAACCGGGACAAAAGGGTCGGGACTAAAAGGGGGGAGGGGCTTTTCGTCCCGGGTGTCCATGAACCGCGACTAATGGGCATGCACGTGGCAAAGGAGGGGCGCGCATGGCGGGGATGATTTAGTCCCGGTTGGTAAAGATTTAGGGTTTTTGTTTTCTATTTATTTATTTTTTAGGGGTTTCCATTTTGTGTTTTCCATTTTATTCTTTTTGTATGGAGATCACGTTACGCAAAAAACAAGTCGTATACATAAAGTTTTACTACATCGAGATCACGTTTGATGCATATATACATACACACATACAAGTTGCTTTAATGCGATTCTCATGTCGAGATCACGTCAATTACATTGGAGGAAAAAAATAATTATTAGGGTGATAAAATTCTCCGGTTTTTTCAGGACCGCCGAGTTCAAAAATCCCGCCAATTCCTCTTGAATTGCTTTTAGGCGCTTCGTTGGTATGAGCTGGTCCCGCATTCGATCCATCTAGATCAATATGAATATGTGAGTTGTTCAAATATATATAAATATGAAATCATCATAAAATAATTTATGAATGGAACTCAACACAATATGGTAATAAAAAATTGCGAATAGTGTATACATACTTCAGCTGTTCTGACATCTCTATTCCGCTCACTGACAAAAGAGCGCATGTACTCGAAAACGTAGTATGCACATAAATTAGTCCCTTGTGGCCGCCTCAGACACCACTATATAAAAAATAGAATTTAATCAAATAATAATCAAGCATGATAATGGTATTGAAACTAGAATTAAAGAGTTGCGCGGACCTATATTTATAGTACTACTTACCTTGGTGGTATAAAAATACAGCTCCGGTTTTCAATCCCCTGGAACCTTCACGATGAACCGTTTTCAAACCCTGCCCGGCAAAAGAAAAATAATTAAAGGAGTTATTAATTACTTGATATCAGAAAATGAATGAAAGAGGTCGATATAGAACGATAATGATTGAAATTACCTCTGGAGCATATCTTGCAAGCTGAGGTACTCGTCCATATCTTTCCTTAATGAGTCCATGACTTGAACGACTCCTTGGTCAACTCTAATGAATAGCAGAATCCAGTGGAATCTGCGCACGTTTATATGTCCATGACTCATCGATTACACTAAACATCGAGTAAGCAAAATAGAATGTGTAGAAGGTACAGTAACACTCACTTGAAGGCGTAAGGAAAAAGTATTTCTGTGCAGGTATTTTGTTTCACTAAAAACCGGAGCAAGTTTTTCTCTGTGTCCGCGGGATGGTTATTTACGGTCACTTAATGAATATAATATGGGTCAATGAACCCAGTGTCATAGATGCGGCGTTCTCTGCATTCGACAATCTTCATTCTGCATAATAGCGTACAAAAGAATATAGTGAGATAATTACAGCCAATGAACGAGATGAACGAGCTAAGCTAGAGACTTAATTAAATTGCAGAAATAAATCACTTACAAACAATAGCAACTGGCGAGGGTTTTGTCGAGGGCGTCTTGATTGAATAACTGAAAAAATTCAGAAAACGGAACATACATAGATAAAAGCGTCTTCATTGTTTTCTTTTACAAAAAACTCGACAATAGGGTCGGTTGGAATTTCCGGTTCAACTACCTCCTAGATAAAAGCGTCTATGTCAAGTTGGTAGGTATAATTGTTATAAACACAAAATGAAATAAATAGTTATAAAAATATACCACATCCGAATCATAGACCGGACGAGTGCCGACGGGGGCGGATATCGAAACCATGACACTATACATAGAAAATTCGGATTGTAAAATGCAAAAAGCTCTCTCCACATCTTTCCTATTAGCCGCTTGAGCATTATGAAAATAGGGTTCTTTCTTACCTTGGGGGCATACAACCGGATTGACAAATGTAGCCCACTTTGGATAAAATCCATCTGCAAGGTAATAACCAAAATTATATGTGCGACCATTTGCTTCGAACTCCGCTAGTGTTTGTTCCTCATTAGCTAACTTGGCAAAAATAGGTGATCGTTGAAAGACATTGATATCATTGCAATGTCCAGACATCCCAAAATATGCATGCCAAATCCATATCTCCTTATCGGCCACGGCCTCTAGAATAATGGTGGCATCATTTTTGTGTCCTTTGAATTGTTGTTCTTCCAACGGGCGTCGTGATGGCCGGCGCGGAATTGAAACGATGGGGGCTCCGGCGGGCGGCGTGATGGCCGAGTGCGACGGCGGGGTGGCGGCGATGCCCCGGGAAGACGGAGTTGAGACGTAGGAGGGGCAACGGGGTGGCGATGCCCGGGGATGACGAGATTGAGACAGCGGAGGGGCGGCGGCATCGGCAAAAAACTGGTCGGTCGGGGGCTCCGGCTGGCGGCGGCAGCGTCCGGGGAGGTCTGGATGGGGCGGAGGAAGCACGGCGGCGACGATGGCAAGGATGGCTTCAAATCGCGGGCGGGAAGCTTCCGCGCGGCGCTTGGCGTCGCTTGCACGTCGTTTCGCATATTTGGGCACGAGGCCATGTGATCTATATTTAGATCAGAAGTGATCTAATTTACATCGCGATGTAAAAATTTTGTGCCAAAATATAGATCAAAGACAACTGTTGGATGGCCGTTTTTACCTTTTTTACATCAAATGGTTATTTTTTATTTTACATCAGCTATTGGATGCTCTAAGAACGTGTAATCAGAATGGGCTATCAACCAGCGAATCCTGCAGTTACAAAGCGCAAGAAGTCTCTATACAGTGTACGGAAGCACATGGCATGGTGCCACCTATTGCCACTCTTTTTCAAACGTAACCTACTTCCCAAGTCCTATCCCCTCTTCTTACTTCTCGGGGCTACCCAATTTAGCGTGTATATGGTTTTGGAATGAAATGTTATGGTTCCATTCCCATGTTCCATTATCGTGTTTGGTTAGGACGAAAAAGTGGAATAAAATTGTTCCGTTCTGTGCATGGTTGCGGAATTGAATACATTGCTTAAACACTCAACTAATTTGAACCCAAACTTGATTTATTGTCTCATAATCAGAGTTGACAGAGGCAAATCAGAGAAAGGGCAGAACATGTGCTTCTCATTTTGCAAAATCGGAGTAGATAGAGTCCAAATCAAAATCATAGTGCATGGGGTCAAATCCGGAGTCGAAGGAGACCGGGCGCCTGTCGCCTGGATCAACCCACTGCTATGCTTGCTAGTCACGTCCGGCTCTGCTGGTTCTTAGTGTTGTTGTGCCTGGTAGTAATGGCCCCGTCGGCTGGTTACCGTCGTCGCCGCTCCTGCTAGTCGGTGCACATCCAGTTGGGAGAGGCAAGGAGGCTGGTTCCATACATGTTCGGCATCTTCTGCTGAATTTTCATTTGAACCATTTGAGTCCGTTTGATCACTATTTTGAGCTAAATTTTGACCAGCTGCTTGCATTCTTCCTGCTGGACGCTGCACAACAGGACAGATAGGTCTAGTGACAGGATTAGTAGTAGGAATATTAGCCATGCGTGAATCATCAGTTTGTTCGTCCCCATGTTCAAAATTATGAAGAGAGGAATCGAGTAAGAGAATTTCTTGTCGAAGCAATGCACCGGCATTAGGATGAAGGGTTTTGAAAGGAAAAACAGACTCGTCAAAAACAACATCACGAGAGATGTAAACACGACCAGTGGAGACATCGAGACATTTAACTCCTTTATGGCGAGGACTATAACCCATAAAGACACATTGTTTAGAGCGGAAAGCAAGTCTTCTTTTATTGTAGGGACGAAGATTTGGCCAACATGCACATCCAAACACACGAAGAGAAGAGTAATCTGGTCGTGTTCCTAATAGTCGATGGACAGGTGTATCATGATTGATGACTTTGCTTGGAAGCATGTTAATGAGGTATGTGGCAGTGAGGAACGCCTCGTCCCAAAATTTGAGAGGCATGTATGCATGCGCAAGAAGTGCTAGGCCTACTTCGACAATGTGGCGATGTTTGCGCTCAGCAGAGCCATTCTGCTGATGAGCATGAGGGCATGAGACATGATGTGAGATTCCCTGAGTTTGAAAAAAGGTATTCAATTTTACATACTCGCCTCCCCAATCAGATTGCACTGTGAGAATTTTTTTATCAAGCTTGCGTTCAATAAGTTTTTGGAAAGTCACAAACGCAGCAAACACATCAGATTTTTTCTTAAGCAAATATATCCAAGTAAACTTGCTATAATCATCAATAAAGCTTACATAATAATCATGTCTACCAACAGAAGTAGGTGCAGGACCCCATACATCAGAGAAGACTAATTGAAGGGGAGCTGTAGATACACTGGTGGATATGGGATAGGGGAGTTGATGACTTTTAGCTTGCTGACATGGGTCACAAATCGACTCTATGCGAGAATCTCTAACACAAGGAAGTTTATTTTTGCTAACAATTTGCCTAACAATAGGAAGTGAAGGATGACCAAGACGACTATGCCACTTTGACTGTGATGGTGTGATAGCGACACAAGCATGCTTCTGGGTTTGGGAGGAAGACACCAACGACGAAATAAGGGGATAAAGTCCGCCAACGCATCGCCCTCTATGAATTACTTTCCGTGTGGCCTGATCCTTGATCAAAAAGAAAAACGGATGAAACTCGATGAAGACATGATTGTCATAAGTGAAACGATGTACGGAGAGCAAATTTTTCGATGCGTTGGGCACATGTAAAACATTACGAAGATGGAAATTTTGAACAGGGTTACGAACTATTGAATGACCAACATGGGAAATATTCATACCTTGCCCGCTAGCGGTGTTGACTTTGTCGTAGCCCTTGTATTTGTCGCGTACCGTCAAGTTGTTGAGTTCACCGGTGATGTGATGTGTGGCACCGGTGTCGGAGTACCAATTTGTGTCCACTCCGTAGGAAGCAGCATGAGCCTCCTTGTCATCATAAGAATCATCATCATCATGATCAGAAAAGCGCCACCAACAATCCTTGGCATAGTGTCCCTCCTTATTGCATATCTGGCATGTGACGCCAACCCATGGAGTGGTGCGACGTCGACCACGCCCTCGACCACGCCCTCCACTTGGGGGCGCACGGCCACCACCACGGCCTTGGTGAGGTGGACGTTCATTACGGTGCTCATCCCTGCGGTCATCACGGCGATCATTGCGCCGGTCATCACGTGGAGCACCGCGACTGTAGTTGTTGTAGTTGTTGTAGTTGTTGCGCGGACGACGCTGGCGAGAGGCAGCATTGGCGGATGACTCAAGGTCACCGTCGGGGGCGCCATGGAGCATGGTTTGGCGCTGGTCATAGGCATGGAGCTGCGCATATAGCCAACTGAGCGTCATTGGTGTCGTCATCATGCCTGCAGCAGCAACAAGTGCGTCATAGCCCGAGCCGAGGCCTGCCAGGATGAACGAGATGAGCTCGTGATCGGCAACAGGACACCGGCGGCGGCGAGTTCGTCGGCAATTCCTTGCATCTTGGTGAGGAAGACCGGAGTGGTGTGGTGATTTTTCTTTGTGTTCGCGAGCGCGATCAGTAGGTTCGTGACCTTCGCTTGGCTCTGTGAGGCGAACATCTCCTCTATCGCCTGCCATACGCCGGCGGCGTGCTCAATCCGGTGCACATGCGGCAGAACTTCTTCGGAGAGCGATTGCAAGAGGTAGGAGAGAACGATCTGATCCCGGGATATCCAGGCGTCGTACTCGGGATTCGGCGCCGTCTTCGGGGCCTTCTCGGTGGCTTTGTCTCCAGGTTCAACAACCAGCATCTCCGGCGGCGCGACGTCGGAACCGTCCAGGAGTCCGACAAGGCGAGCGCCGCGGATGGCCGGCAAGACCTGGGCGCGCCACATGGAGTGATTCGTGCGCGTCAGCTTCATTGACGGAGGCGTTCCTAGGTTGATCGCCTGGCTGTTTGAAGATGAAGCCATGGCGCTAGGGCGTGATTGCAAGCTGAGCTATGGACGGAGCGGTGGTTGGTGGTGGATCGACGGGGATGAAAGTCAAGAGCTTCAGCGATCAGTTTCGTCGGCGGAAGAGCCGGCCTGATACCATGTAAAAACTAGAATCGATCAGGTAGATTGATTGGTCTACTCGGATAATCTCCCGAGCCATCGTGGTCTATATTTATAGTAGGCATAATGCCGGTATTACAAGGTGTTGGACTAAGAGTCGATTACATGTATGGAACGGTATAGGAATCCTATCTCTAACAGGTGAGGGAGAGACAAGGGAGATCAGGAAGGACATCAGTCGTGGTTGGTTAGGATAGGCTAAATTTTTTCATCGTGATGATTAGTGAGCTATTCCACCGATTTAGAGAAATGGTTTTTTCCGCATATAAGGTGTATATTCCCCTTTGAAAAACCAGTTGGTTTCATTCCTGCTTCCAACCAAATACAAGAATTGACTCTAGATACAGAACGATTTCATTCCATTCCACCTCCTTCTAAAACTAAACAGGCCCTTGATCATCTTCGATTTGGAACCTAGAAGCTGCTCGAGAAGACTTGGCCTCGATTCCCTCCATATGAGTATTGAGCGAGAAGACAATAAAAACACGACCCTTGACCATCTACGATCTTTAACCATTAAACGCGCTTCTCCCTCTTGGTCGGCCGAGGTGGCCGGGGGAGCAGTGGCGGGCCCAGGATTATGACAATGGGTATTCAAAATAAAAAAAATACACAAAAACAAAGCTGAAACTAGTGAAGTATAGTAAAACTCGATCCCAAGATCAGCTGATTCCATGCACTTTTTCGAACCAACAGCACCCACGAGTGCTTACATCAGAACTTGCATGGGATTCTTTTATAGAAATCAGTCTAAAATTAATTATAATGAAAATTTTGGCAAAATTTATGGGTATTCAGCTGAATATCCTTGATACCACTTGTGCCCGCCCCTGCGGGGGAGAGGATTGGAGGCATGTCATGTTGGGCTGCTGCATCTGGGGAGGTCGTCAGGAAGCTGTGGAGTATGCGGTTCCTTCAGCGAATTCCAAGCGACGACGTCGTATGGCCGTCGCTATTTTCGGCCATAGGGTTGGCCTCGCTGCCCTCGAGCGGTGTTGCTCGAGATTGTTCATCTTCCATCGGAGGGTCTTCTCCAGCCTCGGTGTGGCTCTCATCGCCATGCTGCTCCAAGTGGTTTCGTCCCCGGAGGCGGTAGGGATGGCCGTGCCTCGAGGTTCTTCGTCAACGGCGGCGTTCTTCAACTCGGTCGCGTTTTCGTGGTGTGCTTTAGGTGTTTTCTTCAAAAGTTATGGACCGCGTACAAAATGCCGAAGAAAGAAGGTACCGTGCCAGTACGCACCACACCGCTTCGGTACGCGTACACGGCAGCACAGAGTCAGGCACGTGACGCACGCCCCCCCGAAATATTTTGGAGTTTGCCGCGCGCTGACGTCGCGGGGCCCACATGGCAGCATTTCAGTTTCAAACAAACTCCCCCCACCCATCTCTCTCCTCACTCTCCCCCCGTCATCAATCTCGCCCTCTGCCACCGGAACACGAGAGAAACACTCCGCAAAATCAGGCCCCGGAATCTCGTAAACCTTCCTAGCTCACCAGCTCTTCGCCGCCGCGATGTGGAAGCCGTGAGATCTCCGCCACGCGAGGGAGTGCTTTTGTTCACGGGCGGCGGATTCGTGGTTCCTGAAGCTCCCTCGTCCGGGATCCGGCGACGGCGGCGGCGGTTCGGGACGAAGGAAGGTGCGATATTTCTCTGGCCTCCACCCTGTCTTGATGCTTCGTCTGCAATACCGGCCTAGCCGCGGAATCTCATCCCTCTGTTTGGTTTTTACGGGATTTTTTGGGGGAAAGATTGCGAGCTCGGGAGATTTGAGCGGCGAATGTTCTCTGCTCTTGATTTATTTTTTCGTGGAAATCTCTGTGAATTAGCCGTTTTTTTGGGTGCGGGTTTGTTCCCCCGGTTTGAATTATTTCGAACCTGGATGAAGATCTCGAGTTGTTTTTGGCCCAGCAATATACGGGAATCGAGCTGCTCCGTACCAGAACCCTCAGATTAACAAATGGGAGTTTTTTCTTGAACTGCGCGGTGGGTAAGATTTGATTAAAAACCACACACAGGTTTCCCCTCGGATACCGCGGCTTCTTTTTGTCCTCATCTTGTTGGCATCTCGGTGGAAGATGCCTGTATTTTTGTCTTAATACTTGCTTTCAGTTTGTATTCTAGAAAGAAAAAAAAATACTTGCTTTCAGTAATTTCTGCGTATAAAAGCTCGTTTTTTACACAACCATAGAAAAGTGAAAATATATTAGCCGTATACGCGGTCACAATTAACCTAGACCTTGGAACAGGTTGACTTGAAGCAACAAGAACATGCTAAAGTTGACTAAGTAGATGCCGTCAGTAGGTGTTCCCTTAATTGGTCGACATGAACAAGTTGACTAAGTAGATTAGTGAGTTGATCCCTCCAAGTCACTTGAGTTAGCCCCAATCCATCACTGATACAAAATTATGTCGGCTGCTGAAAGCTGCAGTTCTGTCAATTACTTGCCAACTGGTCTAGTACCACATGAACCTGTACCCGTGATCCCAAGGAAACGGATGCTTTCATATCAGTAACTTAAGGGCAACACGGTGCATGTAGCAAGCATCGCCATCTTTCTCTGCCCCTAAAACTGTGCAATTGTTTTTGTGCAGTGAAAGCTACCGGTTGGCTCCTACTGACCTGTGAAACAGGGCTTATTGTGAGGCAGCCAGGGTGTTTGGTTTGGTCAAAGGAGAGCTCAGTCCCCTTATTTTTTTGTCTTGTTCATAGGATGCTTCCTGGGAACCCTCCTGTTTGTTCTCGGAGAAATTAGAGCAGGGTCCCGGGATTTGTGTTCTGGCCTCTTGGGTGTAAATTTCCTTCCCTGTTTGGTTGGAGCTTGGCCATGTCAGTTTGGAGAAGGCGGTACCATCAGGGTCAGCATCTTCGCCGGCCTTGGATCCTCTGTTGAAGGATCTTTCAGAGAAGAGGTTAAGCTTTAGAAGAAATGTGCGTCTTTGGCCTCCGAGCTCAAGGATGTGCGGACAAGCTTGCTTCGCAGGATTAGCTGTTTACTAGGGAATCTCAAACTAGGAAGGTTAGTAAGTTTCTACTATTCCCTCGCTCTTATTTCGGAACTGAGGGAGTATGTAATTGCTACCTTCAGCACTATTTACAAGTTTGATCTGACTAGAGAGAACATGTCAGGTTGCAGAGACAAAGGCAAGGAGCATGGAGGAAGAAGTCAGTAAGCTGCAGAAATGCTTACTGGACAAAGATGAGCAACTGCGTGCACGGCAGGTACACCAAACAGGTGAGGAGCTCTCTCAGTTACCCATTTGGGGTTGTGAGTTTTAATTTTTTAATTTTGTTGCCATGATAAGTTGCAAATTTTTGTACTTCATGTTAATTTTCTAAGCTATACTCTGGGGTCCAGACATGCAAATTTCTAAGCTATACTCCAATGATCCATTTGATTCCCAATTTAAATGCATTTCATTAATAGTTTTTTTAAAATTTTATGCAGTATCTTCATGATTTGGATCAACTTAGATCACAAATGTCAGTTACTCAAGCTACAGCAGAAGCAGTGCTGCATCAGCAAAGTCAGCTGAGTCACAGTGCTTGTCCTTGTTGAAAGAGTTGAATGAGAAGGACCACTTGCTAAAAGAGCACGAGCTTCGAGTTAACAAGCTTGGCGAGCAACTAGGTCTTCTCCAGAAGGATCTCGAGGAAAGGGAGTTTTCACAGAGGCAACTCAAGGATGAAGTTCTAAGGATCGAGACTGATATCATGGTTGCAGTTGCCAAAGCTGGGTCTAACAAAGATAACGAGCTTCTGAAGGTTTTGTCCGATGTTTCACCTAGGAATTTCGAGAATATTAGCAAGCATTTAAATGCTAAGGATACAGAGATTGCCAGGTTGAGAGAGGAGATCAGGATATTATCTGCTCATTGGACAAACAAAACAAAGGAACTAGAGTCACAAGTAAGTCCTCTATCTTTTATCCGAGAAATACAAACTGCTACCTGAAACTTTCGTAGATACTATTTTGCCCACAAAACTGTGGTGCTGCATTTTTACTTGAGATGTTCTTTTGTTGAACAGCTGGAGAAGCAGCGTAGAACTGACCAGGAGCTGAAAAAGAGAGTTCTAAAGCTTGAATTCTGCCTCCAAGAATCACGATCTCAGATCCGAAAACTTCAGAGGGTATGTACATATATATATCGTTGTTCTTTAACACACAAAGAGTGAAACATGATTTCGATTTCGCTTCCTCTTGGAGCATCATTTATGACCTTCTTGAATGGGGATGGGGTACTTGAGATTAAATAGGTGCCACCTTATCCCTGAGCATCAAATCAAGATCTCTGGCAGTTAAAATTAAAAATCAAAGAATCAATACCATGTGAATGAAGAATCCCTGCAACGGCAGTTGGCCATAATAGTGTGTAGAAAATGTTTATGTCAAAGTCAAACCGATCACTGAGTCATGCAGTCTGGAAAACCCCATTCTTTAGTATCGAGTGATGACATCTTCTCTGGTACAAGCTGAATTATGCATGTGTGTGCAACCTTTCTTTTGCTGCAAAAAACTAAAAGAATATCAAACAATTCAGGCCTCTTAAATGAAGTATTCCGAGACCTTAGTCGTGTTTTCACACCGAACCACTTAACTTGGCAAGTAACACACGCCGAAATATTGAAGAGATACTTGGACCTGGAGTGCTCATTGACCAGTTATTCAATAGTACTATATAAACAGATCGGCTCTTGCCTCTGCAGGTGGGGGAGAAGAGGGACAGGCAACTCAAAGAGCTCAAGGACCAGGAGGCCATGAAGCATCCCAATGGCCCTTGCCACGACGATGACAACCACAAATTCTGGGAGCACCCAGGGTTCAAGTTCGTCACCTCGATGTCGATTTTCGCCCTGGTGCTCCTCACAAAGCGTTGAGAAGAGCAATCGTTTGTAGAGAAGTTTAGATTCCAGATGTTAGGTGAGCAGCTAGCTCGCTGTGTAGTTTAAGAAGCCAGCCATGTGCTGGAGTAGCGTTTCAAAGTTAGGTTTAGGCTGGGCATGCTGCATGGTCAGATGTTCAGAGATCAGAATTTGCCGACATCCAAGTTTAGTCATGTAGTCTGTAGCAGTGTAGTTCAGCTGCTAGTTCATGTAAGGTAGTAGTAGTTCTAGTAATCCTGTAGTTACCCTGTGATGTTAATGTCAAGATTTGCTTTGACTATAATAATCTTGGCTAAATATTGGCTTGTGTCCTGTATGCAATTTTTTCTGCAGTACATAGATATTGAACTGATTCCTGTGGAATCTTTGCAACATTCATGTTCCAAACAAGGCAATACATAGACAAAATCAACACGAGAAAAGGTTAAGTTAAAAAAAAGCACGAGGAAAGGTTGATTTTGATGATTGGTAACCAATCTGAACTCTCAAGCAAATTACATCTTAAGCTGTGGAGTTCCTTTCTTTCCTTTTTCTTACTGATGACTAGTAAAGTGTTCCACATAGACAAATGGAAGTTAGTCAAGTCACCAATAGCCACTGTTGCAACCGATAACACGAATCGAATAATTTCGGTACTAGAATTTTGAGGGTTACAACTCGAGAAGAATAATCACAAACACGTACACGCAGTGCCACAATGCCCCTTTTCCCTATATATAAAAGGTTGGAGTGGAGCTTAACGACCGGCATGTTCTCCGGGGTGTACTGCTCGAGCGTTCAGTAGGGGCTGGAGCGCCTTCACGACGATGCTCATGTTAGGACGGAAGTCGGCCTCGTATTGGACGCACAACGCGGCAACAGCTGCAAACTGTTTCAAAAAACATACATAAAAACAAATGGTGTTACAAGTGGCTTCACATGAAAATACCTCAACTTAAGTTGACAGATGAAAGCGAGCATCATGGTTTTTGAGTCGCTGACTAATCGCCGAGTCGGGGCACCGTGGCTGGCTTGCACACGCGACTCGACTCACATAGTCGAGTCGCGCGACTCGCTGGCTCGCCGTCGACTTGCGGCGACTAGACCGTGGCTTAGAACTTCGAGTCGGGTGGCTTGCTCCATGAATAGAGCGGGATTTGTAGATTGAAATCGAGGGGGGGGGGGGGGGGGGGGGGGGGGGAGGAAATAGCGTGAGTGCTTGATATATTCCCTCCAGGCTGAAGAAACGAGGGGGATTTCAGACAGAAAGGGAGGGAAAGGAGAGGAAAGGGCGGGAGGCCGGGAGCTCGCGGGAGAGGAACGCTGCTCCTCTGGCCGGCGACGAGCCCCTTCCAATCTTCTGCGCCTCCTCCAGCTCCATCCCTTCCTCTGTGCCTGCTTCAGCTCCGTCCTCCAGCTCCGGCCTTCCTCTGCGGCTCTGCGCCTCCTCTAGCTCCGGCCTTCCTCTGCGCCTCCTCCAGCTCCGGCCTTCCTCTGCGCCTCCTCCAGCCCGGCCTTCCTCTGCGGCTCTGCGCCTCCTCTAGCTCTGGCCTTCCTCTGCGCCTCCTCTAGCTCCGGCCTTCCTCTGCGCCTCCTCCAGCTCGGCCCCTTCCTCTGCCTCTGCGCCTCCTCCAGATTCGTCCGCATCCACCACAACCCTAGCTTGGCACTGGGCAGGTACGGCTGCTTCTCTCTCCCTCTCTGTTTTCTGATTTTGTTCTGCTTGCTGTGTATGAATGTGCGCTGCTCCGGCCGGAAATATCCTATTATAAGCCTTGGCGACTCGGGGCGACTAATCAAGCCAAGTCGCTGGCTCAAGCCAGCAAGTCAATAGTCGCAGCCATGGCGACTTGGCTTGGCTCGGCGACTCAAAAACCATGGCGAGCATGCTCCCGTTTATGATGTAATTTTCTCTTACAAAGGCCAATTTTATATGCATAATATTAGCTAGACATTCTAACCATAGATAACAGCAGAACAGTTTCTGGAATAGGAAACTTTAAATTAGTTTATTATTCCTCATCTTTTTTACTTTGTCAAAATACAGCCTACTTAAATTTGTGCAGAAGTTTCAAACAGAAGAGAGGCTATCTCTAATACCTTCGCAACAGCTTTAGGAGGATAGTCCCCTCCAAGTCTTGAGTCAACGCATTGCCTAACCTTATCTTCACTCAGTCTTGGGGTGGCCTGTTGAACAAATCATAATTAGAGTTCCATCCACCAAGCATAACAGTTCCAAATAATCACATAGCCACATACAGAGTACAAGTACAAAAATTACCCATGTGACAAGGCTCTGCTGCCCCTTGGTAATGTATGGTCGACAGGTTTCCTTCCAGTCAATAACTCCAGAAGAACAACTCCAAAACTGTACACATCGCTCTTAGAGCTAAGTTGTCCAGTCATTGCATACCTGATCCAAAAGTTCAAACAATTTTAGGTTGAATGATTCCAAAGCTTCAAAAAGCAATTGGAAGAAAACCAGAACGTACTCAGGTGCATGGTATCCAAATGTTCCGAGAACCCTAGTTGAGTGAAGCCGGGCTGCCATGTCGGGAGCTTGGTTTGATAAATCGAAGTCGGCTATTTTAGCTACATCATCATCAAAAAGAAGAACGTTGCTGGACTTGATGTCCCTGTGTATGATATGAGGTTGTGCTTTCTCATGAAGATACTCTAGGCCTTTCGCTGCACCAACAGCTATCTTCACCCGTTGTACCCATGATAAGACTGGACCAGGTTGAGCCCCTTTAACACCTTTCCTTCCTGTAAACAGTCAAAGCAAAGGTTTATTTAACAGTAAAATTTAACTGCACCAAGAGATGAGACCAAGAGATGAATAAGAAAACAGTGCGCATATGTTCAACAAGACTTTAATTTGTACAAAACCGTACCATGAAGCATATCATGAAGAGAACCCATAGTGGCAAATTCATAAGCAAGGACACGGGTGCTCCCATCAAGACAGTAACCAAGCAACTCAACAACATTTTCATGCTTAAGCCTTGACACCATAGACACCTGTGGAAGTAATTTGTAAGGAGATAGAAGACCATAGTACATGCAGTATTCCTAAATAGGGGAAAACACGAACCTGCGCCAACAATTCTTGATCTGGCTGCTTACTAGAATCCAACTTTTTCACTGCGGCACTTCTACCATTTCTTAGAACACCAAAATATACTCTGCCAAAGGAGCCCTCACCAATCAAAGCTTCATCACCGAAACCTTAGTCACCTCCCTAATTTCATCCATAGGAATGGTGGGGACTGCAATTGGTTGCACTTTCACAGGTTGAGGACCTTTGGGAGTTGGATCGGCAGTTCGATATGGATCATTCCTGTAGATCGGTTGTAATCTGTTAGATCAGTATTATCAAGCAACAGAAGTAAAATGTAGAGAAACGGGGCAATGCATATGACTGTAACAAAGGAATCAAAGCTATTACTTGCTGGATGGTTTCCTTGGTATTGATTCCTGTTGTCTGGTGCTCTTTGAGTGTCTTCATCACCACAGCATCCAAAGCACGACATATCCTAAACAATTCCTGGAAAGACGCATCTTTTAATCAGAACCAGCAAAAAGAATGTAGATAGTCAGACAAAAGCAAATGAAGAAGCTCTCAGTTGGAAACGTAAGCAGAACTGTAGCTGTCGTCTTGTGATCACACATCGGACAAGCAACATAACTGAGCATCGTAATTAGCATGCTGAATGACCTAGTTAATAACACGTGGCGCATGAACGGTGGAGATAAATGGAAGGTGTTTACTTTGTACGTAGATAGCATAAAGGCCTAAAGGTGGAAATAACAGATGAATTTTGGGAAATAAATGAAGGAATGCTTAAAGTTGTATAGCTAAAATTTTCCTCTTCCTTCATTTTATCCAACTATTTCGCTTTGTTCCATCTTACTTTTCTCTGGTTTGTATCTATCAAAAATGGAGAAGGCGAGCCCATAAGTGATTGACGACTTGCTTGCACTTACAGGTGTGGTGTATTCATTGTATGGTGCATGCAGTAAGGGAGAGCTACAGAGATCATACATATATTCTATGAAGAAAAACAAAATCTCATGTGCACACCGGGTTCATGTGCAAACAATATCTGTCAAGGAAAACCTAAAATATAGGGGCCATTCTCCTCCATGCTATATTGTTTCTTTTCTGCCCAGGTAGGATTGGAATCTACATGGAAGGCTGAAACTAACAACCACCACTTGCTATTATAGCCGATCAGAAGACAGCTCATTCTGCATCAACATCCTCGATACTTCTCAATATCCTACAGGTTCATACAAATTTAGTCCAGACCCCAATAATAGATGGCGGTTGGAAACGTGTCTAGATTATTCATCAAGCCGTCAGTGGTTGGCCCACTGCACTGGATGAGCACTTGCGAACTACGCGTTACTTATTTTCATAACAAGCGTGATTGCAAGGTATCTATGGTAAATGAGAGGCCGAGACTACACTAACACCAATACCTAGTCCATATATACTACATTCTAAATTTGTATTCAATTAAACTGAAATTACGCGGGATAATAGCGCGCAACGCAATCTTGGCGGGTGCACAAACTCAACTCCTCACTCACTCTTGCCCACAGCTCATCCAGTCAATCCATGGTGCAAGCTAATCGAAAAGGCTAATCGCAATCTGACATCTACACGTAGCTCTCGAGCTCCTCTAAATTTCCAACTCCGAAACATCATCTAGCTATACGACTGATTCATCATGGCACGGCATGGATGAGTGCAGCCGTTGGGGACACAGAATTGTGCTAATTTCTGACGCGAAGCTGCCGCCGCCCTCCAAAATCCAAATACCTGAGGTTAACTACTCGCAAGAACTACAACGCTACCTACCATGCTTCGCTAGTTTCCCCTCTACTGCTCCAATAAGCTTAACACGCAACAAACTCAAAAGGAAAAAGCTCAACACGCCACAAATTTCGCGAGGACCGCCGAGAAAGGGGAAAAGGGAACCACGGGAAGTGAATCGGAAGCGCAAATTGATCGCCAAGAAAGGGGAAACCGGGCGCTCCGTCGAGATTCAGATCTCGAAACAACCCGGAAGAAGCAAACCAGGCATCCAAGAAACCGCCCCGACCGAGGGAGATCCCGTGAGCGGCAGCAGACAGATCGGAGCAAAAGGCGGCGGGTGTCCGGCATGGGGGAAGGAAAGGGAGCGAATCCGGAGTCAAATATCGCACCTTTGGCGTGTGTCCCGGCGGCGACGGCGCAGGCGGGCGGGGGCGGAGGAGCAGCGGGAGGGAGGAAGCAGGCGAGAAGGAAGCGAAGCAGCAACAGCGGCTGTGAGCTGTCTGGTGGTCACCCGCGGCGGCGAGCGAGCGAGCTTATGTAGGAGTACTGCTACAGTGGATGGAGCTGCTGGTCTACCGGTCGTACTGCTCGCTAGCTGCGTCTGTCCGTTCGTCCTCGCCGTGTGCTGGTCAGAAACGCGTGGGCTTGGGGAGGGAAAAGGGCCATGTGCTTGCTTCCTTTCAATTTCCCCATTTCGTTTAAAGTTCTTTTTGATAATTTTTAATTTCATGTACTCCCTCCGTTCACAAATACTTGACTCCTAACTAAGTGTATCTAGACAAGAAACACATCTGGATACACTCACTTTAGAGTAGTATTTCAGAACGGAGGGAGTACCTTTTCTGTTATAAATACAAGGCACAATGTAAGCATGCATGTTCTTACGTGGCGTGGGGCGGCTCCGGTTTTTTTTTTTGGTTTTATTATCTGTAAGCCGATTTTAGTTGATATCGATGCCTGGCTTTACTTGACATTATTTTCAATAATAAACGGCTGTGTGCATCGAGCCTCAGTTTACCCTATTGTAACGTTTTCGGTACTACATTAAGCCAAACTAGAATATTTGACCGGTTGATCAGCAAAAAAAACAAAGCAGTAGTGTAAACTGATTTAGGGCGCGACTGGATCGACATATATTCAAGATGACAGTATAAGATTACGGACCGGGTCTCCTCCTCCTGAAAATCCGGCGATGGCGGAAATATGATTTTGTATACCAATCGCGTCCTTAGTTGAACTTTTTTTTCGAGTAATCGGTAGGAGCTCTGCCTTTCAATTAGAGAATTTTAAGATGTTGAAATGGAATTTGCGCGTGTAATTCCCACATTTACCTTTTTCATCACAAACTAAAAGTAGGAAGAGATGTACACATCGACTAAAATGACACGCCTCACGGAAATGAAAAATAAAGCATGCCTGAATAAGGAGCACGCGCATGGGGAGATGTACACATCGACGGTGACTAATAATTAAATTAAAATGAAATCTGCAGTTGGTCTTGATTGAGCCATCTAATTTTACTTCGTCAAATGGACAAGAGCGGGGCCGGGCCACCAGCAAGAAGGTACTTACGTTGACTCCACGAGGCTTGGACCAACGGCGAGTGAAGACCGTTTCCAGTTCCGGTGTGGATGAGTACGTTCCAACCAAACTTTCAGTTGACCTCCCAATCATACTGACGGCGTACATCCAAACTTCAGATGAACCGCGCGCGTCTACTGTCCAAAATACACAGCCATGGAAATACAGGTAAAAAGAGACGAGAGACTGATCGAATACATTCACACATCACCGTCACCTCTCTACTGTGCCACGTAGACTCCTCCTCTTCCAGCGTCGCATTGAATATACGATGGCGAAATGTTTTCTTCTTCTCAACAGACACCACCATATCTCGCATGCAGAACCTCTCAACATGCACATGCCAAATATCTTTGTACTACTCGTGGTCTCAGGGACGGTTGGATCTTCTCCTGGCTTCACCTTATGGTTGGTAATGGGCTTTGTCTAAAAGGAAAACTTTATTTTTCGCGACCTTATTTTTATAGAAGGGTAGCAACCATAATTACAAGAAACCAGTCCTACGCTGCGAATCCAAACACACACACGCTCCTCCAAAACCTTGCTTCGCTGTCCGTGCCTTGTAACTTCGGTTTTTGGGCAGGTCTAAACTCCAGGCTAGATATCACATTCAAAGATAACTTTTGGAAATCTGTCTTGACTCGTAGCATTATAAAAAACATATTTCAGATAAAAAAATCCAAACAAAAAATTTGGGATTTTCATACGGACATTTTATGTTATCACAAAAAGTTTCAGAAAAACAGTTTTTTTGGTTATGTACAAATGGTAAATCCAATGCTCCAAAATAACTTTTCACGAGACATTTTGT